>JAHRHZ010000038.1:326929-351279 GCA_024137785.1 Ginglymostoma cirratum
CAAACTAGTTTGTTCCATGACTATCTTGGCATGGTTTCTTTTCTGGAACGAAATCCGACAAATTGATTTATTATCTTGCAGCTACAAAATGTTAAACGTAATTTTCATATTGAAATTATATTTCGTTTCTAATTGTATTGTGAATGTTCACCAATTGTCTTTAAAATGGCACTTTGTTAAAGTTATATGGTAATGCTTTTGTATGTCAACAAACTAGTTTGTGTACTTCTAAGCACTTTATTTTACTTTCCAGGTGTGTTATATGTATGATGGACTTCATTTATGGTGATCCAATTAGATTTCTTCCCTGCATGCATATTTATCACCTGGACTGTATAGATGACTGGCTGATGCGATCTTTTACCTGCCCTTCATGTATGGAACCAGTGGATGCTGCGTTGCTTTCTTCATATGAGACCAATTGAGAAGGCTTTGCTTTCTATATCTAGATACCATGGATAAAAATAAATCCTGATCTCTACCATTTGAGCCAAAGAGTCAGAGATTTGGAGAACCCTGATTGTATGCGATCATGTACGAAGTACAACACTGATGATAACTCATGACTGCAGTTCTTTAAAAACTTGTATGTAATACTTAAATGCTGTTATTAAAAAATTAAGTAACCTACAAAGCCCTGACCACATGTGAACCTTAAAGATGGGCTAATACATGTGAAATAACCATTTAATTTGTCACATAGCACAAGACCATGATTATGGTGCAGCATGCATTTCAAAAGTTCTTTTTGTAAGACATAACTCGCATGTTAAAGGAACAGTATCTTCTATTTGACATCTTATTATGGCCATTCATAATTGTTTTATTTTGGATGCATGGAATATTGTTTTCACATAAATCGGTGGTTCCAAAAGTATCCCATGCAGCAGAACTCAGGAACAATGGGTGCTTACTTTGTTTTGGTAGACAGGTTATTTGGGGGAGGGGAGAACATTTCTAAAATCATTTTTGAGACATACTTAAACTTTACATCTGAAGCTTAATATACTTATGCTTAAGAACGTTGTGTGTGTGTGTGTGTGTGTGTGTGTGTGTGTGTGTGTGTGAGAGAGAGAGAGAGAATGAGTGCCTGCTTGTAGATTTTTATTCAAATAGTTAACATTTATGGTGTCTCGGTTGCCAACTTCTCCAACATCCTTCTATCTAGAAGAAACTCTACAAAGACTGGCACGTTAGTTGATCTGATTAAAGAATACAGCTGTACTGTTGTCACTTAAGTGTTCCACTACCACAAAATTTATAATTTGCATGCACATGACAGAGGAGATACTAAATTTCATAATTTGGCCTATTTAAAGGATACTGTTTCTATACTGCAGTATGTTGTGTTTAGTGGTTTGTGTCTTGGTTTTGGTTTTCAACAATGATTTGGTGGGATACTAACATTTTTGGTCAGGGCTTTGTCCTAGGAAAACTCTAGGTGCCGGTATAGCAGATAACTTGTGCAGAAGATTGAAATGTTTGTTTGCTGCCTTTTGTTTTTGAAGGATCATTTGACTTCAGTTCAAATATGTAGTGGTACTTAAATGCATGCTGAAAGCTGACTTCATAACACAGTAAGTAATATCTCCCACTGTCCATCAAGCAATGTCAATCCTGATTAAGAGACATAAATGCAAATGCCAAGCCGGTGGACTGTCATCCCATGAGAAAATTGCCTTTGTGTGCAAAAACCGGGAGAACACACTGCAAATGGACCACGAACAAATTAAATTATTTGACAAAATTTTGAAGCAAAGATTGAACTCGATTGTAATTTTAGAGCCTGAACAGGCTCTTGTATTTGGCAATTTGTCCATAAGATATTGAGATCAAAATTCCAATGATGCGTGTTAAAGACAAATTGGCAGAACATAGAGCACAATTTACCTACATTGACTTGTAATGAACCTCCACCATCTCAACTGAAGTAATGGCACAATTAAAATCCGTCTAATCTGGCTGACAGTAGTTGCAAGGAAGAAAGAACAGTGAAGCTTTAGAATATTAGTAAATAAACATTAAATATATTAATCCGAAATACCAGTTGCATTTCTGGTTTTAAAGAATGAAATACAATAATATAGTGGCTTGTTTGAAGGAGTGTTCTTCATGAAAAGGTACTTGCCAAGCACATTGAGGAAAGGTGATGCTATGAGCTGTCTTTATGATGTGCAAGTGATGTGAAGTGACTGTTTAAATGCAATTTGTTGCTATCATTTCATAAAGTTCGCAGATACTTTTTCATGAGAATCGTGCCTCTTTTAATAAGTAGAAAAAAAAATCAAGTTGTGAAATCAAGAAAAACCTTGTCGGACCTGGAGTTTTCCGTTTTTTTAAAAAAAGAAATACTTTGACACTGGCACAAAGAAGTAGGAATTTAAGCTTTTTTGCACAGTTATTTTCCATTACAAATGGAACTCATGGCCTTAGGTCTTTTGAAATGATGTCTTGTTACAAGCCAGATTAGCGTGGTGCTCAAAAGATTGTTTTGGGATACACCTCTGATCGTTTATTTTAAAAAGGCTAGACACTGCATTTGAGAAATGAGCAGGTCCACTGGTGCGCAAAGGTTCTTGTAAAATCAGAGATGACATTTTCCAAAATATTCACTCAAATTTTGCGTTCAGAATTCTCAAATTTTTTGAGTACTGTTAGCTGACTTGCAGGTCTTCCAAACTAATGGAAACTGTGCTCAGATAAATTAATTTAAAAGATGTTTGTTTGTTCAAAGCAGCTTAAAAGCTTTGGTGTGGCACTGTTTGCAAAATAGGAGAAGATTTTAAATTCATACATTTTTCGATGTAACTTGAGGGACACCAGTTGCAATAGCCGTCACTGTATGATTAAGAGCTGTTGGTCTTAAATCAGTGAAAAGGAAGACCTATATTTGTGCAATATTTTCAATTGAGATACCATAGTATTTACAGCTGTTTCTCTTATGACCATTCCACAGACTTTTTAGTAACTGTACACTTAACTGTAATTATGTTTAAATTTCAAAGTTTGTGTGCACATTGAGGTGCACAAATGTGGGAGTAATCAAAAAGCATTGTGTGAACCTGACAACTTTTGAGTGTTCCATTTATTTTACAAGTGGCATATTTAGGCAATTGTTGCAACAATGGTGAATTGGATAGCCTTTTTAGTGGTGGTATATCTCTAGGCACTTCGTGTTACCAACTCTCTCACAGATTTTGTTTTGATACAATTTTTAAAAGATTCTTAATGCTCCAAGCTTGTAAGAATTGGCCTGCCCTTTTGAATGTCTTGGCAGCATGGTTTTTAAATAAAGCAACTTTTCTTTCCCTTGTAAATGTTTCACTGTCTACTTCCATGTCAGTCGACTTGACAGTTAATTGGCTGTGGACCTCACTACAATTTTTGATGTCAAAACACCAACCAGGTAATTTGTTCATTAGCATTTTGGTCGTGTTTCCCCTCCCCAAAAACAAATATTCTTAATTTTCCCTACCAATAAAATCTCCCGTTCTGAACAAGATTTTTTTTGCACCTCAACCTGAGAATTGATTATGAAGGGGGCATTCAGTTTAAGTGTTGAGCTACCATGAGATTGTGTTCTGCTGCCTTCCTTGCTCTCCCCTCACCACCAGCAAAATGACCAAAAGCATTTTATTCTAGTTTCTTGCCTTCCACATACTGCCATATGATTTTCAAATGGCTGCATAAAAGCACATGATTTTTGTTTTGTACAGCTAAATACATTCATTAATTTAGAATTTTTTGTTTGCTTAAGACCAAAGCTTACTGAAAATAAATGGACTTAAAACACTGTTTTCTTTTGGTCTGGTTTTGGACCATTGCCACCTTTTTAGCTGCAGTTGCTCAATGAGCTCAGTTTAGGCTTTTAAATAAGGGGGGAGGGGAGAAAAAAAATCATTTTTTTCTTACATTGCAGCATGAGGGAAGATTAGCTTTTAATCTTAAGTTGTGTTAATATTTTAGTTGACCAGTGTTTGTCGAGCAGAAAATATCTATCTTCTACTGTAATAACTGTAGTGAGTAATTTTAATGAGCTTAATCAAGACCTCCTTTTAAACCTGTTAACGAAACAACTTCTCTCAGTTAGAGACTCTTTGCAAATGTGACGATAATTTCTTGGACATTAGACTTAGTGGAATGATTTTGCTTGAATTTTCAATATTCAAAAGCAGAAATTGAATTTCCTGGTTATGTGGTATGAGATATTTCTATGCACATTGTAGGTCATTTTATTTCATCTACTCCAACTTGCTGAAAAATAGAACATTGTGAAGTTCTTTACAAGTTGTATAACCAATGTGTTAAATTTATGCTTGTTTTATTTATTGGTAATCAGTTGTCTTAATAAATATTATGCTTTCACAATGTTTAGGTTGTTGACATTTTGAAATACTGATTTTTAAATTACAGAAGCATTTTGTTTATTATCTTTGGTTATGTACTTACTTTTTTTTAATATAAAGTAAAGAACCTTACAGTGCTTCTGTTCTGTGATGCGAGTATTTGTGAAGTACTGCACAAAACATTCCACTTGCAGCAATGGCTGTCACCATTGAATTTGGAGGAGGGGGAAAAAAACATACTTTTACTTCAGTTAGTTTTAACTTTGTGTCTGATTGTGAATTAGTAATTCAAGTTCTATTTATATATAAAGCATTGCACATTCCAATAAGCAGAGATTCATGTATAATTATTTATCAGCTTGTTTAAGAAAGCAGGTATTAAAAACTGCAATACTAAACGTGATTTTTGTCTTTTTTTAAAAAATATGCATTGCAACTGCACTGTTAATTAGAAAAGTTCTTATAATTATGCTATTTATGATTGTAACAATCTGCATCTAATTAGATTGGAGCACCTTTTCTGGAGACATCAAGGATAGTGCGTTGGTGGCTTAGATTTAACCTGTTGTGTCACCTTGGATCTAGGGTAAGTACTTGTATTTGCTTTTATTCACATTTAATTTTTACAAAAACATTAATGAGTTGACCAAATCTAGTATAAACTTCAGTATTTAAGTTGGTCAGACGTTTATTATTAAGGATTTCTGGATTTTGTTGTTTGGTGGCAGCCATGTCTGAGACCGTGCGTGGGAAGCTGTTTGTGACGCAGAATTATACATCCCTCAGGAAGAGGATCCCTGTCAATGCCCAAGCATTAAGAGAGTAGTCTTGAGAGCTATTATCTGGGCATCATTCTATCAGGTTGCAATCTTCAATATAACAATGCTATAAGGTAGCATTTAGTTTTGCAGGTTGGCGGGGACCTTTTACATGCAAGACTCTTGAATTACCTTTTGACTTTGAGATGTTGTGATTTTCTTTCTGGTCATTGGGTGATTGTGTGCATATACAAATCTATTGTGTATGTTGTCAATGAAATAGAAGATCTTTTACTATAATGTAATTTACAATATGCTGTTGATATCAGAACTATTTGGTGGCACGAAGATGGGTACTGTGTTAATTGACCCTTGAAGTTATTGGAATGAAAGCCTACATTGTTGTGAAGTAATTTTGAAGTTAATATTGCAGATTATTTCAGAACAGTTGCATGATTTTGCATTGTTTGTGGTCCTTTGATTTAAGCTGTTCTATTTTTCCAAATCGCAATATGTAACTTGAAGTATTCCTGAACTTGAGCTCTTCACCAAAGCCACTTTAAATTGAGATAGCTTGGCTCTCTTGTGGTGAAGTTGGGGGCTTGGGAGAGAAGCCAGCCTTTCTCAGCAATTCTGGTTTTGTCACAATGACTTTATGGCTTGTGTTAATCTGCAGCAATGATTTAAAAGCATTTTTCAACTTTGCTATTTTCAACCATTGTGCTTTCACCGAAAGCTACTATTACAATTTGTACAACTGCGAGCTTGGAATCCAATAACACTTCTTGTAGTGTCATAGGACAGTTACAATACAAAAGTAAGTATTTTAGCCTGAATTGTCTGTGCTGGCTCCCTGCGAGAATAACTTAGCTAGTCCCCCACCCTGCTTTGTTTTTTCCCAAAACCCTGCAGCATTTTTCCCTCAAATGTTTATCCAATTCCCTTTTTAAAAGCTATGATTTGAATCTGCTACTATTACATACTGTCAACATGTGCCACATCTAACCATCCACCGCATAAATAGTTTTTATTCTCAACTTTGGATCTGTATCCTCTGGATCTTAATCATTTGACCAATGAGAACAGCTGAACCCTTCCTCTCTTGATCCATTATGATTTTGAGCTCCATCTCCTCTCGTCTTTCTCAAAGTACCCTGTTTAATAAATAACCACTTCTTACTCCACTGTTATGTCTTTCCAAACTCTTTTGCATATTTTGCTTTTCTTTTCCAATGCCACATCTTAATATTTAGCCCTTTTCCAAGTGGGATTAAATGCTTCCCAGTTAAAGTAAAAACGACCCTGAGAGGACGTGGCTCCTCAAGATCTGTTGACCTGCCATTAGTCTCGCTCATACAGATGCTATGGTCCCAGAACTGTTGCTAGCATTCCAGCCTCCTGCACTATCTGACCAGCCACTTAATTCATCTAAACTATCTTATCCTATTTCAGTAAATATAAATGTGTAAGCATCAGAAGTAATCTGGACATGTATGCCTATTTGAAGTTCTGTTTGGTTAGTTCCTTCCTAGCTCCTGCAGGATTTCATCCCCCCTTATCTGTTTTATGATAGTGATATGAATCAGAACTTCTGAGTCAAAAGCAGAAGTTGCTGGAAAAGCTCAGCAGGTCTGGCAGCATCTGTGAAGAAAAAAATCAGTTAACATCTTGGGTCCGGTGACCCTTCCTCTTTTACAGTACCCGAAATGTTAACTCTGTTTTTTTTTTTTCTTCACAGATGCTGCCAGACCTGCTGAGCTTTTCCAGCAACTTTTGTTTTTAATCCTGATTTACAGCATCTGCAGTTCTCTTGGCTTTTATTTAGAACTTCTGGGTAATCATCTTGGTCATGTATCCCAAGTTAGAAACTTCAGAACTAGGAATATAATTTCTCTCCATACAAAAATTGGTCTGCTGTCTTGGGGTGGTGGTTGGAGGGGCGGATTTATCTTCACCATTATCCTAACCCCTGTAATAAGAATGGCTTAAAGTAATGATAAAGACAGGATGGTTTTGTGTTCATCCTTTTGGTGGAGGAGTGTGTTTGTTATAAAAGTACCATACTGAACACCGTTCTCAGGAGCACACTAATTTGGATTGTTTTTGGTTCCCACTACACCGCTTCCCCCCCCTCCCCCCCCACCCCGCATCCAAGTTGAAGCCAAACCTGGCATCCCTATAGAGAGCTTTATAAATATTTGAACAGCAGTGAGGACTTTTGAGGTCAGAGTATCAATACAATAGAATACAGTACAGAAGAGGCCCTTGCGTCCATCAAGCTTAGAGCCAAAATTAGACTAAATCTGCATTAGTCCCACTTTCCAACACGAGGCACATAGCCTTGAATGTTACGACACTTAGTGACCATTTCCAAGTACCTTTTAAAGGTTGTGAGGTTACCTACCTCAACAACCCTCCCATGCAGTGCATTGCAGACCCGTTCCACTCTGATTGAAAAGACATTTTTTTTTCCCTCAAGTTCCCTCTAAATCTACTGCCTTTCACCTTTTAAAATTATACCCATTTGTTATCGATGCTTCAGCTAAGAGGAACAACTGCTTTCCATCCACTCTGACCATGTTCCTCAAAAATCTTAGGCACCTGTTTCAGGTCCCCCTCTACCTCTTCTGCCCCAAAAAAGAAAACCTGAGCTTATCCAGCCTGTTATCTTGGCTAAGGTGCTTCATCCCAGGCAACATCCTGTTGAATCTCCTCTGTACTCGGTGCAGTAGAGTCATATCCTTCCTATAGTGTGACCAGATTTGCGCACAGCATTCCGACTGTAGCCTAACCTAAGTCCTGTAAACTGCCAACATAGCCTCTCTGCTCTTACAATCCATGCCTTGACTGATATAGGCATGTCCCAAATGCCTTCCTAACTATTCTAATAACCCTGCCATGCAGCATTCAAGGATCAGTGAACAAGTACCCCATGATCCCTTTCCTCTGAGCTTCTGAATGTGCTACCATTCATTGAGTATTCCTTTGTCTTGTTACTTGTGGTTACAGTGGTGGTTATGTCACTAGATAAATAATTATGGACTAGTATTGCATTCTGTTCTGGTTGCCGCATTACAGGATGGATGTGGAGGCTTTGGAGAGGGTGCAGAAGAGCTTTACCAGGGTGTTGCCTGGATTAGAGGGTATGAGCTATAAGGAGAACCTAGGAAAACTCGGGTTTTCTTCCCTTGATTGGCATAGGCTGACGGGAGACTTAATAGTCTATTAAAATTGAGATGCATAGATAGTGTTGACGGTTAGAATCATTTTCCTAGAGTTGAAATGTCTAATACTTGGCGACATGCATTTAAGATTAGAGGGGGAAAAGTTCAAAGGAGTTGTGAGGTGCAAGTTTTTTTTAAACAGTGTGGGGTAGGAGTTTGAAATGCACTGCCAGGGGTATTGGAAGCAAATACGATAGAGGCATTTAAGGGCCTTTCGGATAAGCACGTGAATATACAAAGAATGGAGGGATATGGACCAATGGCAGGCAGAAGGGATTAGTCTCATTTGGTGTCATGTTTGGTGCAATCTCATTGGCCAAAGGGCCTGACCCATGCTATACAGTTGAAAAGAAATGATTTGAGGACTATGGTTCAAATCCCAGCAAAACAGTTGGGGAATTTAAAAATCATTAAGTCTGAATTATTAAGATCGTTATAATAATTCTAATCACGAAAAGAAATCATTGAAAGTGATAGAATAGGTTAGGAGATCACGCAATGAAGTGATGGAGTGAGAGAATACAGCAAAAAGTGGGTTGTGTTGAATTTGTGGAAGAAACTAGTTTGGCCACAGTTGAGATATTGCATTCAGTCCTCGGCACAATAATTTAGGAAAGATGTGAAGGCATTTAAGAGATTTCAGAAAAGATTAATGAGAACGATTTCAGCATTGAGAAACTTCAGTTACGAAGGTAGATTACAGAAATTGAGACTGTTTTCTCCTTGGAGAAGAGCAGGTGAAGATAACTTTGGTGAACTTAAAATCACAGGGCTGGACAAAGGTTGAAGCTGCTCATTAGATTAAAAACATGAGAGCATGAGTTTAAAGTAATTTGGCAAAAGAACCAAGACCAGCACATGAGAGTTTCTCATGCAGCAAATGCTTAAGGTCTGCAATGTTTTGCCTTTGTGTATGGAGGAAAATTCATTGGAAGCATTCTAAATTTCATCTGCAAAGGAAGAATGTAAAGTTACAGGCCAGAGACAGAGGAATGACACTGGATAAATTCCTCATTTGGGGAACTGGTGTGGATATGATGGGTGAAGAATGGCGACGTTGAGAGTATTGTAACAATTCTGTGTTTAAATCCCAACTGTTTCAATAAAACCATGGAAGGAATTCTGCCCTTACCTGGTCTAACCTATATGTGACTCCAGACCCACAATACTGTTAATTGTTTGTTTTTGTTTTCTAGTGTCTTGTAAGCTGCTTGTTTAAATTCAAGATGATAGCTTACTGCCATCTTCTCTAGGACAGTTCAGGATGGACAATAAAACGTAAACATCCCATGACAAGGAAAGGATTGAGGGTGGGACCTTTTTTAAAATGGAAGATAACTAATGAAGTAAGAATATCTAGAGTTATGGTTGAGTTTTAAAGGCTAATTCTGTTTCTCTCTCCGCAAATGCTGCTTGACCTGCGTATTCCCAGTAACTTCCCTCTATATTTCAAACTTCAGGTGTTATCGGTATTTCGCCCGTTTCTAGACCACCGCACGCAGTATTGTTTGGATGTCCATTATGATGGGTACATTTGTGGGCTTTGGAAATGAATGTGGTGTTGTGTTACCGTCGATGTTCTTAGGATAACGAATCACTATGCACCCAAAAATAAGGAGAGGAAGCACATCAGTGATGAGAATGAAAAATGAGGTATATGCAAAATCCAAATAAACAAGTAAAATTAAAAGCACGCGTTCTGAATGTCTTCACAAATGATCAAAAAGCATCTCAATTCATTAACTAACATTGCCAAAACTGAAAGGTGATATTAAAAGCAACCTGTGCTGTTGCATTACATTACACCAACAAGTCAGTATTACAGTATTTCTTCAATGCTTGAGGGAACAGCTGACCATTACTTTGACTTTTTTTCCTTATGTTCATGTGGTAGCGGCACAGCAGCCTGAAGCAGCATTCTGATCAGCGCAGATGACATCTTAATTAGATCTTGTGAACAAAGACCACTGAAACTGCTTTCCCAGTTGTCCCACCATCCATAACGCCCATTTTTCCCTTTGTGTGTACAGAGGGGGTTCTTTGTAGGGGGATTAGAATTTTAGTTAGCTATATGCTGATGGCTCATGACTGCATACTGAATGCTAGAACATTTATTTGTAATGAATAGATTAAGTACTGAAACTGGGTCTAGAATACAGGCCAATTGACAAATTTTGCGTACTTCTTAAAATCTTTTAACTTGTGTAATGACTCTGGGAATAGTGGGATTTGATCTTGTGTGCTACTCAAGCGAGTTGTGACCGTAACCACCAGGATGATGATAGTGGGAGATTCAGCAGTGAATCTATCATTTACCATTGAATGTCAAAGTGGAATAGTTAGATTCTCTCTGGTCATGACCTGGCATTTATGTGGTGCAAATATCATTTTGCCACTTATTAGTCCAAGTTCAGATTTTGTCCACATCTTCTTGCTTATAAACGTGAGCTGCTTTACCTGAGTAGGTACATATGGTCATTGGATGGACCAGCTTAGCACTGCATGCTTGTTAAAACTAGATCGATAGATAGCTTGAGATGTACTGTGCTATTCTGTATTTGGCTATATGCTGCTGTGGACCTAAAAGAGAGAGCTTCCCTGTGGGGTGTGGTTTTTTTTTTTTTTTTTTTGGTTTAAGACCGTTCAAAACCTTTTACATGTGCGAAGGTAGATTGGTGATAGCTTCATGAACTCACTGATTAGTTACAAGTAATCTGTACACCTGTACTGGATTTTTTTTTTTGTGGAAAGAAACAAAACTATAAGGCAAGTCAGATATCAATATAGCTTGCTTGGGCCGTTGTTTCTTTTCCTTTTTGAGGCTAGCAACATGCATGCATTAATCTGAAAGTGAGATGTTTGTCTGTATACCAGCAGGTTAACGTGAAACGTTTAGTCTTAACTTGAGTATGTACATGTGACAGAATTGAGGTTGCAGCAATCAGTAGTAGAAGTGGAGTGCCTGGAATTTCTGTGGAAGTTAGCAGAACATGTGTTGCAATGATGTAAGCAAGTTGAATTTATACACTGCTTTTTTTTTTAGAAAAAAGCTTTTCATGTGAGCAGCTAGAACAAGTCTCCAGGTACCATACTGGACCTGCTGTTTTGCTTCAAGTTGGTGTTCATGTATCCTAATGGTGAGTTTCCTGCCCATCTGTCCTATGTATTGCTTCTTGCAATTGCTGCATGGTGTTTTGTATGTGACATTTGCCCTGCTCATTGTGGGTGTGGGGTCTTTTGTCTCCCACGACCTCTTGGAATAATGATAGCACACAAACCAACAGCCACACTTTGCCAGCCACTTTTAAAGGCGAAAGACCCCTTCCCACAATGAACAGGACAAATGTGATATATAAAATACCATGCAGCAACTGCGAGAAGCAGTACATCGGACAGATAGGCAGGCAACTCTCAGCAAAATGGCATGACCAATTCTGAGATAACGAGGTGTAGAGCTGGATGAACACAGCAGGCCAAGCAGCATTAGAGGAGCAGGAAAGCTGACGTTTCGGGTCTGGACCCTTCTTTTCTGAAGGGTCAACTTTCCTGCTCCTCTGATGCTGCTGGGCCTGCTGTGTTCATCCAGCTCTACACCTTGTTATCTCAGATTGTCCAGCATCGGCAGTTCCTACTACCTCATCATGACCAATTCTCCCTTGTTTCTATTCACTCTGACTAAGAAGGGCATCAGTTTAAGTGGGACAACGTAACAGTTCAAGGACAAGCACGAAAATTCCTTGAAGCCTGGTTTTCAACTACTGGTACCATAAACATGTTGAAATAGATCCCATCTACATACCACTACGGAGCAAAATTGGAAACAGAACTACCCACCATAACAGACCAGACCATATAAAATCAGAATGGAACAGAACAACAGCGCTTTGATGGAGGTTGGACAGCACTGAATATGTCATCTCGAAGGGGGATGAAACGTTTGCATGAAAACTAGTCAGCTTAGTGAACCAACCAGCAACTCCAAGGCTGTGGAAGCGAAGTCATTGAGTGTGTTTAAAACAGAGAGGTTAGTCATTGGTAAGAGGATCAAGAGTTGTGGGCAGAAGGCAAGAGAACTGGATTGAGAAACACATTAGCCATGATTGAATGGTGGAGTAGATTCACTGAGCTGAATGGCCTAATTCTGCTCCAATGTCTTGTGGTCTGAAGACACACAGCTTCCTAGATTTGGTAGGGAAGCAGGGCTTTTTGCAAAGGAGGAATTGAAATTCTTGCTAATTCTTTTTTAAAATGATGGCAACATTATTGGGAATGAAAGCTGATAAATCCACGGGACCTGATAATCTACATCCCAGCGTACTAAAGGAAGTGGCCATGCGGGTAATGGATGCATTGGTTGTCTTCCAAAAATCTGCAGGTTCTGGAACAGGTGAGGTAGATTTGGAGGTTTGCAAATGTAATCCTAGTATTTAAGGAAAGGAGTGACGAAGAGGATTGATGAAGGCAGAGCAGTGGACGTGATCTATATGGACTTCAGTAAGGCATTCGACAAGGTTCCACATGGTAAACTGACGAACAAGGTTAGATCACATGGCATACAGAGAAAACTAGCCATTTGGATACAAAATTAGGTCGAAGGTAGCAAACAAGGTGGTGGAGGGATGCTATTTGGAATGAAGGCCTGTGACCAGCAGTGTGCCATTGGAATTGGTTCTGGGTCCACTGCTTTTTGGCATCTATATAAATGATGTAGATGTGAATATAGGAAGTATGGTTAGTAAATTTGCAAATGATACCAAAATTGGTGGTGTGGACAACGAAGATTACCTCTGAGTACAGTGGGATCTTGATCACATGGGCTGAGGAGTGGCAGGTGGAGTTTAATCTGAATGAATATGAGGTGCTGCATTTTACACTTAATAGGAAGGTTCTGGGGAGTGTTGCTGAACAAAGAGACCTTGGAGTGCAGGTTCATAGTTCCATGAGAGTGGAGTCGCAGGTAGATAGGGTGGTCAAGAAGGTATGCTTGCCTTTATTGGTCAGTGCATTGAATATAGGAGTTGGCAGGTCATGTTGCAGCTGTGCAGGACATTAGTGAGGCCACTTTTGGAATACTGCATTTAATTCTGGTCTCCTTGCTATAGGATGGATGATGTTAAGCTTGAAAGGGTTCAGAACAGATTTACAAGGATGTTGCCAGATTTGGACGGTTTAACTTATCGAGAGAGGCTGATTAAGCTATCTTCCCTGGAGCATTGGAGGCTGAAGGGTGACATTAGAGGCTTATAAATTCATGAGAGGCTTGGATAGGATGAATAGGTAAGGTCTTTTCCTCAGGGTAGGGGAATCCAAAATTAGAGGGCATAGGTTCAAGATGAAGAGGGGAAAGATTAAGGGAGAACTTTTTCACACAGTGGGTGGTGCGTGTATGTAATGAACTGCCAGAGGAAGTGGTGGAAACTGGTACAGTTACAACATTTAAAAGGCATCTGGATAGGTATATGAATAGGAAGGGACTGGGAAATGGGACTGGATTAATTTAGGATATCCGGTTGGCATTGAGTTGGACCGAAGGGTCTGTTTCTGTGCTGTACATCTGACTGAGGAATGAAATTGGGAAATAGACTAGTTAGTCTAATGTCAGCAGTAGAGAAAATGTGAAATCAGGAGAAGTCAACATGGACTTGTCAAAAATGCAATCATGTTTGACAAACATACTAGAGCTTTTGAGAACATAACTATTAGAAATCGATAAAGAAGAACATATGGATGTGGTGTATTTGCATTTTTTAGTGGCTTTTTTGAAGTCCCGCATTGGCGTTTATTGTATAAAATTGAAGCATGTGGATTTGCAGTAATAAATTGGCATGAATTGAAAATTAGTTTGGACATGGAGAAGGAATAAATGGTTATGTTGTTTGAAAAGAAGGTGGTGACTGGAGTGTTGCAGGGATCAGTGCTTAGAACATATTTACAATATTATCAATGATTTAGATGAGAATTAAACAATATTTTCAAAATGGCTGCCTACACAAAGCAAAGAGGCGGATACAGTACAATGTGAATGTGTGAAATTATCCACTTTGGTAGGAAATGCAGAAAGGAAGAGTATTAAATTGGGAAATGTTAATGTACGAAAGGATCAGTGCCCCTGTACACAAAGCAGTTTGGAACAAAAGTTGTAAATTGGCCTTCATTGCAAGGGTGCATAAGCAAGGGCATATAAAACCATAGTTGGGTAGTGGGACCAAAACTGCACATCATATCCAAAATAAGACACATATTTTCATTAAAGATTTTAGCAAAAGTTCAGATTGATTCCTGGTTTGGCAAATTTCTCGTATGGAGATTGAACCCAGTTGACCCATTTTAACTGAAGTTAAGAAGAATGAGCGGGATCTCATTTGAGAAGTATAAAATTCCAAAAGGGCGAAACAGATTGCATGCAGAGATGATGTCCCTTGTTGCATTCCTAGAGAAAGGGCACAGTCTCAATACATTGTAAAGATTTTAGGATTGATGAGATATTTGTTTACTCGGAAGGTCATGACCCTTTGGAATTCTCTACCACATAAACTAGTGGAGGCCAAATCACTGAATATATTTAAGAAAGGAATTGATTTCTTGAGACTAAATATGTGTATGGAGAGAGCAGGAGTATGACTTTGAGATACCGATCAGTCATGATTTTGTTAAATAACAGGACAGTCTCAATGGACTGAATGGCCTACTGTTGCTCCGATTTGCAATGTTTCGATGGTAGTATATTTGTAAAACATCTTGCGACTCTTGTCTGGTGTGCTGGAAACTTTAAATGTTATACCCAGACTATACTCACGTTCCTGAAAAGGATTTAGACCTGAGTTGGAACCTGAATATGACTGGATCTCTATTGGTAATCCATATCTAATGGAGAACTGAGTTAATACTTCTCTGTCATAACTTAACAGTAATTGTTCTCAACAGAATGGTGTCTCACAATAGTAAGGATATACTGGTTGTTCCTTTTTTTAAATGGGTAAGGGTCCCAATGTTTCCCTCAAACTGGTTTGGAAATTTTCTTACCTCTGGCAAGTATGGCATGTTTTACAAAACTGTACCGTGTTTGCGAAGATCTGGCTAGTGAAAATGTCAACTTGTATGTGCTTGAGTTCCTCCATGACATGAGCTTTTTTTAATGTCTTTTGATTGTTGAAAGATGCTACTTTCTTTCGAGCCACCATCTATTGTACACATCTGAGGTGTCACTTCCTTGTTAGAATTCCATTTTCCATGTAGTAGCAGTTGCAATTAACTCAAGTTTTGCTCTTGTTTTGAGCCGATTGTGCTACTTAATTAGGAGTGATTTGGTTTGCTGACTTTCAATCCGATGTATTAAACATTTCCTTCAGATTGTCCAAATGTCCCAAGCAAGTACCTAGCGTGAGTGCCAATTTGATCACCTACAAGAGAACTTGTTTAGCCTTCGCTCGGGTCAGTATAAAAGGAAAAACTCTTCTGTCACTGCTGTGTTTCCTTGACCTAACTTGGTCCTTGTGATTCCTGGGGAATCTACTGATATTGTCCGTGCCAAAACATTCCTAGGAATACCTCAATGTTGTCTATTGCTTTCCTCCCAAAGTGCAAAGATGTGCAGGTTAGGCAGAATGGCCATGCTAAATTGCCCATAGTGTCCACAGATGTGCCAGTTAGGTGTTGGAGCCATGGGAAATGCGGAGTTACAGAGATAGGGTGGGGGTTGATGGGTCTGGGTGGGATGCTGTTTAGAGTGTTGGTGTAGACTCAATGGGCCAAATGCCCTGCTTCCATACTGTAGGGATGCAATGATACAAAGTCTTGTTTACCTCCCCGTGCTCTCAGCAGTTACTATACTTGGCCGTTGAGCTGTAGTTAAATGTTACGACTTGGTCTGTTGTATGCTGTCAGGGCTAAGTTCTTCAACTGTATGTTCTGATCAAGTCCAGTGGATTTATCCTGCGCCTTTCAGAAGCCTGCACAAACATGTACCACCTTGTGACGATTGAAAATCTTAGGCCTTTTAATATTAATTCCACTTTCAAATATCTCTTTCAATTTCTACACCTTTTATGCACTAAGGAGATCGTGAGACATTCCCAGCTGCCGTTGGCAGTTGGCTTCCTTTCACTTTCCCTCCTTCTATCCTCCTTAGATTTGTGGGAGTGAAGTGAAAGCATTTGGTTTTGTGGTCCAACTTGTAATTGTCATCTTCTCGGCTGCCTGTTTTTCTGGTGCAGCTTTCTTTTTTTCTGTGGCAGTTGTTGGGAGTGAAGGGAGTGAACTTCGAAATTCTTTCAAAAGAATTCTTTCACTAATGGTTTCACATGTAATCTCCTACCTTTTTGATTTTCACATCCAGTGGCCAAATTATTTTGTTTTGCCCTTTCTATGGAAGTCTGCTTCTGCGTATTCTAATGTTTTTACCTTTTTCAATGACACTGCCACGATTTTTAAAATTTGAATATGCAAATTGAGAGCCAAATGAGAGGCTCCTTGTTTGCTATGTTTTAAGGTAATTAGTCTGTCGAGGGCAAACTGCTCACTGATGTGCAGCATTGCTTGTATATCTTCAAGTGTGCAAAGGGCTTGTACTAAAGGTCTAGCAAGGGAAGTTGGCTGCCTAGGCACCCTGTTGTTCTGAACCTATTGATCTTGGACTGCTGTTGCTGTAGTAGTTCAAAGCCTGCCATTTGACAGATAGGGTTTGTCGCAGGAAACTTGTTGCTCATCCTGTTTACCATTCCTTGGTTCAAAGAATGTCTGCAGGTACATCTTACTTCGGAAAGTCACTCTTCCACAGACCACCAGGCTGGAAGATGGGTATTTGGTGGATTGAACAAGTTTATTATGGAGGCTTTGAGGGGGACAACGAATGGTTTCAACCTGATAGTGGATTTTTATCAGTTGTTAGATGTGTGGGTTAATGTTTGTGAAGACAGGAATCAAAGGGAAGGGTGTTAAGACAGGCTCCTAGTTTTGATATGTATATTGTTGCATTCAGTTGTCAACAAGATGTGTACTTGTGACGATCTTTTCCAGAAAGGTCACAGTACTCTGAATCACCCATTCTCAACATCCTGGGCATTACATTTGACCAGTTCGAGATTCCCAAAGTCAGTTAGGGGTGGGCTACAAATGCTGACTTAACCAGCTGCTGCCCACATCCCACCAAAAGAACTTCTAAAAGCTTTTCATTCACACACCTTACTGCGTCCTTTTAGATTAATGTAATTTACTTCAGTGGAAAAGAGATGTGCAACCTTTATCCAAAATCATTATGTATGACCGAGTCCTGAGGTCCAAGTATAGATGCTTGACATAGACCAATTGTCACAATTTACTAAACAGTGTTCTGCAGTCTTTCTCATGGACTGCTAAACTGGTTAGAAGACAAAGCCACAAGGGATTGGGACTTTAGTTGAAATATTTTGCAATGCCAGATGACATGACGCTATGCAGGGGAAGTTAGGTGGTGAATAGTTTAATGGGAAGTACAGAAGTGTTTGACATTACCCAGTCTGTTCATGTAAATCATCCTTTGGATGAGGGAGTAAAAATAGAGGTCATAACAGCATGAAAGACTCCTTAATCCAAGATGGTGACAGAATAGCAGAGCTGCATTTGGGCTTTTACCCAGAGCTCATCTGCTCCGGTCTCTCTTTTTTAATGTTTTACTTCAGCCTTTTTTTTTCCTTTTGTCTTTATTTTGGTGGATTAGTTGGGATGGCAGTAAGAGCAGGCTGTGCATGGAGTGGCAACTCACCTGGTGGTCTGAGGTGGCACCACCCAGCAATTGGAGTTGGCAGCAAGAATCTCTTTGTTTGGAACCAGTGACCATGAATCTCCTCCAGCAATCGGAGGTGCAGCAAGGCAACGCCTTGGAGGAAGGCAGCCAGAGTGAGACTATTGGTGCGATGGCCTGGCCTGACAGCAGAGCCAGGGACTCTTAGATACAATAGGCCCAAAGGTGGAATGGTGGTGGTAAGTAGACACTGATAGTTAGCATAATCTGGTTGGTCGATGAGAGGGATGAATCTGGTTGTTGGCTGGAAGGGAGGGTCAAAAAGTGGAATGGAAGAGAGGAGGTGGGACTGGACGGGGAGCCGGGGTATGGGTGGGAAGGTTATTTGAAATTGGAGAACTCTATGTTGGAGTCCTCTGTGCTGTAGGGTGCCCAGGCAGAAGATAGTGTTCTTCACATTTGCATTGTGAGTTGCTGCAACACTGGAGGAGGCTGAGGATGGACATGTCGGAGGTTAGGTTGGCCGTTACAGGCCAGGCAAAGATCCTTGGTGAAATGGTCACTTAGTCTACGTTTGGTCTCACCGACATAGAGAAGACCACAGTGGGAGCACCGGATGCAATAGACTAGGTTGGAGGATAGGCAGGTGAAGCTGTGTCTCACTTGGAAGGACTGTGTTTTTCGGCCCTGAGTGGAGGTGAGAGAGCTGGTGTGTGGGCAGGTGTTGCATCTTTGAGACCAAATGTAGACGATGTGACCGTTCCACCGAGCAGCTCGACCTGGCCCGTGACAGCCAACCTAGCTTCCCAGTCACTGCCAATTTCAACCCCCTGCTCCACTCCCCACTGACATATCTGTCCTCGGCCTCCTCTGGTCTCCCAGTGACACTCGACGCAAATTTGAAGGACGCCTTATCTTCTGCCTGGGCACCCTACAGCCCAGAGGGACTCCCAACACTTAGTTCTCCAATTTCAAATAACTTTCCCATCTATCCCCAGCTCCCTTTTGCAGCCCCACCTCCTCCCTTTCATTTCACTTTCTGGCCCTCCCTTCTCACCACCAATCGGATTCATCCCTCCCATCGACCAACCAGATCGTACCTACTATCAGTGTCCACCTATCACCACCAGTTTGCTTCTAACCCCCCACCCCTCTACCCCTCTTTATCTGCAGCTTCCCTGAGCCCTGAAGAAGGGTTATTACCTGAATCATTGACTGCTCCTTTCCTCCCAGATGCTGCCTGGCTTGCTGTGTTCTTCCACCCTCCCGTTTGTCTACCTTGGATTCCAGCATCTGCAGTTTTTTTGTTTTTTTTTTTCTGTCTGAGCCCCAGAGCAGGAACTCCTGGCATTGGCGAGGCAGCAGCTACAGCAATGGCAACATGGTGTGCCTGGTACAGGGATTTCTGGTTGTGGGGTCACTATGGGTTCAGCATGGGTTGTTCAGCCTTAGTGAGGTGGGCCCAGTGGCGAAGATATGGTGCCTAAACAGTGGCAACTGTTATGGTGGTCGATCTGGCCTAGACAGCAGCGAGGTGGTGGTGGAGGAGGAGGGGTGATGGCACAGATGTTGCTGGTGAGCTGACTGAGGACTCATGGTGCAGGCAGCTGCATGAAGCTACACTCTCTGTCAGTTAATGGTGCTGGGTTGTGGTGACAATTAAAGCAATTCACTTTTTTTTTACAGTATTAGTCACTGTCACTTGCGTTTTACACAAAATGTATGGGAGTCATTTGAGGGAAGAAGAGAGCATCCATGATGGAGGTTGAAAAGCTGAAGGAGCTGCATAAGTATCAGTGATTGGAGGACCAAAGGCTATGCAGTTTACAGTTTTAAAATGTGCTCTAATAATGAGGTTAGAAGTTTGTTTTCACATTTTTTTTAAGGTGAAATGGAAGGGATCATGTAACCTGCCTGAGTGACATGACTACTAAAGATTAAAAGAAGGCCTTCGTTGTTTTGTTTGTAATCAGCTATAAAATGTCGACACATGGAAGCAGCAACACCAGCAGCAACCTCTGTGATTACAGTGGTTAGACGGTTGGTGTCCATCCCAGAAGATGTTGAGAATGTTATGTTGTAAATAGTTATGCTTTAAACAGTGTTATTTACTTCCAAGAAAGAGAGTTTGTCTACAGAATAGTTTGCAGAATTGGCGGTTCTGCCTGGTGCCAGGCTGTTGCAATTCATGGCGCCATGCAGAGATGGGCTTTGAGAAGGAAAAGGTTTCTAAGGTATCCCTGAAACTGTACAGAAAGTCTACTAGAATTTGAGAGAAAGTGAGCAGCATTGAGTAAACAGTTTCCATGGCTCACCACACAAATGTGCGTGAGAACTTGACTCACTCTTCTGTTTGTATGCCTTGTCTCTTTCTGGGATAGCATCATTCAGTATTGCCACCTTACACTATTGCCTTGTCATTTCTTTCTGAATTGACCCATGCTAGTTAAATGAATCAAAAATGATTTCTGTTATAAAGCCAATACAGTATGGAGTTCTTTGAGGCACTTGTACAACTCTGATCTTATACGTCTTCAACAGACCATTTTAGTCTTCAGTCCCAGATATCCTTAGCCCTGACATTAGACAGCAACATAGCTATCAGGATGCCTGCTCCTGGCAGCAAACAATGTCCATTTCTCTAACTATATTGTTTCCCACCACGGCTATATGCTTTTTGCTCCCCACAACTTGAATGGCCTCTTGTCTCAGAGGGTCATAACTTTCGGGATTTTCCCCGGAGAGCAGTTGAAGTTGAATCATTGAATATATTCAAGGTTAGGTTGGATATATTTATTGATAAGAGTCCAGGTTTATTAGGGAAGAGGGAAGTGGGAAGAGGCAGGAGATTGGGGTTAGCCTGGTGATCGACATACCTAATCCACTATCATAGACATTTGTCAGGAACAGGGAGGCTAAAATATCTTTTTAAAAAAAAAAAAAAGTGATCCACAAGTTTCCTAGGTAAGTTTCTCCTTGACTCATTGCAAAGTACAAAGCTTGAACTTCAATTCATCAACTCTGTGCTGAAATTCCTCAAGCTGCAGCCAGTTATGTAGATGGTGTTATGGACCACATTGGTGTCCACCAGCTCCCACATGCTGCAACTCAAACATTAACCTACCCTGCCACCTCTATATTTTGTTTAAATAACTCTGCAAGAGGACATTTTGGTACTTGAGGTGGTGTACTAATCATGATAGCCAGTTACATGCTATAAAATTACCATTAAATAAAAAGCAAAGTTGCCCATATCTAGTTTATGGATCACGAGACCATTATTGCATTTATGCTGTTCAGTGACTTAATGGTAAACAGCATAGATGTAGTGGGGCTTGTTGATAATTTGCTCCTACAAAAAGAGCTCCATAATGCTCACTTGCACGGGGATCTCCCTTAGGCCAGAGTGTTATTGTAACATCTTGCCAAAGTCCACTTGCTGAAATACTCCATGTTTCCATGGCTTCTAGACTCACCTGTTTCTGTGCTCCTTAGTCTCGAGAGGTGATCCAAATTTACTGCCTGTTTTCTTTATGAAGGCCTGTTCACCCATCACCATTGTGCTTGCTAAGTTATTTGGTGGACCAGCAACCATTGTGAGTTTTAAAAAAGGTGCTATAATAATGTAAGAATTTGTTACAACAAATACTTACTTTGCTAAATATGACTTTAAAAAATCAGGAAAAACATTAGCTCTACATGTATTCTTAAATTTTTAATCATAAACAATATGAAGAGTCATCATCTACTTAGTTCTGAATCCAGCAGAACATCAAATCAAGAGTCAGAATTCAAATAAAACATGTTACAGCAAAAATACAACGATCATCTGAGATGAAGAACTCAGATTTCAAACTAATGTGCTTTTGTGTTCTCTTAAATCACAGCTGTACAAATTGGAGAATAAAATTAAAAATAAATAACGAAGAACTGCAAGCATACAACATAGAAGAACATAGGAAAATTTGGCTAATTGAAAATTGAGGCGATAAATGGAATACTTTGATTTTGTTAAATGTATTCTCACTGTAGCAATACATTGCTATTGTTACCTTTTGCCCAGATTATGAAAGCAAGAATTAATTCCACAAAATCTAAGTCATTTTGTTTTTAAAAAAGTACACTTACTTGCGGCTAAGTACATATAATGTACCATGCAATTAATAGCAGTCATCAGTTAAATGTGTAAAGCCAACTAGCCTTGGGCCTTTGACATTAGAGCTATTTACCTATGATGCAAGTAACATTTTAACAGTTGCCTTTCCCTCTCCAAAAAGGTCCTACAATTTCTAGGGATACTTGTATGAGGAATGCAGGCGAAAACTTTAATTGGGCTTTCTTCTGAAGAAAGGATTTTAAATAACATTTTTAAAATTCTTGTACAAGTGTTGGTAATGGTGCAACTGGAATTGTGGGTTATATGTTGTTTTCTTTATTCTTTTGGGGAGATGTGGCCATCACTGGTAAAGTTAGCATTTCTTGCCTGTCCTTAATTGCCTTTGAACCGAGTAGCTTGCTAGGCCATTTTCAAAAGTCAGTTTAGGAATCGATTACATTGCTGTAACATAAGCCAGACCAAGTAGAAGTGTTAGGTTTCCTTCCTTAGAGGGGGCATCTTTTTTTTTCTTACAATAAATGATGATAATTGTCATTGTCTCCATTTTAAGTGAATTTAAATTCCATCAGCTACCAGGGTGGGATTTAAACTACATCCCCAGAATTTTAGCCGGGACCTCCAGATTACTAAACCACACTGGCTGAGATCAACATTAAGGTCCTGCCTTCTCAATCTCACCAACTGCCTCAAGTGGAGTGATCATCAGGTTTAACTCTAAGTCATTTTGCTCTGAGAGAGCAACACTATGGTTATTACTACCTCTACTAGTCCAGTAATAAGCTTCTGTAAGCTTCAAGAATATGTTCAACCAGTGATTTCCACACCATGAATTGCCAGGTCAACAAACTCTCAATAAGGTGACAACCTCATTCAGAGAACACGTGGAATATTGAGTACAAGAATTGAGGGAAGGAAAAAAAAAAACTTGATAGTAGACATCTCTCACTTTCATAAATAGAAAAGCCCCATGCTCCAGCTGCATTCATTATCAACTAAGGGTGGCACGGTGGCTAGCACTGCTGCCTGTCAGCACCAGGGACTTGGGTTAGATTCCAACCTCGGCGACTGTTTGTGTGGAGTTTGTGCCCCCTCTCCTGCCCCCGGCAGGTTTTCTTCCACAGTCTAAAGATGTGCAAGTTAGGTGGATTGGCCATGCTAAATTGCCCGTAGTGTTCAGGGCTGTGTAAATTTGGATGGGTCTGAGTGGGATGTTCTGAGGGTCAGTGTGGACTCGCTGGGCTGAAGGAAGTTTCCACACTGTAGGGATTCTCTGATCTATGATCTATTCCCGAGAAGCATGTTCCCATTTTGCAACAAGAATGAGCCTTAAAACTTTAGGTATCCAGACCCAACATTTTCAGGATCATTTACATTCAAGCAGCATAGGCTTTATAAGAATTAATTTTGAAATGACAAGGCTGTGTTGTGTGTCCAGTCCTTCCCTTGCTTATTTCAGTCTGATCACTTGGAGTAGCAGCATTGATGGAGAGGGAAACAAAGTTCATGTTTTGAGTTTGGTAATGACTCAGAACCTAGCTTTCAAACATCATTTAGCTTGCAAAGTATCCTCTTGGCAGATAATTATTTTAAGGAAAACAACCTGTTTATGTATTTATGTTCACAACTTAATCACCTTTAAATTTTGCTGAAGGTGTTTAAAGTATAACATGTAACTATACCATAAACTAGACATGAACTACTTTTAATACTTGTTTCTATAGTGAAACAGGCTTCCTATGTTGCAACCAATGTCTTTGCAATTAATGATGATGAAACTGTTTTGTGTTATTTTCCCCATTTAAATGAAGGCAGTTTACGCAATTGAATCAGGTTTAAATAAACCAAAGTAAAATAATAGATACTGGAAATCTGAAATAAAAACAAGTTCTGGAGAAACTCTGATCTGCAGGGAGAATGAGTTAACATTTCAAGTGATAACTTAGTCTAGTACAGAACCTTTTTCATCTTTGGATTGTATTAAACTAATAACAAGTATCTTAATGAAGTTTTGTAGACTTGAGTTTGACTGCTACACAAATTTGGAGAGGTGGGGTGTTAAAATGTATCCATGGTTGTCGCTTTCAGGGATCCACGTCTTGTGCAAATGTAGTTCCAAATAGAATCTGAGATAACAAGGTGTAGAGCTGGATGAACACAGCAGGCCAAGCAGCTTCAGAGGAGCAGGAA
>JAHRHZ010000038.1:356279-398356 GCA_024137785.1 Ginglymostoma cirratum
GAAACGTTAACTCTGTTTTCTCCTTCACAGATGCTGCCAGACCTGCTGAGTGTTGTTGTCGTTGTCGTCGTCGTCGTCTTCTCCTTCTCCTCCTTCGGGATAGGGGAGCTCAAAACTAGAGGGCATAGATTTAAGGCAAACGGGAAGAGATATAAAAGGGACCTAAAGGGCAACTTTTTCACACAGTGGGTGATGTTGTATGCAAATAAGCTGCCAGAGGAGAGTGGCGGCGGCTGGGACAATTACAGCATTTTAAAAGGCATCTGGATGGTTGTATGAAGAGGACAGATTTAGAGGGCTATGAGCCAAATGGGACAAGATTTACATAGGATATCTGATCAGCATGGATGACTTGGTCTGAAGGGTTTGTTTCCGTGCTGTATATCTCTGACTTGATGACTGACATAGACTTACAGTTTCTGCTCAATTGCCCTGTTTCTTTTGTGTAATCTACCTGTTACCAGCATAGCTGACATGAAAGGTCACTGAAGGCAATTTTCATTTGACATTCAGTGCAATTGTTAAATTTTTGTTTCACTGGTTGCAAGTATCATTGGTGAAGCTTGCATTTATTGCCCTGAAGAAAGTGATGGGGAGCTCCTCCTTAAATTCCACATGGCATAATTATACTGTCAGTGCTGTAATTGAGATGAAGAATGACTTGGGATGTGAGCTTGCAAGTTATAGTGTTCCTAACTGCCCACTGTTTTTCCAAATGATAGAGGTCACACACTTGAGTGTTGTATCAGAAACTTTGCAACCTGTTAAATACATGTTGTACGTGTTACACACTATAGTTAAGATGTGCTAATGATTGGCAGCTGGAACAACCAACTAGGATGCTGTGTCCTGGACTGTGTTCAGGCATTTGGGGCAGTGGGGGGAAGGAAAGGTCAGTGACTTGCCATTCTGCCTTCTGATCAGCATTAGACTTCAACTGGTCCAGTTCCACACTACTTATGCTTTGGTCACAGGCTAAGGATACAGGGTACATAATTTAGGACTAAGATGAGAAGAAATTTCTTCAAGCAGAGAGAGGCGAATCTGGAGTTCTCTGCGAGAAAGTGGCTGGGGCCAAAAATATCGAATGCCTTCAAGGAGGAGTTAGGTATAGTTCTTGGGGTTAAAGGAATCAAAGGATATGGGGGGAAAAACAAACAAGAACTGAAAGTTGCCACCCAGGTTTCTTAGGGTCGTTAAGAAGGCATACGGTGTGTTAGGTTTTATTGGTAGAGGGATTGAGTTTCGGAGCAGTGAGGTCACGTTGCAGCTGTACAAAACTCTGGTGCGGCCGCAGTCAGAGTATTGCGTACAGTTCTGGTCGCTGCATTATAAGAAGGATGTGGAAGCATTGGAAAGGGTGCAGAGGAGATTTACCAGGATGTTGCCTGGTATGGAGGGAAGGTCTTATGAGGAAAGGCTGAGGGACTTGATGCTGTTTTTGTTAGAGAGAAGAAGGTTAAGAGGTGACTTAATAGAGACATACAAGATGATCAGAGGATTAGATAGGGTGGACTGAGAGCCTTTTTCCTTGGATGGTGATGGCTAGCACGAGGGGACGTAGCTTTAAATTGAGGGGTGATAGATATAGGACAGTGTCAGAGGTAGATTCTTTACTCAGAGACTAGTAAGGGCATGGCATGCCCTGCCTGCAACAGTAGTAGACTCGCTAACTTTAAGGGCATTTAAATGGTCATTGGATAAACATATGGATGATAATGGAATAGTGTAGGTTAGATGGGCTTCAGATTGGTTTCACAGGTCGGCGCAACATCGAGGGCCGAAGGGCCTGCACTGCGCTGTAATGTTCTATGTTCGGTGTTCTAATATGTTCTAAGTACAAGGTACCAAGTTGGAATGATCATATTAGAGGCAGAGCAGGCTGAAAGGGCAGAATGGGTATACTCCTCCCATTTTTGATGTTTCTTCTTATGTATTGTTAGATTAGCCCTTATTCCAGTGAAATGATTTTTTTTTCCATATTATCTTGACTTATGCCATTCCAAAATCTACACGGTACAAGGGTGAGTTTAAGAAAGTCAATGGTCTTTCCACTCTAGCTTCTGATCTGCTCCTCTTGTCTCAATTAGATCAGCCAAGATCCAATACTAAATTTTCACATTGCTGAAGCTTTTAAATGTATGAGCCAAATGGGGGCTGGCTCTAATTTTTTTTTTTTACTACATGTAAGCCACACAGACTAGACCCAGCATCTTGCTCATTCTCAAACCTTTTAAAATGTATTTTTGAAATAGCTAATTCTCTTTTGATAGACTTTGCAATTATATGTGGAAAATAATTCTGTGAAAGCATCTCTTCTAATGTCTCCTTTTATTCATTTTATGATTATCCTAATTTTTATACCCCCCCCCCCCCCCAGTATGATGTGGACATCACTGGCTAGGTTAGCATTTATTGCCTGTTCCTAGTTGCCCTTGAGAAAGTGGTGGTGAGCTGGCTGCTTTGAACTACTGCAGGCAGATCCACAATGCTAATAGGGAGGGAGTTCCAAGGTTCAGGGTGGCTTGGAAGGGATCTTCCCACTTATCTGCTGCCGTTGTCCTTCTAGATGACTGCAGTGTATCTTGTAGATCGTATCGGTAGTATGTACTGAGTGTTGGTCATGGAGGGAGGGAGTGGATGCTTGTGGATGTGGTGCCAGTCAAACAGGTTGCTTTGTCCTACAAGATGCCATGCTTTGAGTGTTACTGGAGCTGCGCTCATCCAAGCAAATATTCCCTCGTACTCCTGACTTGTGCCTTTTAGATGGTCAACATGCTTTGGAGAGTCAGGTGGTGTTCTTGTAGCCACTATATGGTGAATCCACTTCAGTTTCTGGTCAATGGTAACCTCTGGGATGTTTTAGTGGGATAAAGCAATTAATAGTTTATCTTATGACTGATAGCTTTAATCAAGTCACCTGTTAACTTGCTCCATTATGTTTAAAAAAACTCATTGCAAAAATGTCTCTAAATGACAATGCCTTCTCCCAGCAATATCGTACCAAATCTCCTCCATTTTGCAATTTGTAAATTGCACATGTGGTCCAAAGGTCTTGCTCTATTTTCCCTACACCTTGATATGCTTATCATGACTTACAAGGGAAGTAAATGAAAATAGAAACCCATATTAATGACAGCAAATGATTGTTACTTAAGTGATTACTCATTCTTACCCATTTCAAATAGTTAGATTTTGCCTTAAACAATCATATGATTGTATGGTCTGTGATTGTTATTTTCAAGAATTCCACATTCTTCACTGACTGTTTATCAAGTTAAAAATTGGTTACCTTCGAGACTGTGGTCTGTAGATAGGAATAACACAAATTCCAGGTGTGAAAGCCAGAGACAAGTTTACAATTCAGTATGGGGTTTGTAATTTGGCAGATACTTTGGGTGACATTCCCACTTAACAACCTAAATTCATTTGGGCTTCAATATAATCAATCTTCTCAGGTAACTTGTACCTAAAACTGTTACAAGGGTAAAATTTGAAATGTTTCATAATTATATGATAAAGAATTGTATGCAGGGTTAACCAGCAGTGGGGTTGCTTCAGTAATACTATTGCAAGTTCCCTTCCAAGCCCCACACTATCTTGACGTGGAGCCATAGCTCGGTTCTTTCACT
Organism: Ginglymostoma cirratum; assembly: GCA_024137785.1. NCBI lineage: Eukaryota > Metazoa > Chordata > Chondrichthyes > Orectolobiformes > Ginglymostomatidae > Ginglymostoma > Ginglymostoma cirratum. The sequence continues at coordinate 359,912 of JAHRHZ010000038.1, forward strand.
GTCGCTGGGTCAAACTCCTACAACTCCTTTCCTAACAGCATTGGACTGTAGTTATTCAAGAAGCTATCTCGCATCACCTTCTTTAAAGGCCATTTGAAATAGAATAAATGGTGGACAGAATGCCCAAACCCCATGAATGAGTAATAAAGATAATGGTAGAAGAGCCTCTAAGTGTGAAGACCCTGGATTAGAGGCATATGTTACTAAATTGTTATTTTCTAATAGCATGTGGACATCACTGGCTAGGCCAGCATACATTACCCTAGAGAAGGTGGTGGCATTAGTCTGTTTGCAGTGATTCTGGTGCTAGGTAAGTTTTCTTTTCTAGAATATCTGTAAACTATAAGAAGGTAGGGGATGTGAAAGGGTGTTTGCTACTGGTTGAAGTATGTGGTATGTTATTGCTGGTACCAAGTGTTCCCTTTATAGCAATAGCTATCCATATGTGCTTAGTGCCTCCTGACGAGACATGGGTGAATTTTTAGGCTTACTATGCTTTATCTGTTCTGTTAAAACAATGCAGTAGCTTTTTACCAGTGAGTCTGTGACACAAATTCAGTTTAGCACACGATAGTATCTTCTCTCTACAGTCACATGTCAGCAGAGTTATTGAATACACCATTTACCCAAGTTTGAGGTTTCTGGAGTTGAAACAGATTAATTTGCTTATTATAACAATTTGGAGTGTTCTCTGCTGGGTGTAAGTTTAGCATTTGTGCCTTTTTCAGCTGAACAACGTGGACAATAGTCTTCTTTGAGTTCATTCCCTCAAAGCAATACTATGAATAATTCCAGTCAACCTGCCTTGACAAAACTGGGCCGTTAACTGCCAGTCATAATCTAACTGCTGCATTCTCTGTCACTACTCTTCCACTTAGCCAACTTTCAAAACAATCCGATCAGTATAATTGTTACTTCAGTGTTTCTTGCAAAATGGCTCTCATTTATGACACTTTTTTTTCATCAATACTCAAACAAATTGTTCTTAAATTAAGGAGGTTGGCTGATTTGTTTTTGATATGGAGCTATACACAATCTGATATATAATTAGCAATATCACCTCCCTTTTAAATCCAAACTAATTTGCAACTAGAAGAGTGGGACAGGTAAAGGTATCAGTCCACCCTTTCTAATTTGTTTGTAACAATATGCTGAAAGGCCAAAGGTAAAGACATTTTTAATTCTGCATTAATCAAAGCATAATTATTTGATTTTCTTACTTTGCACTTTCCAGAATTTTTATTGCCTCATCATTTCTTCCTGTTTGCATGCAAAGGAGACCATGTTCAAGTAAGGCATTTGGAATCAAGTAATGGTCATATTTGATCTTCTGCTCTCTGAAACAAAGTGACAGCAAATACTAGTTAACTTGAAGATATTTGCTCATTATAATCAACTGGCTAAAATCCATACAAAATCATCATCCTCAACAACCTTCCTGGTTACCTCAAAAAATTCATTCGTGCTAATCAGGTATAATCTACTCTTAAATATGTGCTGTCTTTTATTTTTCCCCTTTTAAGGGAACAAGCAATTTTCCTGTTGTCTGCCCCTCAACTGGAATGGAAGTTGAACTCCTATACCTTCACGAGAACAAAAATAAATTTATCATAATTGCTGAAATCAAAAATTCTCAGAATTCCTTAACTCCCCCATGAAACTATGGATCAGTTGGAATTTTGTTTTCCCTATGTATATTATCTGTATCAAACTGCCTCTCAATAGTGAACGAGTGTGTATATGTTTTGGGGCTGGAGAAGGGGTATATCGCAGTACATTATTTTTCTGCCATTTGTTAAAATTATAAAGTGTAAAAATAAATAACATTTTGGGATAAAACACATTTTGGGCTGGCTTGTTCAATGGAGAGGCATAATTATTCAGCCACTCTTCTCAGTCAAGAGACACCATATCTTTCCGAATGGAAATTACTTTGTCCCTCAATTTCTTCCAACAATGTTCCTATGGCTAATGTTAACTTTCTGGTCTCAAACACAGTATAGGAAGAGGATTTCAAAAGGACTTTCAGCTTCTCTGCTATTTCTTCCCTTAATCTAAGATAAATCTTTAATTTCAGCTAATATTTCCCATTCTCTCAGTTGCAATGTTTGTATTGTCCTTTTAATTAAGAATCACACGTCCTTTGCTGAAGATACCACCTTGGTCCTTATTCGTAAAAGTGAGAGTTGGGCCTTTTTTCATAAATAGAGAGAAAAAAAAAACCTTCAGATTACTCAAACATTTTCCATGCCTTCTCTTTGTTTTATATTTCACCCCTCTATTTTATATTCTAAGTTTTTTTTTGTTAAACTATATTGTGTCTTAGGCTTCCCTAACAACATTGGAGAAAATATTCAGATTCTAAATTAGATTGTCAGTTTTACTTACTTTGTATGAATCCAGTGGAAGTACTGCTCTGCTTCTGAAAATTTATCCAAGTGCTTCAGACAAAGGCCTTTGAGCAGCTTCACCAAACACTGGTCATCAACCAGAAACTCTGTTACTGCAAAGGAGAAGTGTTATTTTTAAAAGAATATGGATTTTCCTTTTTATCCTCTTACCTTTTGTACCCTAAGGACTTTGTTTATTTACATAGGACTTTTAGCATCCTTAGAATGCCCGTTAGCCATGAAGTGCTGTTGTAATGAGGGAAAATTTGGAATCCAGTTTGTGCGTGAAAAGGCCTGAGTGGTCCTGTGGTGTATTTTTGAAGGGACATTGCTTCAACTACCCTGGGCCATTATTCCTCATACGGCAGACTAGATGAGGGCAAGTTTGGTTGAGATTTTATGACAAATTTCTAGTCATCACTTGTTGTCTGCTGGTTCATCTTTAAATTTTTTAAAGCTAAATTCAAATTCTTAAAGTGCTGTGCCAGAATTTGAATTTGCATTCTTTCAATTATTAGTCTAACCTCCTGGTTAGTCTTGTGCTGTAACCGTTGCAGTACTGGAAAATAAGATCCCACACCCATTCAACCTCCAAAAGAACAATTTTCTTTCACCATTGTACTTTATTAAAACCAATAGAATCTGAAGATGTAGATAATATATTTTTACTCAAAGAATATCTGAAATGTGCAGGTGTACAAATCATACGGCAGTTGCCTCATACCTTTCTGCAATTCTACAGGATTGTTACTGCTTTAATGTGTTAAGATCCAATTAAACTTAAAATTCTTCAGCTTGGACTTACCTGGGCCATTTTCAAGTGTTCTCTCGGCTTCATTAAGTGTCTCAAGCATACCTTCAGTCATATCTTGATGTTTCCCAATTACTGTGTAGCCATTCCAAATATACATCATTTCCTGAAATTACATTAACCAAATTACCTTTTGCACATCTTTACACAATAAATGCAGGTGTTTCTTAAAGTATTCTAACTTTGTCATAGGGAAAATGATAGAAGCTATCACTAAATAAGTTACAGAAAGGCACTTAAATAAATTCAAGGTCATCAGACAGAATTAACCTTGGTTTGTGAAAGGAAAATGTTTGATCAATCCATTGGAGTTCTTTGAGGATGTAATGTGCTGTTGGTAAAGGGGAACAAATGGATATATTGTACTTGGATTTCCAGAAGACATTTGCTAAAGTACCTTAAAAGGTTATTGTTGAAAGTGAAAGCTCATGATGAAGAGGGTTATAGAATTGGTATAGATCAAAAATTGACTGGTTAATGAAAGCAGGGTACAGACAGAAATGGGTCTTTTCAGGTTAGCAAAATGTAATAAATATTATGATCCCAGCTGATGAAACAATTGGACAAGTCAGATCGCAATTAAATCTGTCTTGACAGGTTTTGTTTTATTTAACTTGTTGATTTGTGATCAGTTACTGAAACAATCAAGGCTGCAGAATAAAAAGTGTATTACGTAGGAAAAACAAAAACAAATTTTGAAACCTTTTAACACATACAGCAAAACAAAGTCTAATCCTAATTCTTGACACTTAAGGAGACTCATCAAGAGAAACTACCCCTCTATCAGATTTTTAAGTTCAATTTAACAAATTTTCCCCAATTCTTCTTGTGAACTATGAATTCTGCTTACATAAATACTTTCAAAGGACAGGCCCTTCAGCCTTCCAAGTGTATGTTGCCATAGTTTGCTCTTCCATATTAAAACTAATAATTGACCCCTCTACCCTGGGAAAAACCTCACGTTCCACTCTATCTCTGCTGGTCACAATCTTTTAAACTTCTATTAGGTCACCCCTCAACCTCCTACATTCCAGTGAAAACAAACCCAGTCTATCCAAGATAGTAGGAATTGCAGATGCTGGAGAATGAGATAACAAGGTATAGAGCTGGATGAACACAGCAGAGGCCAAGAGCTGCTTGGCTTGCTGTGTTCATCCAGCTCTACACTTTGTTATCCCAGTCTAATCAACTTTTCTTCATAGCTAAAATTCCCCATACCAGGCAACATCCTGGTAAACCTTTTCTGTACCCTCTCCAAAGCATCCACGTCTTTCTTGTCATGTGGTAACCAGAACTGTATGCAATATTCCAAGTGTAGCCTAACTAAAGTTCAAAACTGATTTTCCTCCGCTTTTAATAAGCTGCAGATTACCAACCAAACTGCACTTTCCCTGAACTACCCAAAGCTTTCAACTCTAGATTTCCTCAGCAACTGCTGTCTGACATACTGGATCAGGTCACCAGAAAGACTACCATAGTGTAAATTTTTTTTATGGATAAGCTCTTCAAAAAAGAAATCCATCCCCATCTGCCACAATTCTAAAATCCAAACTCTCAAAAATGATCATTTTTAATGTATAAAAATAAATCACACTTATCCTACTGCAATATTTATGACTTGGATAAAAGGTAATGGTATCAAATTGTGAAGTTAACATAAGATTGCTATAGGATACCAACAGGTTAACTGTACACTATTTGCCTGATCTTTGCTGGAAAATGTGATATTGTCCATTTCTGGCAGGAAAGAATGTAGAATTGAGATTTAGAAAAGGACCTGGCTGTTTTACATCATGAATCATAAAAGGTTAATCTGCAGGTATATCAAGAAATTAAGAAAGCTATTACAGTATTATTTATTGCAAGTGGAATTGAATACAAAAGTAGGGAGGTTGTGCTTCAGATACAGATCAGTAATGGGACCATACTATTTGGCCACATTATTTAAATATTTGTTGGAAGCCGTTTAGGAGAAGAGTTATCAGACTAATACCTGGAATGAGCGGGTTGCCTTATGAGGAAAGGTTGGATATGCTAGCCTTGTGTTTGCTTAAGGTTGATTTAATTGAGATTATTTAATCAGAGGGCATCTTGAACCTCGATGGATGGGGAGAGGATGTTTTGTCTCACTGTGGAACCTAGAACTAAGCATTACTGTTTAAAAATCAAGCTTTCCCATTTGAGAAATTAGGTGATTTTTATTTTGTGCACATATTTTAATAATTCACTTTTCTTATTTGATCTTTTGTAGGTTACAAGCAACCTGAACTGGATTGGAGAAAAATGTACAAATAAAATGAGCGAGAGACCAATGGACTTCAGTGCTCGAGATGCAGCAACTCAGTAAAGGATGTGCAACAAATGCTCGCCTTGTCCATGACACCTGCACCAGATTAAATAGTAGAGTAACAAAAGGGAGGAAGGGAGCGAATCAATTACAGCAGATTTATATAATGAGAGTAGTTTTGCTCACAAGAGGTGAAAGCAAAGTAAAAAAAGAGTCGCAATTTTTCTGAAACTAAAAAAGTACTCACCAGAGCAGGTACTGGAAGTTTTACTGGATTTTGTGAAAGGTACCGGCGAGCCTTCCTGATTGCAAATTTCTCTGTTGGCAGAGACTTCCCAGCGATTTTCTGTTTCATACTTGGCACTTTTCTGATGACACAACTCATGTGAGGTATTGATGTATTAAAACATTCTCCAATATTTTCCAGCATAGAGTATTCATACAACAAATACATAAAGTCTGGCTATGGTACTTTTGACATTCAATCATATGACCCAAGTATTCCATCATAGTAGTTCAGTACAAAAGATAAAAAGTATTCATTTATCGGAGTCAGAATAAGGTGTCAGGGTTTTCAGTCTCCTGTAAGTAAACATGGTTTTTACCCCTGCTGTTTGCTCTGTTCTTCGCCTTGCAAATCAAGCTTGGCTGACCAGGAGACTCTTGTCTTAGCACATGTCAGAAGTTGTAGTGAAAGGATTTAAGACTAGTAGTCAACCTATTGGGCCATGTCACAAAGACGCATTCCATGGCCAGATTGTCTAAGCTTACAGAATTATCTTCTCTCAATGAAGGTTTAGGATCTTTAAAGCACAGAATATGTAGTTACTGCTGAAAATGTGGAGCATGGTTTGGCCTCTAGGTGCTGCGCTGCACTGTACTGGAAGGGGGCTACCTATACAGCAAGCGTGTGTTTCTGAAGAGTAACTTTAACAATTGCTGCAAAATCTATGCATACTTTAGTGAAGAGTTAATCAGAAACCCCAAGCTCTTGAGATGGGCAAGTCAGTCAGAAGGAATAAAAGTGGCAATCTGTGATTTTCACTACACAGAAAAGGTGGCACTTTGTTTTTCCAACATCATTAGTAGGGAAATTCCTAATAACAGGTGTCTTCCATGCTGGCTGGTTCCCCCATTTCATGTAGATGATACACACACTGAAAAATATACCTAGGCTCAGCAAAAATACATGGGATGCGAATGGCATTGGTACAGTCAACCTTGAACAACTCCTAGTTGTCCAAGGGCCCTTGAAAGAGTCAAGGTTAGATCAAGAAAGAACTGCGGATTTTCTTCCCTAAAAAGGACATTATGGTACAAACCCAGATGGTTCACTAATCAAAAGTGTTTGCATGTTTACCATGTGGTCAGATTTTACTGATCTCACATTTTCACCATCTACCATGATTGGATTCAAACCTACGTGCTAGGAACATTAGATTGGCAGAGATAAAAGGAACTGCAGGCCAAGCAGCATCATTTGAGCTCCTCTGATGCTGCTTGGCCTGCTGTGTTCATCCAGCTCCTACACCTTGTTATCTTACATTAGATTGGCATCCTGGATTACTACTACTGGACAACTGCCTCCCAGTCTGGGAAAATCTGGTCTTAAGTTTATAAGCTATCTGAAATATTAGTTGATTAAAACAAGACTATCTTGGTGCCAAACTTTATGTTGAAGATTGGATAATTCAAGTTTTTGTTGAGCCCTTATTGTTATTTCTTTTACTTCATATCAAAGGAGAAGTTCTTGCTTGAATAATTCCTTCAATGACAGGGCAACAAAGTAATCATCCAAAGTGCTGCCACTAGGGGGAAGCACTCTACTGCAGGACTGTTACTCCTTAGTTTATAGCGCAATTCTATTGAAACATGCGGAAATGATTCTGTTATCTATCGCCCTAATTCAACACACCATGTACATATTCTAGCATTTCAGTCGCAGGCCTGCTCGTGTTCCTGTGAACTTCAGCCCAAGCTCAAAGAACATTTCATTTTCTGCTTGGGGACCCTGCAGCCTCTAGGACTCAAACTGATTTCAATAACTTCATAGAGCCTGATTCCATTCTTCCGTATTTTCTTTTACCCACCCCACACCCAGTCCTGTTATGATATGGGTTGCTTGTAGTACTGTCACCCACGCTCACGTACTTCAAATACAGCTCAGCCCATCTCCTACTCTGAGCACTTACTATCACTTATTCTGTCCTGGCCTGCTAGCCATAATCTTGTTCACTGACCCCTTTCATATCTCTCATTGGCTCCAATCTCCAGTGATCTGTTCACCTCTCTCTTCCCTCTCCCAATTTCACCTTCAGCATAAATTAACTCTGCTTTCTTCTCACCGATGCTACCACACCTGCTGAGTTTCCCCAGCAATGTCTGTCATAATCTGTATGGATTTCCTTGCTAGGACCTGACTTTTGTACTAAATCAACAACATTTAAAACTCAAAGTTGGCTGGAAGTTTTAAAAGAAGGCACAGATACTTCAGTTTTTCCAATTCTTCTGCAAGTACCTTTGTAACACAATGGATCACTACCTGGCCTAGCGGTTAAATATTGGCAGTGGGCATACTGAAAGACTAAACATGTACTTAACCTAACAGGACATACATCCTCACCTCATAAAACAGGTTGAATCCTTGAAAACAGAATCTTTGCAGCTGTTGATTGACCTGGGCCTTGATGAGTCAGTTGAGATTGACAGAAATTTGAGTCTCTAACCAAGTGGTGAACAGTGATGAATATTTTGCTAGCAAACAGTGAGGTGCCTATTTGTATGCCATTTATTACATAACGTTGACTCACTGATATCAGTTTCCCCATTCTCCCACCCACTGAATAGAAACTATATCAGCAAAAAATTCCGAAACGAAAATTAGAACAGGTACTGGAAACTCTAGCTCGCTTCTGGTTTCCCCCATGCGTCCATCGTGGATAGCACTCCCAACATCTCAGGCCACACGCAGTGTCTGCCCACAGTTCCTGTCTACAGTTATTGGCAAACAGCCTCAACACATCCTCATGGCACACCTGATACATTTATAATCTAGCTTGGCACCTTCAATTGGAATGCTGTTGCTAGGACACAGGGACAGGCATACAACTCATTGATTGGACCAGGGAATATCTCAGGATTCCTTGCGTGCACTCTTGATGCGCATTCACTTTGTCCCTATTTTGATACTCAGAGAACATAAACATTGCCTTGCGCAGACCAAAAGTCAAATAGCTTGTCATGGTCATCAGCAGTCATTAGTCAAAGGTTTTCTGTAAGGGTACTGTGCTCTGTCAATTTTATACCAGTCACATGCCAGAAGCCTACACAGCAAGCACATTGCATATGATTCAACTAAATGGCCATGTATCAAAGTCTAGTCTTCAATCAAAGGAGACAAACTTCAGCCAGGGTTTCCTGGCACAGTAAGTCAAGGGCAGCAACTTGCTTCGGGATTTGAACATGGTCATGGGGTCTTTATCATTACAGTCCAGGGAGTGGCTCATGGTCAGTCCTGGAGATCCAACTAATCTAGGGAGTTGCACAGAAAATCAGTCACTGTATGGTCACTATCAGGCCAAGTCACTCTCCAGTTGGTGCTGTCGTTCCAAACTGGCTAAGGGGGTGGCTCTGGTCAATTTTGGAGTTTTGTCCACTGAATGCCAATGGGGATTATAAGCAGTCACTGCTGTGGGAAGCTAGAATCTCAATTTAGGGATTGGAGGTAACCTGCTGGGACAATGTAACATACAAGGGGCGATGCAGATGATACAGTATGGGAGGGAAAGGGAATAACATGGAAAGTTGTTGAGGGGCATGTCATCAGCAGTCAGTATTGCCCTGGCTTCAATGGGGGAGCATGGAGGGCAGTGCACTACTACATCTGGCACATCAACACTTCACGGCTGGGTTCATGGATAAGTGGGAGATGGACAGTTAAATAAATGAATTGTATGGGGATACAGAGTAGATTTGGGAGTGACCTAGCCTGCAACTCATTCCAGCATGACTGCTGTTTCAGTCCGTCATGCTGTCAATAACGAGTGCTCAATTAGTGAGGGACTATTGCTACCACAGGTACAATTTCCTACTGTATCTGCAACCACCAGCTTGAGCAACAGACGTCTGAATAAGGGTGATGATATGTAAAGTCACAATCGAAGGATGCCACTGACCTCCTTGTTAGAGTCCTCCATGTTGCAATTCTTGGAGGATACTGATTAAATGCAATATGTGCACGCTGCAATTGCTGAATGATCACATTACCATCTTGTTCATTGCTTAGCTTCTGATGTTGCTCATTGGAACTGTCCCCAGTATGGAAATAGGCTCAGAAGCTGTTGTGGTCCCTGTGGCCACTGCACTAAAAGCTGCGACACAAATGAACGAGGAACACATGCATCCACGAGGGCATCCAGCTGATGTAAAGCCTCTGCTACCGAGGAGCTTGTAGTCACAGACACCATCATGATGTGGCAAAGATGCAGGCGAACTACAGTAACTCATCTTTCATACAATGCTGCACAGTTGAGGGTTGGACAATGGCACTGTACCCTGTCCAGAGTACAGGTCAAAACCCCAGATAATGCTATTCAGCATTTCTGCAATGAACTATCTCCTTTCACTGGGGAAACAAAGGATGTAGGATGACTCCTGAACTTCAAGTTTCCATGTGACTCAGTACTTGCACTGCCCAGGCTAAGGACACAATATCCAATATTCTCTGCTCCAAAGAACTAGAGGGCACATCGACACTACAAGGTGGACAATGAAGATCTGAAAGAGCTGGGCCATTACAATGATAAAAATGTTCTTTAAGTGACATAACACCTTCAGCATCTTACAGCGCATAAATGTGTCGGCCACAGGAACAGGACATCATTGTAAATTTTGTTTAATAAATCAGATTTGCAGGAATTCATTTTTATACTGACTGCAAATATTTTGTTGTTACTGAGGTTAGCATTCCTTGTGTAATCCCAACTGCAAGTGTAGTCTAAAGCTGTTTGCCTTGGGATTTGGCCAAGCAACCTCACTGTGTCTATGGTTAGAGGGTCAAGATTTGTTCAGTGTATTCTGCCCAGAAGCCGGTTCACTCTACACACCTTGAAGTTCCTTAGGCCTAGGGTGGATAGGGTGGAGGTCGAATACCTGGTTGCCTCTAAAGTATCCTGAAAAAGAGACTTCTGGGGGGCCAGCATGTGCTTCCTCTGTTGGCTCAGTGCATTCTGGCACTAGCCTGCCTCCTTGGCAAGAAGGGGAAACCAGAGTGAGGTCAAGGTCCCCTCATCCCACTGTTGCCTTGCCATTTAGTGCTGAGCAATGACACTCAGACTTCTGGACTTGTCTCTCCATCGCAGCTACCAACCTGACCACATAAGCATTCAGACACTTGCATATCACAGGGAGCTGTACTGAATTACTGTCTCAAGGAGAGTGATAGCAGAGGTGTTGCAATTTCTATCAGTATCACTATTGATGAATTGCAAAATTTTGGTATTATGATTTTAAATTTAACATTAGGTAACGTTGGGATTTTGTTCCGAGATATCCAATGTGATTGAATACTCTGTTCAACCATGATGTCTGCCACTTGGGTGTAGTATTAGTAAGCATTTGCTACTCATAATCCTTAGCCTAAACAAGGAATCAACACCATCATTAAAGTCAGGAATGGGCAAAAGTTGAGCATTAAAAAGAAAATAGCCTTCTGAAGTTGATGTTTCCAGATAAATATTAATGGATGTCAATTCCCTTGTACAGAGACTGGTGCCGTCTGTTTCCGAGTTTGTTTGTTAACTGGGAATGTTGTATAACAATTCATAAAAGTTTCTAAAGATGTACATGCATGTTGAATATGATTACCTACAATTACTTCTGGAAATCATCTGAATCAGTGTGTGTATGCTGTATGTAGTTTGCAGAAAGTCTGGGCTGGGTGAGTCCAAAACTAAAGGTTTAAGGTGAGGGGGAAAAGATTTAAAAAAAGACCTGAGGGGTAACTTTTTCATGCAGAGGGTGGTGCATGTATGAATGAACTGCCAGAGAAAATGGAGGGGGCAAGTACAATTACAACGTTTAAAAGGCATCTGGATGGGTATATGAATTGGAAGGGTTTAAAAGAGGAATACGGGCCAAATGCTTACAAATGGGACTAGTTCAGATTGGGATGTTTGGTCGGTGTGGATGAATTGGACCGAAGGGTCCGTTTCCGTGCCATATGACTATGACTCTACAAAGCATTCAGCAGAGAAAGCAGATCATTGTAACATGCCGGACTGCAGTATTTCTGTTCTGCTATACAGTGTTCCCTCTCCTTTTCAACAAGGTTATCTTTAAAAAAGTATGTACACTGAAACATGAATTTCAATCCTAAACTTGACTGATTTGTATTATCAGATGTTAGATCAAGAAATTAAAAGCATAAAATGTCAATATTCTGATTCTTGGAAAATAATATTTTTGTCTTCATTTATTTGTAATTTAATAAAAATATAACTAATTAAACAACTGACCTGAATAGTTCAATTTCATCATCCCCAAAAGGTTTGAAGTCCTCATCCCCAAACATGCTGAGGTAGGCTGCTTTCATGTACATATATGTTGACTGTTAAACGGGGAAGGAAAACATTAGAGCAATTGTTACCATTTCCTCAATTTTTCTTTCGCATAACAACAATGACAAATTACTTCCACAAAGAGGAATGACCAGCCTTCTCAGAATTATCAGATATTATAAACAAACAGCCAACTCATAACATTAGAAATACAGGTGGAAACTGGTTTCCACATCACCTATGTAATAAATGTTTTCTAGTCAAAGCAGGGAGAATTTCATCTCATCTGTCCAAAATTACACTCAAACCTAACTATACAAAGCAAAAACATATTTTTACTGTAATCCTGCTTTGTCTTCGAAATCATTAAATGCCAAATAAGGACAGAGTGAACTGAGGTTGCAAGTGCTGATCATCATTAGATCAAGGCATTTACCATCCTGGTGGTTTTTTTTTAAAGCTTGGAAATACTGAGCTCCCTTTTGATAGATTATGTTTACCATGTTGGTAATTTGGAAATTACAAAATGTTTTTTTATCTTCCCTGTGTCTGTGTCTTTCTCTTGTTGTTCAATTACTAAACACTAGAATGACATTTGTTTCTGGTTCATTTTCAAAGGGAAAGCAACATATTTAAAACTATTCTTCCCAACCCTAAATCTAACCAAACTAGGAATGCATCATTTTTACCTGAAAATCAGAGACTTCTGGCTAGCTAGTGGGGATGATATTAATCTGAAGAATGCCACAGGCATATTCACTATTCCAAGGAACAAGTGGCCTAGCTTACATTAAGCACTCAGAACAATATTCAAACCCGATCATCTTTTATCTCTACTTCAGTCTTGAACTTTCTAAGTATTATGAAGCTCCACAATTGGGCATATTATCAATAAATTTCACTCAGGATACAAACAGAACAGAAAACAGTGATCTGCTGATTCATATAGAACAAACATTTCTTCAAGAGTGAAAAAGAAATAACATGATCTTAAAATGAACTAGCTGCACAATTATATTTTGAGCTAATTCATTTGGGAGACACTTATCTAAAAGATTGGTTTAAGAGCTGCAGAGCCACTGGGTTAACAATGTCCTTACTCCTCTCCTTTTCTACTTCACATTAGGAATTAACAAAAAGATCAATGAAACCTTAATTCAATGAAAATGAAACAAAATGTGTGCAGTACAAACCACTAAATATGGCTGGAGGCCATCTGACCTTGCTTTTTATTTCTAGCAGGTATTTTTGTTACTTCCAAATAGATGCCAACAGAGTGGGTTCAATTCCCACACTGGCTAAGGTCACCATGAGGAGATTTCCTTCTCAACCTCTCCCCTTCTCAAAACTGGTAATAGTAATGCTGGATTGGCATAATTAAGAATTGCAATAGAGTTGAAGTGTGATGCTAGAGATATATGGGAATACTATTTAATGCAGTTTGATATTTACTGAATCACGAGACAAATGTAGAAGTACACGTCCAGACAAGGTTACATTTCCTGATTTGTGTATTTTCAAAATTTGTACAATTTTGGTAATTACAGATATGAACTATAATAGAATAAAGAGGCCCTTGGTTGTTGCGATGTATTTTTAATTGTTTCTATGTATTCTACATGCACACAATAATAAAAACTAAATACTTAATTGTAATGAAATATGTAAATACAAAAAAAGTAAAGTCTCCATAGTCTTACTACATCGTAGGACTGCTCTGTCGTTCGAGAGCAATGAGAGATGATGGTTTAACTTGAAGGTCACTGCGCCTCAGGCAACATACTTTTGAGAGCTCAATGACATTGGGATTTCCACTGCCTTACTGACTGAGTGGATTAAAATTATAATTAAGATTCTTACAACTGCTTTATTCAAAGGTTTCCTTTATGCAATACGCAGTCCACATAGATAATACTTTAAAGAGATTTTTGTTCTTGAACAAAGGAGTCGAAGAATCTTTAATTTAGTTGAGCAATGTTTTACACCAAATCTCAAACAAGAAAAAAGTGTGTGCAGCTGAAACAGCACAGGAGGTCAGGCAGCATCAGAGGTGCAGGAAAGTCAATGTTTTCGGCTTTGCATAAAGACGTGTATCCGAAATGTCAACCTTCCTGCTCCTCTGATGCTACCTGACCAGTTGGGTTCCTCCAGCTCCACACTGTATTAACTCTGACTCCAGCATCTGCAGTTCTTGCTATCTCCAAGGAAAATATCATGCTGCATACTTAAAAATCCCAGCATTTATTTAGGGCAGTGAGACCCGAGGAACTGCTGGAAGAGGGAGAAAAGTATTTGTTTTTCTCAGACCAATTGTCACAAGCAGAGTTACTCTCACCTTGGACCATGAGTTCTCTTTACACAATAGATCCGCATAGAAATATGCCATCTTCCACTGACGTTTGAAAGTAAAACACCACATTAGCTCCCAGTAGCACATGTGATGAAACTGCTTCCAGTGTTGCTGAGCCTCACAGCACTCCTCAAAGCGTAAAATAGCCTAGAGCATTGTTGAACAAAAGTGTATAATGAAATGATCAAAATGAAGATTGACTTGAAGGTAAACATGGAAATCTTCGAATTTTTTTATATATAGTAAGCAAATTCAAATCCCTGAAACCAAGCCATAACCTCATTTGCTAAGTTTAAGCTGATTAGTTCACACGTGGTCTGTAGAGAAGAACTCCTTAGTAATGTATAGCATTGTTTGCATCTCTCTGCAATTACATAAAAGGGACTGCACCAAAGCACCAGTGGTGGAGCTCATTAGCAAATGTAGAAAAAATACTTTTCTTTTTACACAGTGATTGAATTGGGAATGCACAACTCAAGAGTGTGGTCAAGGCATTTTCAAACAGGCCTCTAAAATGAAACTGGATAATTATCTAAAGTGGAAAGATTTGTAGGGATATGAAGTAGTGGGGCCCAGCGAGTCGATCTTGTAAATAATTAGCAGATATCTGATGAGCTGAATTGCCTCCTTGTGTGGTAACCATTCTACGATTCTATTTAAAGAGACTTTTAATGCCCCTCCCTTGCCCAGTAGGCACAGTGGGACAGGGCAGTTAAACTTGTTGGGTGTGGGGTGAGGACAGAATGCAAGATACCCAACACACACACCTGTTTCCTTGTTATTGTAATCTATTTATTTTCATTAGGTCCCACAGCCAGAAGAACCTGAGCCTAAAAAATGAAAATCACTCCCCAGTTATGCTTTCAGGAAGACAAAGACATTTCCTGAAATAATTCCACAGAAGCCAGTATCCTGTCACAAAGTCACCCTTTATTTACACATGGCAAGTCCTTGACACTACTCCAGCTCCCTCAGAGCCAGTTCTCAGAGTGAACAGGATGTTTAGACTCCTATTCTGTCAGCCAAGGATTCCCAATTAGATCAGATTAACAGCCCCAATCAGGGAACTCTTTCTGTGAGGTCCACTTGGCTGACCTTGTTACAATCACTACAATTCCCTTTATTCATTCATGGGACATGGGCATCGCTGGTGGGTCAGCATTTATTGGCCACCCCTAGTTGATCTTGAGAAGATGGTGAGGTGCTGCCTTCTTGAACCACTGCAGACCATGTGCTGCAAGTATATGCATAATTTCATTAGGGAGGGAGTTCCAGGATTTTGACCCAATGACACTGAGGAAACAGTAATATCTTTCCAAGTCAGTATGGTGAATGGTTTGCAGGTGGGTGAGGGTGTTCCCATGTACCTGCTGTCCTTGTCCTTTCAGATGAAAGGGAATGTGGGCTTGGAAGATGCTGTCTGAGGAGCCTAACTGAATTT
The DNA here is from genome assembly GCA_024137785.1 of Ginglymostoma cirratum. Lineage (NCBI taxonomy): Eukaryota > Metazoa > Chordata > Chondrichthyes > Orectolobiformes > Ginglymostomatidae > Ginglymostoma > Ginglymostoma cirratum. The sequence continues at coordinate 375,748 of JAHRHZ010000038.1, forward strand.
CGGCAGCACATCTTTTATATGGTACATACTGCTGCTGAGCGTCAGTGGTGGACGGAGTGGATGTTTAAGGATATGATGCCAATAAAGCAGGCTGCTTTGTCCTGGATGCCGTCAAGCTTCTTCAGTCTTGTTGGAATTAAACTCACCCATGCAAGCTTGTGCCTTGTACACAGTGGATAGATTTTAGGGAGTCAAGTTGTGAGGGGAGTTAGTTGTTGCAGGATTTCAAGTGTCTGGCCTGCTCTTGTAGCCACTACATATGTAGCTAGTCCAATTCAATTTCTGGGTCACTGGCAACTCCAGCTTAGTAGTGGATTCAGCGATGGTAACGTCACTGATGGTAATGACAACAATGACAATTAGATTCTCTCTTGTTGTAAACAGTCATTGCCTGACACTTGTGTGGGATGAAGAATGTTTATACAATTGTCGAATCCGTACAGTGGGGAAACAGGCCATTCGGCCCAATGGGTCCACAGTGACCCTCCAAAAAGCATTCTACCAGACCCATCCCCCTACCTATCCCTGCATTTCCCATGGCCAACCCACCTAGTCTGCTCATCCTACAGTGGGCAATTTAGCATGACCAATCCACCTAACTTGCACATCTTTAGACTGTGGGAGGAAACCAGAGCACCCGGTGGAAACCTGTGCAAACACGGGGAGAATATGCAAACTCCACACAGACAGTCGTCCAAAGGTGGAATCCAACCCAGGTCTCTTGTGCTGTGTGAGGCAGCAGTGCTAACCACTGAGCCACCGTGTCACTTTTCAGCCCAAGCCTGTATATTGTTAAGGTCTTGCTGCATTTGGACATAGACTGCTTGAGTATCTGAGTCGTGAATGGTGCTGCACATTGTGCAATAATTAGTGAACATCTCCACTTCTGACCTTATGATAGAGGGAAGGTCTTTGATGAAGCAGCTGAAGATGGTTGGGTTTAGAACACTACCCTGAGGAAAAGGGCTGTTGTGGCACAGTGGTCATGCCTGAGCTAGGAGACCCACATTCACTTTCCACCTGCTCCAGAAATGTGTAATAACATCTCTGAACAGTGAATAAGTTGATTAGATAATATCTACCCTGAAGAACACCTGCAAACATGTCCAGGTGCTGAGATGACTCATTCCCAAAAACTTTAACCATATTCCTTTGAGAAAGGTATGACTCCAAAAACAGCAGACTGTTTCCCCCGCAACTCCCACTGACTCTGGTTTTGCCAGGGCTTCTCAATGCCCACTCAGTCAAATGCAGCCTTGGTATCAAGAGCAGTCATTCTTGCCTCCCCTCTGGAATTCAGCTCTTTTGACCATGTTTGAACCAAGGCTGTAATGAGGTCAGGAGCTGAGTTGCCCTGAATCCAAACTGAGCAGGAGCAAGTTATTGCTGATCGAGTTCCACTCAATAGCACTAGTGATGACACCTTCCATCACTTTACTGACGAACTCGTGTCTTAAAACGTTTTTGCAATAGTAAAGACAAGAGAAGACAAAAGATCCAAATCTACTGAGCTTAATTTATCATGACCTCTAACAGCCCAAACAATTTCAAAAGGAATCCAATATAAAGCAAAATAGGTGCTGCTTTAAGTCACTCCTGCCCCACTGCAGAGGAAGAAAGACAGCGTAATAAATATCCAATTAAAAATGCTAGAACTATGCTTGTGGTACTGGGGACAGAATACTAATGAAAAAGGTGGCAAACTTGAAATTTATCCCAGTCTTTGTGATAACAGTTAAATTTTACAAATTGTTCAAATAAAGATTGTTGCACTAAGATGGTAATGTTGAGGCTGATACAATTCAGTTTATCAAGAAGCAGTATGCTCTATGTTTAAAAGATGGGGGCAGATGACAGTTATGCTTCTCTGGAACAAATGGAAGTAAAACTTGTTGATTGTCCATGTGTTACAAAACTGTTTCATTTCCATAACGCTGAAACAATCTGTTCTGCCACATTACCACCCATGTACTATAATGAAAAAGAGATACTGCCCATGTGATGCCCAAAATCTTTACTTACTGCATCTATGTTTCCTCTGATTTCTTCAATTCTTCCTGCAAAAAACAAGAAGATGGCACCCTGCAGGAACAGGAAGACATAACTAAGTAGTAACAAAAATTTTGATAGGATTACAATATTTTAAATGAAACATTTGTTTCTCCCACACAATACCTTTGGATACCGTTTGAGAAAGGGTAGTAGTAGCTGCTCTGCATCATCAACATCACCTTCGCCTGTCCCTGTTCAAAATTGCAAATTCAAGTCAGGACTTTAATATAGCAGAAAATGTGACACCAACAATATTTGTTAAAAAAAAACACCTTTTTTAAAAATTTTATATTTAATCAGGACTGACAGCACAATAGGTAATTATGTCATGGTTTCGGTTTGTTAGGTTTTTTTTGTTGCTGAGACCACTCATTCTTTCCTGTCTATCCACAATTCTTTCTTCTAACCATCAAGGGCTACTGTGGAGGTCTAACTACTAACATCCAAAATGCAACAAGTTTGTCCTCAGAAAATATGTGCACAAGTAAAGGCAAATTATTTTGCACAACTTACTAATTAATATCTTTGAAGACTACAGAATTCATTATGTATCCACAATGTGAAAACCAGGCTCCAGGATTCACTTCCAAAAGGCATCTAGAGAGAGTGTGCTATGGAAGTCAGAAGTTGAAAATAGAATGTAGGCTGAGCCCTGACTGCCAGAGCGTTATCCTGGGCAATGCTGTGTATGCACTACAAGCAGGCTTTCCAGGGTCAATTATAACGATTATCAAATACATATTCTGCCAATATGGACCACACAGGTCATTAACCCATTCTTAACTGCTCTGTTTGGCTGCATTATGGATGCATCTTCCTTGGCTGTCCAGTCCTGGAGTGAGACTTGAACCAAGAGTGTTCTCTCAGAGACAGCAATTCTACCACTGCATCAAAAGACCTCCTCAAAAACTTATGCATACTTAAACATACCAAACTTAAAATTTACCCAAGATAAATGTCTAATTTAATCTCTTAACATTTATTTAACCCATTGCCCTCAATTAAGAAAATTAAGACAGTGATCATACACTATTGTCCCGTCACCCTATAATTTCAATATATGGTTGCTTCTACATTGGGGAAACACAGACTTGGTGACCACTTTGCAAACACCTACATTCTGTCTGCAAAAATTACCCCAAGCTTTCAATTGCCTGCCCTTTCAACACACTCCCATGTTCCCATTGCCAACATGTCTGTTGCAGGCCTGCTGCAGTGTTCCAGTGAGCCTTAGCGCAAGCTTGAAGAACATCTTATTTTCTACTTAGTTCCCTGCAGCTTCTAGGAGTCAAACATCGCGTTCAATAACTTTAGAGCCACATTAAACCCTCTTTTTTTAAAGCCCATCCCACACCCAGTCTTATAATGACATGGGCTACTTTTAGTACAGTCACCCATTCCCAAATACTCCTTCGCCCATAATCACATTACATGGGTTGCTTTCAGCACAGCTCACCCAGTCTCTCCTGCTCTTAACTCTTATTGTCACTTATTCAGCTTTCCTTCTGTCCTGGCCTGCTATCCATAATTTCCTTGTTTAACCATCCCATTCATCTCTCTTCTTTTCTCTCTGGGCTCTATCTCCATCTGTCCACCTCTCCCCTTCTCCCACCCACTCCCATCTCATCTTCAGTACAAATACCACATTTTCCTAGCTGCTAATAATTCTGATGAAGAGTCACTGGACATGAAATGTTAACTCTGCTTTCTTCCCAGACTTGCTCAGTTTCACCTGCAATATCAGTTTTCTCTCCATGTTGTAGCTGCCCACCAGGTCCCAATTTCCTGCCCTATTTAATGCTGCTGACACTCAGGTCTATATTCCAGATACTTTCGAATCAACAGTTCTGAGAAAGGGTCACTCGACCTGAAACACCAACTCTGATTTCTCTCCACAAATGTTGCTAGACCTGCTAAGCTTTTCTAGCCATTTCTGTTTTTGTTTCTGATTTCCAGCATCCGCAGTTCTTTTGGTTTTTATTTTCTAATCAACCTGTACAGAGATGTTATTACAGATCTCTGGAACAGGTGGTATTTGAATCTGAGCATCCTGGCTCAGAGGTAGGGACAGTACCACTACACCACAAGAGCCCTCGAGTCCATGTTCTACGAAAACCTTTAGCAGATGTCTTGTCGGCGCCTTTGATTATCTCAGTACTCATATTGATACCTCAGTGGCTGCAGCACAGCTGACACCTCCAGTCAAGGACACTGCAGAAACCATACGAATATCCCAGAGTTATTCTGGGCCTTGGTCTACAGCAGTCTACGAAAAGGCAGTGGTAGAGTGGCAACAGTGGAATCTTGAATGCTGTCAGCCTGACACCACCAGCTTTCCCCTGTGGCCTCAACAATCTTAATTACGTGCATGTAATTACTGGACTGATGAGAGCCTGCAACCCCATTGAGCACTGAGACCCAAAACCATGATGTCAGTAGATTGAGTCTACATAGCACCAAACATGGATCTCATAACCTTGGTCTGAGCTTCCACTGCAGCACTGTGATTAGGTAGTTTCTGCCTTTGAAGGGAAGCTTAGACTGTGGCAACTAAATGCTGTACCACGCATGGGTTCGTAAGTGTTGTCACTACTTGCATGTTGGAAAGAATGGGCTTGAAGATCTGTCCAAAGCCTGGTGCCACAGTGAAGCAGGGCTCTTCCATGCTTCTTGACACCAACAGCAGACTGTCTGGCAGGCTGAAAATGCACCTAACATCTTGGTATGCATTCTCAAGGCTCTCCAGTATATATTGATGTCCTCACCAGATTCGTCCATAGTAGAACTCACATGAAACCAGCAAACTGGTATACAAACTCTCTTTGACCCCTGGCCTGGCTGCAGGCACACATGACCAGCGTCACAGTCTGTGCAGATTAAGTTTCTACACTACTCCCTAAGGTACACACAGTACCAGTGTGAGAGCTGATGGCTGTGTTTGTCAGATAGTGCTTCCTCAGAGTGCTCCATGCAGCTCTTACCCTGTAGTGGCTGCACAATTCTTTAAAATCTGAAGGCATAAAAGAGAAAGTTTGATGAAGGATGGGGGATACGGATGGAGAGCATGATATGCATGGTCACAGGATCTGCAGTTTTCACTTCATGATGTGCGCAACTTCCAATAAAGCAGCTGCCTTTAAGACATGCTAACTAGCTGAACAGGCACTAGTCACTCACACTGCTTGGCTCCCTTTTAAGCATGCACTCAGCAAAAGTGTTTTGTGCTGGGCTGCACATTGACTTGAATAAATTACTCAGAGTCAAAGTCGTACAGCACAAACTAGTCCCTTTTGCCTGCTTATGGCCCATAAGCCTCTAAACCTTTCCTATTCGCTTACTATCCAAATATCTTAAAATGTTGTAACTGTACACGCCTCTACCAGTGCCTCTGGCAGCTCAGTCCATACAGGAGGCAGCATGCCTTGATGAGGCCAGATATGGACTAACTGCACCTTGAGACATCACTTTATTTCCTTAACTTTAAAAATAAATCCAATGGCCGCACATTTTAAAAAAAAAAAGGGTACTCAGCCAATCTGGAGAAACTAGAAAAACTGGTCAATGAGTTTTAAGAACATTTGCAAAGGAGGACAAGTCCAGACACTAGGATTCAACATAGTAAAAGCTTTGCCATTGATGAAATGTTTAGGTTGGAAGAATTGGACTTAAAAAAAAGTCTAAGGATAGGGTTCAACAAGGCCAAGAATTAAAGGGCACTGACTTAAAATTAACTGGAGAATGGATATCATTAAATGTATACTTAAAATAGTCATCATCAATATCACCTTCATTAGACAATGAGAACAGGATGAGACAGGTTATATATTTCAAAGTTCTGGAAAGGTTAAAGCTAATGAAGAATAGCAACACAAGACATTAAGGAGATTAAAGTATCTGGGTTTGCAGCAAGTTAAAATACAGTTAAGTTTCAGTGACTGAGGGGCTAAGATATTGTCAGAGATGGGCAACACTGCATAGGCGGAAGTAAGTTTTCTTTGTACGCTATGAAATAATTCACAACCAAAACAAAAATAGCCTCCAAAAATGTCCTGAGCAATAGGTTCATGGGATCCTACTGATATTTTGCTATTTCCATTCTTTAATAGTTCTAGCATACAGTTAGAAAATATATGTTTGAAGCAAAAGCCTTATGAACGAGGTCACTTATTTGCATTGATTTAATTATGTTGTTAGGGTCATTGGATGCTCATTCCTCTGACACTGCAGTTACATATGAAATAATTTCAAGATAACTTCAATCTTTCCTTTGTAACTAAGCTCAGGGATCAGATTGTGACTGACGAAACTTAGGATCTCAGCTGTCAATACCCCCATTGTATGATTCACAGTAACTTCATTGCATAGTATTCTCAAGTTGGAGTATCAGAATTCTGTATGAAAAGCCTGGGACAGCAGTCTCATTTTCTTTCTCCATTAACTGCTACGCTTCAGTATGAAAAATTCCAAATGAATTGAGGATAACTGCAGCAAGGTATTATTTGTGGCTCAGTGGTAGATTGTTTGCCTGAGATTTCTGGATTTAACTCCTGCTTAGGACAGTGCAACGCTAAAGGCTGACTTTGCAATCCTATGGGAGTACTGTCAAAGGTATCACCTCTCAGAGAAGACATTAAACTGATATCTCTTGTTGGTCTTCTCAGATGGATGTAAAGGATCTTGTGGATGTATTGTGGGATAAAAAAAACAAGAGTAGAGGAAGCAGCTGCAGTATTTTGGTGGATATTTGTCCATCAATAATCACAGAAACAGCTTAGTAGTAATTATCACATTGCTGTTTGACAGCTGTGTGCAAATTGGTTAGGTGTCTTAACACTTCAAAAGTCCCTAACTGAGTGTGAAGTACTTTATAATATGCAATGGTCATGAAGATACTACATAAATACAACTTTTTCCAAGTCTTATCTGCAGGAATGGAAAAGTTAAACTGAATTTGCATCAACATAGTACTTTATCAATTCTTTGGGACACAATCATGTGGTGATCACTGCCTACCACCACCCACCCAAAACTAAGTGGCAGGAACACCCCTTTGCCAACTGAAGCCCTTAAATGGGCAGTTAATGCCTACTTAATGGCCTCACATTGCTACTAATATTAAAAGAGTGGAACGAGCTGTGGTGACTTGCCACACTGGAAGGACGACAAGCATGTGTGTACAGGCTCCTGGGTTTGGTGGGGGGGTGAAGGCATCCTGCTTATAAAGGCACTTAGTTCCTAATGAGAGACTTGGCATCAAGAAGTGACAGACAACAGCTACCAAAGGCAATACCCTCCCCTTGCTACCAAAATTCTCCTTCCTCCAAGACTTCCCCAACCACCACTATTCATTTGTGCCCAAATCCCTCCTAGATCCGAGGCTTTCGATGGATGCAGTAACAAGCACAGCCTCCCCAGTTGCTGTGCTGATGACAGAAGAGCTGCCGGCCTGGAATTAAACGGTAGCTCCCAACACATGACTTTTGTCCCATGGGAAGCTTTTGATCGAAGGACACGGCATGCTTGCCCAAAAGCAGGGAATGCAAGAATCTCATCAGCTCTCCAGTTGGCAGGCAAGATCTTCATCAACTCCATAAGGTTCCATTCCATTGTTAACAAAATTGAAAACTTGTATTAATTTTTGAAAACCAGCACAAGACTGATGAGTATGAGTATATTCAGGTCTCAACAATACTCACCTAATACAAAACTCATGAATGTGTGATAACAAAGAAGCAGCAGGGTACACAGGAGAGCCCGAAAGTTTTCTGTGGATGCTCCTTCCTGCAATTGTTCTAGACCATATTCCTAAAGACAAAGAATCTCATCAATAGAAGAGATTGCATTTTCAATGTATTATTGTTTTGTTAGAATGTCAAAAGTGGTTTTTTGGTACAAATATATTTCTTACACTTTTTACAGGGTTTAATATTTATCATACTAATAACATTGAACTGAACAGGTATGCAACAACTACACTTGAAACGTGATTTACTGGTTGTAAATATCCTGAGGTCATTATAGATAGGCATACATTTTAATATTTTCTTGCTTATTGAACATGCAATCATTAATTGTCAAACACAAATGTCTATGTACTGACAATCTAAAAAAATCTGAGCAGCCTTAAAATTGACTTTTGAAAGGCATTTGACTGATACAAGGAGAGGTGTTCTATTTGCAGCTTAAACCTGACAGACTATTTTACTCAACAAGACTCTTTAGTAAGTTTAACAGTCAAGTATCACAAGGACAAGCCTCAAACGAACACTGGTTGAAGTTAATTTGTAATCTGATAGCCCTTCAATATTCCCAGAATTCATGACGATTTTACAATGAATCTTTAGAATTAACAGGACAGAACTGCAGGACAGTAATTAGAATATTAGATCTGACAGATGTTAGAAAATCTTTTAATGAAGCAGCAGCTGACTACAGGCAAATAAACTTAATGAACACTAATTTTGTGGCTTCTATTGAAGTTATTTTGAGCTAAGCAAAGCCAAGGGCTGAGTCTTACCTTTGTTTGGCAATGCCCGAGTTACGTTGAGTTTTTTGGAGGGATTTTCACTGCAAGGTCTAATGAGTTCTCTCACCATTTCTTCCCAAACACACCTCACTGATTATTTACCACATCCCACAGCATCCGTCACATCTGATTTCCATCCAATCTTATCACATACCATTCCTGAAACAAGTCACCACTTGGTGGTGATTGTGGAATCCTTGCTCCAGTACCATCTTTAATTGTACAGCCAGCCAAGCATTGTCAGTCTGGCGCTGCACTGTATAGTTGTTGACATTTGCCCTGGACATGAAAAACAGGGAAGAATTGACACCCTGCCTTATGTGCAGGATCCTGGTAGCCCTGCTCAATGAATGGTGCTGACACAAGATACCCTTCTCCCTCAAGATTAGCTGCGGAGGCCACAACCCAGACCATGCCATCCTAGGTCCTTCTATACTTCTCCAGGGTGAGATTCATCTTCTCTTCGATACCTACTAAGGCTCAAGCTCTACCACTCTCACTATGTCCTGCAACACCTTTCCCACCTGCTTTAACCCACTGCAACCCCCAACATCACTCACCCTGCATGCCCTCGATGCTGACTACTTTAATCGCTTGGACACTCTAGCTTCTTATGTAATGTAACAACTCTTTGAATTCTCTAGATCGGTATGAAAATACACAGCAATTTTAAATTCATCTATGTTTCATCAGCATGGAATAATTGTTGTCTAAGGTTGTACAAGATTACTTGCATGATTTGCTCTATGTTTCAGGGCAATTAGTAGTTGCTTTATGCTTGTATAATTGGTTACTCACTCACATCACCATTCTATTTAGATGATCAGAACAATTAAACCAAAGTTGGTCAGATGTTTTCATGCTATGACAACTTACAAATTTCAGTCGCAAGTTATAAACAAATATTTTATTTTCTGGCACAAGGTGTCAGAATTGGAAAATTAAATGGTGAGGATCTGCAAGTGAAAGGGCACGAGTGTGTTGTTTTGAAATACATGATCTAAAAAGGTTAATAAGTGAGGTTCTAAAATGATAGGGTTGATCACAAACAAATAAAAAGCATTTGCCTCTTGAATTGAGTTGCTTATACCTGCCTCTGAAAAATTATTTTTAAATTAATATTTGAACTTCCACGTCAAGGGTCTAAATATTTCAGTGGTAGCTGGAAAAGAATTCCAGTGGCGAGAGAGCTAAAGAGAGCTCAAGAGAGCTAAAATACCTGTATGACTTGTTTGAAGCAGGGAAAAGAATGTGAAGTTTGAAAATAAGTGATAAAGTTTTGTTAAGCATCATTGTTGGTATTGTGTCATTACTCCAGTGATTCACAGACTGTTAAGCACAAATATTAAAGCTTGAATTAAGAATCTTTGGTGGTGGTTGTCAAATCAAACTCATAGTGGAATAGCATCTTAACATCTCTGAACATGCGGAGATTTATTTTGAGTGCATAATCTTATTAAATCTACAGATGTATACTGCATTGGCTGAGCCCAAAAATAAGAAGTGGATTTTTTTAAAAAAAAATAAAGGTACCTTGCCAAGTGAGCTACAATATTCAATCACTGGATCAATTACAAGAAATGAGCCAAGAAAAAACAATATTAACCTCAAAGGTGAAAGAAAATTCTTCCTCGAGATTAACTTTTGAGTATTTATCCTTACCTTGTTTCCAGAAAATCCAACAAATTCTAAAAGTCGGAGAATCCTTGTTGGCAACAGGGATATAGTCTAAGAAAATGAAGAAAAGGAAAGAAAATTGGAAATATTCAGCCTTCCACCAATGCCCACATCCCATGAATGAACAGAAAAAAGTGACATGTTCTCATTGTTTCAGTAGAATACTTTCATGATTCAGATTTTGACATGGAGTGTTGTTATCAGCTTACAACACAGCAAAACTCATTACCTCAGTCAGATCTGATTGGGATTTGGGTACTTCTATACAGGATGGTTTTAAAAAAGCTATGCAAATTAGTAGGATTGATATTTTTCACCAGTATCCTAAAATAATCACTGGAAAAGAAATTTAGGTTTATTATGCAGTAGACTGCCCATTCAGTACCAGTGCATTTTGCACTTCAGATGTAGACCAGTTTTGACCCTTGTCACCGCTAGGTTGGTCTTTAATTTTAAACAGCGCCCCTTACAATCACATGCCTAACAAAGACTTAGGTACAGGTTGTCTTTGCTTTAAATGGAGAATAATTCATGACATGGAGTAAGGGGGAACCGTATGACTTGCTTCATGCAAAGAGAATGCAACGTTTGAAAATAAGTGACAAAGCAAATGTTCTTACTCACTAGATTAAAAGCCCCAATTCCAAGTTGAACACCTCCTTCAAGATGGCTGTAATTCTCTCCTTTTGTATAATTGGAAGATTGCACAATATTAAGAAGTTCCCTTTCAATAATGAATAAAAAAGGATTAGAGCACAATAATTAACTTCTTTCCACAGTTAACTACTTTAAATTTATATCGGACATCAATTTTTTTCAGATTTAATGTTATAATTATTTGCATTTAAGGTTTATCACGAGTTTCACCACCATTCAGTTCATGGATCTGTTACCGAGTTGCTTATTTTGAGATGATGTCAGCTTTGAGATTCCCTTCAAACCCTTCTCACCAGACACTGTTGGCTTGTTAAATGGAGACTGTTCCATTACAAAATAGGGAGAGATTTCACATTCACATTGGTAAGAAACTAAACCCAGTCCTAAAGGAGAGATAATAGGTACTGCAGATGCTGGAGAATCCGAGATAACAAGGTGTGGAGCTGGATGAACACAGCAGGCCAAGCAGCATCATCGGAGCAGGAAAGCTTGACGTTTTGGGCCTAGACCCTTCATCAGAAGTGGGGGAGGGGAAGAGGGTTCTGAAATAAATAGGAGAGAGGGGGAGGCGGATAGAAGATGGATAGAGGAGAGGATAGGTGGAGAGGAGGCAGACAAGTCAAAGAGGCGGGGATGGAGCCAGTAAAGGTGAGTGTAGGTGGCGGGGTAGGGAGGAGATAGGTCAGTCCAGGGAGGACGGACAGGTCAAGGGGGCGGGATGAGGTTAGTAGATCGGCGATGGGGGTGGGGCTTGAGGTGGGAGGAGGGGATAGGTGAGAGGAAGGACAGGTTAGGGAGGCGGGGACGAGCTGGGCTGGTTTTGGGATGTGGTTGGAGGAGGGCAGATTTTGAAGCTTGTGAAATCCACATTGATACCATTGGGCTGCAGAGTTCCCAGACTGAATATGATTTGCTGTTCCTGCAGCCTTCGGGTGGCATCATTCTGGCATTGCAGGAGGCCCAGGATGGACATGTCGTCTGAGGAATGGGAGGGGGAGTTGAAATGGTTCGCGACTGGGAGGTGCAGTTGTTTGTTGCGAACTGAGCGCAGGCGTTCTGCAAAGCGGTCCCCAAGCCTCCGCTTGGTCTCCCCGATGTAGAGGAAACCACAACAGGTACAGCGGATGCAGTATACCACATTGGCAGATGTGCAGGTGAACATCTGCCTGATGTGGAAAGTCTTCTTGGGGCCTGGGATTGGGGTGAGGGAGGTGGTGTGGAGGCAGGTGTAGCACTTCCTGCAGTTGCAGGGAAAAGTGCCGGGTGTGGTGGGGCTGGAGGGGAGTGTGGAGCGGACAAGGAAGTTGCGGAGGGAGCGGTCCCTCTGGAAAGCAGATAAGGGTGGGGAGGGAAAAATGTCTTCGGAGGTGGCAAGCTTTCCTGCTCCTATGATGCTGCTTGGCCTGCTGTGTTCATCCAGTCCTAAAGGAGTCAACTTTTAAAATCTCTTGAGCTAAATGATAATGTTCATTAAATCCATAACTATAGTAATCAATGAAGAAAAGAAAAAAATTTGTACATACTCAAAAGCATTTAATTTTGAGACAATGAAGGGGGAGTTAGCATATTTTACAGTGGTTTGAGTTAATCAATTGAGCAATTTTTTTTTTTTTTCAGAGAACACTTAGTGACCTGCAAGTTTGAGATGCCCAAATACCCCATTTTCCTATCTAGTAAAATGGTTGGTAGACAGTTGTGTAGGTTTGATTCCCCACAGAACATTTTCGTTCCTGGACCACTGCGGGATGCACTAGGTGAAGACGAAGCAATTTCTCACAAGAAAAAGGGAGAAAGGAAACATCAGCACGACACAACTGTGCATGATCAGAGCAAAATTATTGGAAGCAGATCAGAATATTCAGTGCACCCATCACATGTAAAAGGGATACCTGGGCTGAGAGGGTTGTCATCATCCTCCATACAAGCTGCTTAAAATTCAGGTTTGCAGGACTCCACTAAAGGACTCTGATTACGGAAACTCGAACAGTTCATTCAGGTCATCAAGCCTGCTCCGTCGTTTAATATTATGGATGATCTTAACATCAACTGCATTTTCTGCTATAGCTCAATGTCCCTTGCTCCCTGACAAAAATCTATTGATATCAGTCTTGAATTGACTCCACCTCCACAGCCTTTTAGGGGGAAAAAAAAATTCAGGTTCCACTGCTCAAAGCACTTTCTGCCTAAATAGCCTGGATCCAAACTTTAAGATGTTATAGAAGAACAACAGGAAGTACGAGAGAAACTCAGCATGTCTGGTTGCTTTGTCTCTCTCCACAGATGCAAAGTTAATATTGAATCTGATGTAACTCTTTTTTGGAACGGAAGAGGTCAGAAAGCAATGTTTGTTATTCTGTTGACAAAAGATGGCGAGAGTGCCCAGTGCAAAATAGAAAGAGTGCAAAATTGTTGTAAAGGATAGATTTACATGAAAAAATAGGTGAGAATGGCAGTTATGAATGGTTGAAAGTAGGTTGGCTTTTCCAAGAGCAAACCCATGCAAATAAGACACAAGGACAAAGAAGGGTCATTGGATCCAAAACGTTAACTCTGATTTCTCTCCACAGATGCTGCCAGACCTGCTGACCTTTTCCAGAAATTTGTTTTTGCTTCAGAGGAAGATAATTCTATGAATGTGGAGGCTGATAGGATGGAAAGTGAGGACAAGTGGATCCCTATTGTTGTCTTTGGAGGGAGGGGCAGTGGTGATAACGGAAATGCAGGAAATAGGTTGGACATGGTGTGGGGCCCTGCTAGGTTGGGAGGGGGAAATACTTGGTTGAGGAAAAAGGTGAACAGAGAGCATGCTGGAGAACCCCTGTGGAAGGTGGCCCTGATTGAAGACTTTATTCCTCATCCTTAATGCCTGTGCTCTTGTATTTGATTCAAAAATACATACATCAAAAGATGTGGAGTAATGCATGAACCATAATCTTACAGCAAGTATCTTCTTTAAACAGTTCTATTAGTTTCCTTACAAAGTGACTAAGTCTGAAGACTACATGCACTGTTACATGCATGATAATCACGGAGCACAGCAAACTTACTTGTAAGTCTGGTAACTATTTCTTATTTTGATGCTGCCTTTAATAAAGCTAATCATGTTCTCATCCTGTAATAAAAATGTTAATTAAAATGAATTTGAAGTCTTGTACATGTTTTTAAATTGGACAATATAAAAAAGGTAATGCCAAAAAAGGTAATTCAATGTGCCAGAATTCATTCTTCATTTATACTAACTTTCCCCTCAGCATCAAACACTCCTAAATATATCTCTATTACACCATCAGGAAGCTTAGTGCAGATACTCATTGCATGAAAATAGCCTCGTAGTTATTCAAAATATCCTGCAGTTTCCACCCCCACCCCCCGCCCTCGAAACTGGTTTATAATTACAGCCACTAACCCAATTATCTAGCTTTACCTTAAAACAATATTGATTTTATCCAAGCCAACGACACTTAACATGAATGAGCAAGGTTTTATCAGCTATATTTTACCAAAGTTATGGAGATAACTTTTTCACTTTTCGTTGAAGTTGATCTAATTTACAGCTGCACTTTTCTGTATTCTCTCCAATGTCCATAAACCTCTCTTCAGGTGTGACACTTTTTAAAAAGGCAAGACAGAATGCAGATGGAAAACAATTACCAGGCACTTCTGTAATGTTTTATTGCTACCAAATAAGTTGGGCTAGCCACTGCAGTCTTGTTTGGCCTAAATGGTCTATTCCATAAACCAAGTACATAATAAAATACTTCTCTGAATGAGATGCACTACGAAATTTGGCAGAATTCTAGATTTTCTAAATACATTTAATTCAGTTCATTTCAAGTAGTCCAATTTTTTTTATTTTAACTCAGTCCCATTGATAAGGAATCTGCACACTGCGATGCACAAATGCTTGCATAGTTGACACGCAAGTCGACTTTTCTTTTTCACAATGTTGGAAGAGATGGAATTTTTGTCAGATGTTCTATCTTCACAAAATAGGACACAAATCAGATACCAGAAATGTTGACAAATGCAAGATTTATTGAGAGGGAAGAATGGAGGGAGATCAGTATTACTAGGGAAATGGTGCTGGGAAATTGATGGGATTGAACGCATATAGATCGCCAGGGCCTGAATCTACATCCTAGGAAGTGGCTCTAGAAATAGCTGATGCATTGGTGGTCATCTTCCAGGATTGTATAGACTCCAGAACAGTCCCTGCAGATTGGGAGTGTAGCTAATGTCACTCCAATATTCAAAAAAAAGAGGTAGACAGAAAACAGGGAATTATAGACCAGTAAAGCCTAAGATGGATACTGGGGAAAATTCTCAAATCCATTATCAAGGACTTTGTAGTGGACCATTTAGAAAGCAGTGGAAGGATAAGATGGAGTCAGCATGGATTTATGAAGGGGAAATCATGCTTAACAGATCTGTTGGAATTCTACAAAGATATAATTAGTAGAGTTGACAAGGGGGAGCCAGTCAATGTGGTATATTTGGACTTTCAGAAAGCATTTGACAAAGTCCCACAAAAGAGATTATTGTGCAAGATTAAAGCACATGTGATTGGAGCAAGTGTATTGAGGTGGTTGGCAGAGAGGAAACAAACAGTAGGAATTAATGGTTCCTTTTCAAATAGGCAGGTAGTAACTAGTGGGGTGCCGCAGAGATCAGTGCTGGGACCCCAGCTATTCTCAATGTATATTAATGATTTGGATGACGGAACAAAATGTAACATCTCAAAGTTTGCAGATGATACCAAGTTGGGTGGGAGGGTGAACTGTGACAAGGATGCAGAGATCCTTCAGCATGATCTGGATGCGTTGTTGGGTGAGTGGACAAATCAATGGAAGATGCAGGAGATAAATGTGAGGTTATTTGCTTTGGAAGCAAAAACAAGAAAGCAGATTACTACTTGAATAGCTGTAAATTGGGAGAGGGGAGTGTGCATTGGGACTTAGGTGTCCTCGTGTGTACCAGTCGCTGAAGGTAAGCATGCAGGTGTAGCAGGCAGTAGAAGGCAAATGGTATGTTGGCCTTCATTGCAAGAGGAGGTTTTGAGTGTAGGAGAAGGGATATGTTGTCGCAGTTATACAAGGCCTTGGTGATGCTACAGCTAGAACACTGTGTGCAGGAAGGATGATGTCGCTCTCGAAAGGGTACAGCGTAGGTTTACCAAGCTGATTCTGGGGTTGGAGAAATTGACATCAGAATCCTGACAGTGTGGAAACAGGCCCTTTGGCCCAACAAGTCCACACCGAACTTCAGAGCATCCCACCCAGACCCATCCCCCTGTAACCCACCTAATCTACACATCCCTGAACACTACGGGCAATTTAGCATGGCCAATCCACCTAGCCTGGACATCTTTGGAATGTGGGAGGAAACCAGAGCATACAGAGAAAACCCATGCAGACATGGGGAGAATGTCTGTGTGGAGTTTGCACAGTCACCCGAGGGTGGAATTGAACCGAGGTTACTGGTGCTGAGGCAGCGGTGCTAACCACTGAGCTGCCACCATATGTGGAGAGATTGACTAGGTTAGCATTGTTTTTCCTGGAGTTCAGACGAATGCGGGTGGGGGATCTCATAGAGACTTATAAAATTCTAACAGGACTAGACAGGGTAGATGCAGAGAGGATGTTCCCGATGGTCGGTGTGTTCAGAAACAGGCGTCACAGTCTGAGGATTTGGGGTAGACCATTTAGGACAGAGATGAGGAGATATTTCTTCACCTAAAGAGTGGTGAGCTTTTGGAATGCATTACCACAGGAAGTAGGTGATACCAAAACATCAAGAGGTAGCACTTGGGGTGAATAGGATCAAAGGTTATGGGGAAACAGCAGGATTAGGCTATTGAGTTGGACGATCAGCCATGATCATGACGATTGGCAGAGCAGGCTTGAAGGGCCAAATGGCCTACTCCTGCTCCTATCTTCTATGCTTCTGTGTGTCATAGGGTGGAAGACAACATTGATTGAATCGTAAAATGGACAATTAATCAAAGCAAAAGGAAACCATAATGAGCTAAGTAAACATTAGAAAAGATGGATGTATTGTGTTATGTTAATGCTGATGGACAAACACTGACAACACATTTGTAACGAGGGAAGTAAGAGTTCAAGGGAAGGCAAAGCATCAGTGGCTGATCAGATTGGTTACGATCGAGAGACAAATCAAGAAAGTATGTACATGTAAGATTCAATAACTGGCAAGACTTTTTTCAGATATTTTGGAATATCAAGGAATCTAGGATCAGTCCTCTGAAAGATTTGTCACATCTGAAAGTAAAACAATTGCTAATTTACTAATCAATCATTTTGTATGTGCCTTCCCAAATAAAGAAGATGCTGCAGCAAAGGATGTCCTGTTAAAGTTATTTCAATGGAAGTACCATTAGCTCCAAACAATGATTTTAGCAAATATTAGCGCACTTAAAATTGATCATGCAGCAGGAAAACATACCATTCATTCTAAAATGTTTAAAGACTGGGTGGATGTTGTTAACTTAACACCTTATTGATTTTAGTTCTTGAAAAACAAATGTTCTTTTATTATAGGCAAAGTTGGGGGGGGGGGGAGTCCCTAAAAGGGGTAGCAGGGAAACTTGGAAAACATTTTGTAGTTTTAGATGATAATTGATCACTTGGAAAATGTGACAATGGTTGGCGATCCCAAACATTTAGGAATCACAGCTCCTTGCCACTACCTTCACTTACTCTGAATGGCTTGCATACTTTCTATACTATGCATACTTTTGGTTATTATGCAGGAGGAAGGTTCTTAGTGTTCTGAGGAAGGGTCACTGGACCCGACACGCTAACTGTTTTCTCCTCCACAGACGCTGCCAGACCTGCTGAGCTTTTCCAGCAACTTTGTTTTTGTTCCTGATTTATAGCATTCACAGTTCTTTTGGTTTTTATTAAGGTTCTTAGGATGGCTGTTAAGATTGTGTATTGGCAAGCATGCTGAGTTTAGAAGCCCCAAGTATGAGAATAAAATGGAAATTAGGTTCATTTATTTCCCAGAAACACAGGCTTGGACATAGCCGAGATATCATGAAACCATGCAAGGTCAATGTGTTTTACTTACTAGATTACTTGCAATTGACAGGGATAGAAGGACTGAAAAACACATGTTGTAAAATTTAGAGGCCAAGAGTTAGTTTAGATTCTCGGAAGTATTTCTTTTCTGGTGTCTTCAGAAGAAACAAGATAGATGGTGAATATACTATTGCTATGGATTTTTAAAAGGGAACCTTAAGAAGAGACATGATTGACAATCATAGGAATTTAAATGTTTAGTTAGCTCATTCTGTGCTAACACCTCGACTTGGAGTGAATTTGTCTGTCACTGAGGGCAGAAAAGGAATTTCTCAGTTTTTTTCTGGAGTTGTCGCAGCTTCTTCCTCTTCTTTTTGCATCACAACAGAACAGTTGTTCAGCATGCAAGCTTACACAGCATACTGAACCAGGCAAACCTGATAGCCCAAATGATATTTCCTTACCCTTCATTCTGTATAATCAGTTGTGCTTTAAACTTGAGAAATACTTTAAATATTGATTTAACTAAAGAATGGCTCAGTAAAGAAAACAAAATTACTTTCAACTGAAGTCATAATTTCAAAATTAACCTGAGTTTATTTGCTTGTAGCAGTTATAATTTTCATTACCCTTTCCCAGAACAAATACTGTTACCTGTAAGAAAGTGAGAGCAGCCCTCTGTAACAAACACTCAGCGTAGCAGACTTCAGCATGCATCTCCTCTGTGTGCAGATCAAACATTGCAAATAAGCTATTGTTATCAAAATACTACAATAAACACCATTCCTACCATTTCTTGAGGAGTGCTCAATCCTAAATATCAGACATATTAATATATTCAGAAATTAAATCAAGACTGAACAAATTCTGATAAAACAAATCCACATATTTAAGAATTGGTACTGACTTTTAAATTCCTGTAAAAAATTTATAAACACAAACTAAAAAAAAGTTCATAAAGCAAAAAATAATTGACAGGAACGACTTAGTGGGTAAGGGGTTAAAGCTGAGTTTAGTTGATCTGAAGCTTCACACTTCCCAGTGAGGATCAGTACAATAAAAGAAGTAATTCAGTAAAGAATTGTTTACATATGCATGAAAGGGAAAACATGGATACACCACGTGTTCCAGAGGAACACATCTGCAAGAAGTGTCACTGGCTGCACAAGCTTGAGCTGCTGTGATTTCAGCTGCTGTGCATGTTTAAGGAAGTGGTTACTCTACAGTTTAGAGACGTAAAAGCACTGAGAGAATGAGGGACCACCAGGCAGTCTGACAAAGCCAGATAAACAGTGCAGAGCTCCTCCAGAGTCTACCTGGCTTGCTAATTGGTATCCCAGTTTGGATACCAGTGACAGCGACGATTCAATAAAGTATAGCCACATTGGCGGCATCATGGGCAGCTCGGGTACATAGTTTGGGTGGGGGTGGGGCAACAGTTACAAAGGATTCCATAGTCAGGGGGTCAGACGCCACTGTAAAATTGAGTGCAGGATGAGGTGTTATTTTCCTGGTGCCAGAGTAAAAGGATGCTAGAGAACGGCTACAAGACATTCTTTTGGAGGGTAATCAGCTCGGGACTGTGATACAAGTTGGTTCCAATCACTTATAGAGAAATGGTGATAAGACCCTGAAAGCAGATTTCAGAGAGTTTGGTTGGAGATTGAAAGGCAGATGTTGAAAGCAGTAGTCTCATGTTTACTCCCAGTTCCACGTATTTGTGAGCACAGAATTTGGAAAATGGAGCAATTGATCACGTGGCTAGAAAGCTGGCATTGGTGGGAGAACATCAAAATTCTGTGGCAGCAGAACCAGTTCTGGGGAAAGTGGAAGTGGCACAAGCTGAGTCTACAACTGAACAAGACCGGGGCAAATATCCTTGCAGGGAGATTTGCTTGTGCCGCTGGGGAGGGTTAGACCATAAGACAGCCATTTGGAACACTGAGTCTGTTCTGCCATTCAATGAGATCATAACTGATCTGATACTCCTCAACCTGATAGCCTAGTGGTATTGTCACTGGACTATTAATCCAGAAACTCAGCTAATGTTCTGGGGAATCTACTGATGATTATGAAACCATTGTTGATTGTTGGAAAAGCCTGTCAGGCTCACTAAGGGAACGAAATCTGCAAAGCTCGCCTGGTCTGACCTACATGTGACCCAGATCTACAGCAGTGTGGCTGATTCTCAAAATGCCCTCGCAAGCCACTCAGTTCAAAGGAAGCTAGAGATGGGCAATAAATGCTGGCCAGCCAGCAACACCCAAGATCCACAAGCAAATTTTTTTTTTCAAAACTCCACATTTCTCCCTTATCCCCACATAGTATCTTTATCAAAAATCTGTGACTCTCAGCTTGTACATACTTAATGACTGAGGCTCGACAACCTTCTACAGTAAAGATTCCATGGATTCACTATACTCAGAAGAAATTCTGCCTTATCACTATCTTAAACGAGCAACCCCATTCTCAGAGTGTGCATTCCCTCTGGTCCTAGACTCTCCCACAAGTGGAAACAACCTCTCCAAATCTACATACACAACCTTATATGTTGAATAAAATCTCCTCTCATTTTCTAACTATCAATCAATCTTCCTGCTCAGGAAATTCCTGAACTTTCTCTGGACTGCCTCCAATGCCATTATTCCTTCCTGAGGTAAGGGTCCAAAACTGATTAGAGCATTCCAGCTGTGGTCTGATTAGTGCCTTGTATAGGCTTATCAAAGCTTCCCGGTTTTATTTGAAAGGAAATGGGGTATGAAGGCCAAGAGTCTCTTCCTTCCCTCTTACTTGGATGATAGTTTTTTTGTGCGTCATGCACTCAGACCCCCCAGTCCTTCTGTGCTGCAGCTTTCTGTGCTATTTCCCATTTAAATAATATTCAACTCTTTAATTCTCCCTTCCAAACTGCCTAACCTTGTATTTTCCTACATTACATTACATGTCAAGTTTTTGCCCTTCACTTAGCCTATCTATATCCCTCAGACTCTTCACCTCATTCTCATTACTGGCTTTCCTATCTATTTAGCAGACATAAAAACAGTACATTCACTTCTGTCATCCAAGTGAGCAATACATATAACGGATTCTTCTGGCTCTCCACTAGTTACAGAATTCCATTCCGAAAATGCCTCCTTTTTCCCAACTCTTGTATTAGTTAGCCAGTCATCCACCCACGCTAATGTACTATCCCCAATACCATGGGCTCTAGTGCTATGGGGAAAGGCTTAAACACAGTGAGATTAGAATTGAGGTGATCAACTTGCACTGTGTTGACACCAAGTAAAACGAGAAAAAGTCAAATGAAGAAAAAGATCCAATAAAACACTGCAATAATTTAGATGTGAATTATTTGCTGTTTAACATGAGAAAATTTTACATGCAAAAATCTTGCAAAACCAAAATATTTAGATTCCTTAATTGGTTAGGAAGTTGAGTGGCTTTGTGTACCATTTGAAACATAATTATACTTGGAATAGGGAAAATTTGATGACCTTGAAGGATTTATGTGCTCCAAGTTCACAACTCAATAAAAGCAGCATCTTGAGTAGTTAAAGCCGTACAAAAACTGACAGCCTGCAGTATTCACCACCCAGACTCACTCATTAATAATGGCTGGATTTTACATCAGACAGCAGATATGGGCGGTGGCGGGGGGGGGAGGTGAAAAACAGGTTTTCAGAACTAGTGGAGGATAAAACAATAAATTCTAATACACTATACTAACCTTCAGTAAGTTGTTCTGCAGCATGCCTATTCATCAAACTGTTGATTGAGTTTGCAACAGAAGTCTTCTTCCGAAATCTAACAAGCAGGAAAATTAAGCTGGGTTACTACCCTATGGATATGACAATGAAGGTGAACATGTTCTTTTCACACTCTTTACGCTGAAGGTACAGTTTGTGCTACAATAACATTTTCACCAAGCCCATAAAAACTAAACATCAAAAGCAATTCAGTTCCAAGAAGGATCAGGAGGGCAAAGCTTTATTGGGGAGATGTTTATTCGACAGGAAGGTTAGACAGCAAACTCTCCGGCCCAAAATGGACAATGATGCTACTATTACATGTGACTGGACCCTTAAAGTGACAGTCCGCTATGCTTAACAAACACATAACATATCTGTACTCAATGTGACATATTTCAATTATTTATTTTCTTAATCTACTGATTTTAATTATTTGGTCCGATTTCTGCCATGATGCCCGAGATTTGAGCAGTGTCGCTTGTTGAAGAACTTAACCTTACATCTTGATTCTGATACATTGATTTTTTTTGAGTTGTACTCTTACAATTTAATAGGGGAACACTAAGAGTTTTGGCTGTTTTTTGTGATATGCTGATAAAGAGATCTTTTAAAAACTAAATTAATTTCAGTGTAGACTAAGGCTCAAATTGGAATAAAAGGAGATATGGCCAATGACTATACTTAATAATCGAAGAACGTACAAAATCAAAAGGTTTCATTCACTACTCTGGTGCAATAACTGTGCAGTCTGACACTTGAAAGGGTTAAAATTCAATCTTCTTTCAGTAGAGTATTTTAAAACCATGGATAGTAGGAACTGCCGATGCTGGAGTCTGAGATAACAAGGTGTGCAGCTGGATGAACACAGCAGGCCAGGCAGCGTCAGAGGAGCAGGAAAGCTGACGTTT
>JAHRHZ010000038.1:398756-413727 GCA_024137785.1 Ginglymostoma cirratum
GGTCCCGACCAGCATCGGAAGAGCAGGAAAGCTGACGTTTCAGGTCGGGACCCAAAACGTCAGCTTTCCTGCTCCTCTGACGCTGCCTGGCCTGCTGTGTTCATCCAGCTCCACACCTTGCTATCTCTATTTTTAAATAATATTGTGGAGATAACAGGTTTATAGGCTAAAAATTAATTTGCACCTTTATTTAAGAACAGAGGTCACCATTCATGACCAGCCTACGCCACTTGAGGTAATTAGAAAGAAAATTTAATGCTACTACCTTATCTCCATAATTATTGCACCAAACATTTGTCATGCTGACTGCCTTAGCACTCAGCAGAAAGCCAAGCAGTGTCTGCTGATGACATCAGGTACTCTTAAAGATAGCATGTACCTCTTAAAAGGGAAGCAATGAATTACTGGAAGCTTCTTCTGAATGTTATTATGATTCCAAAGGAAGAAAAATGGAAAAGCAAGGCAGAGAATTGGATCTAGGGTGTTATAGGTTGACGACCACCAAAAAAGTGTGTTATGGCTCCACAAAGGGCCAGGAGGCCCTCAAAAGATAATCCACAGAGGAGACTGGGAGCAGATACCCAATTTCTGTTGACAACAGAGGCAGATGACGACTAATAACCTCACTTGGGTGTTTGAAATTAAGAAATGCATGTTCATATGCCATTTCCTATCCATCATTCCTTAAACCTCTCATGCAGATCAATACACTACACCCCTATCTTTATCCTGCATCAGTATCTGATAGTCAGGCCTCCCATCTAATATTCAAATACACTACCTCACTTTTACACAGCTATAAATTCTGACAGCTTCTCACTGCCTGCATAGATCTTCAGCTATGGCAAATCACTCAAATCAAAGTGCAGTTCAACTAACATTCTTTACTCACTTCTTGCAAGTGAAAGTAACTGAAAGACAGAAGCAAGATCAGAACCAGTAGGCTACAAAGATGGCTGTCTCTCAGGAGCCCTGCGAAGGAGATGGGCCTCACAGGACGAGCAGAGACCTTGGTTGGAATTTTAATCATGGGTGCTCTGTTCTTGATGGCAAACAGGACATGGGCACCACTTCCAAACTCTTTTTGCCAGTTCCCACATGATTCATCACAGCCACAACTTTCCTCTCCAACACTTGCCAATAATGTGAAACTCGATGGAGTATAAAGCTGGTAAGAATGTTTTTCAAATTTAAAGTTCACTTGTAATTTGAAATATTTACAATGATTTCACCTTATTCATGCGGTATCTCATTATTATCTGCTGAGATTAGCTTAGTCAGAAGCTAAAACCTTAACGTTTAGCACATATTGATATTGATGCTGATAGCTCAGCCGCCCCAACCTTCTATGTACTGCAACGGACATTGTGACTTTAGGCATTCTCAACAGGGATAACTGAAATGTAGGTCAACACAAAGCCCTGTTAAGAACTCTGAACCAACATGGTGAGGTTGAGCCATACGTGGGGGATTTTAAGCCCCTCAATTTCTTGCATTGATGGACTGTTCCCACTGCCTGGACTGTGCTCAATGCCAGGCCCTTCTCTCTTCAATCATCTATGTCCTCAACTCGACCGTCTTCCTTCATCTGGAACCCTGTTCCATACATCCAGGTCCCCAGTGCTACTGCACAACAGGCCCACTTGCTGGTCCTGAGTTACTCAAGCTGTCATGAGATTCTCATGCACCAATTTTATTAGAAAGGTAATTGAAATTATAGGATGTTTTAATGAATTTTCACGGCATGCAAGTCTATTATAAATGGAAATCCACCATGGGATGGTGTCAGCCCTGATCAGCCACAAACACAATGCTAAGTTAATCTCTAAATAGGAAGCAGAAAAGCAAAACCTCAGCATCTCCCCTAATTTAGTCATCTACCAGCCATATTTTTGGTCTTGTAGGCCCCAAAAGTCACCCCAACCCCGAATATTGCAATGGCACACAGCATCACTAAGAACATTGAGGATACTTTGGGGATAGTCGTACAACATGGAAACAGACCCTTCAGTCCAACTCATCAGAGTCGACCAGACATCCCAATCCGACCTAGTCCCATTTGCCAGCATTTGGCTCACATCCCTCTAAACCTTTGCTATTCATATATCCATTCAGATGCCTTTTAAGTGTTGTAATTGTACCGGTTGCAATCACTTCCGCTGGCAGCTCATTCTAAACATGCACCACCCGCTGGGTGAAAAAGTTAGCCCTCAGGTCTTTTGTAAATCTTTCCCTTCTGACTGTAAACATATGCTGTCTAGTTTTGGATTCCCCCACCCAAGGAAAAAAGATATTGGCTTCTCACACTATCCATGCTCCTCATGATTTCATAAACCTCTATAAGGTCACCCCTCAGCCTTTGATGTTCCAGGGGAAAAAAGCCCCAGCCTATTCAGCCTCTCCTTATAACAAACCCTACAGTCCCAGCAACATTCTTATAAATCTTTTTTGCACCTTCTCAAAAATTTAACAGTATCCTTCCAATAGAAGGGATAATGGCTATATTTCTGCCAAAGCCCTTTCTCAACTTGTAGTTCACCCTCACCCTATCTGCCATTGATGTGCAAGCTACGAAGGGGGAAAACTATGAACATCTTGTTTTCTACCTTTTCCTCTCACCTCAACTGTTCCCTTTTTGATATCCTGCTTTCAGTGAACCAGAAATGTTGCCTTCCCAGACACAGCACATTGTAGAAGATGCAACACCACCACCACTGCAATCAAAGTGGCCCTCTTATTTGACCTGACACCACTCAGATACTGCCAATGCACTAGCTTTTAAGGATACATATGCAGCCAGGCCAGAGGTGGAGGATAAATTTTGCACCACCTCAGTGTAGGGTGAGGTCCGAGATGAATTCTGCTGCAAGATGCTTCAATTATGCCATAAATTGGGTGGATATACAGGACAATGCTGATGATGGTGCAAATAAAGATGCTCCAGGAACTCACCATTACAACTCCAAAGTATTTTAATAGACTTACATAGTAGCAAAAGTTCTTCAAAATGACCTTGCATACAATTTGGGAGCTTGGTTCTTTAAACAATCTTAGTGTTAGAAACTTCTTACAGTTTGACATGTTCATCCTTGTTCAGTGATATACAAATTTACTGAATGGATGTACATGATCCTAGTCTGGTAAATAGCATCATATCAACCAGTCAGACTGCGTGACACTGGAACATGGAATTAAGTTGCTTGTTGTAGTCGCAGTGTATGCTGGAGGGAGTGCCCTTCTCAGGTTGGTTTATTGTGAGACCCATGCTGAAAGTGGAATGTGGTGTAGTGCATCCCTAGGAGAAAAGTAGTTTTTACTTCTTGGTAAAATCAGTAACAAGGAAGCAAAAGCTGAAAATGATTAGAAAATACACTGGAGGTTGGAAGATGTAATTGTGTACACAATGTTATTATAACATGGACGGTTCATCACAAGTGGTTGTTGAAGCACAAATAATAAAATATCATAAAAGAGGGAACCTGTCATATGAGCAATATTAAAAGTAGACAAGGTGGGGGTCTGGGAGGAACACAGGAGGCCAGGCAGCATCAGAGGAGCAGGAAAGCGGATGTTTAGGGTCTGTAGAGATAAAAGGTACTGCAGATGCTGGAGAATCCGAGATAACAAGCGTGGGGCTGGATGAACACAGCAGGTCAAGCAGCATCATAGGAGCAGGAACCTTCTTAGCTTTACTATGCTGCGAACTAACAAATGTGAATCCTCTCTCTTGGTATCTGAAGTCAGAACATTTCGATATAATGAGGTATAAATCATTAAATTAAAATCAATTTTATTTTCTCCTATATAATATATTCATAAATAACGACATATTTCTAAATTGAAAAAGACAGACAACTTGCTTTTCGCAGACTATCTGGGCATCTTTCATAGTGCTGCCAGCAACAGTAATATCTTCAGGTTCAAAGGTCATCATAGCTTGCATTTCCAATATTGTGGCATAAGTCAAAGAATGGTACATGCTGTCTTTGGCTCTGTAAAATATTAGAAAGTGATACAAATACATGGATACAGTCTGTTCCAATTAAGCCAGTCATTTTTGCTAGAAAAGAGAAAAACAAATGCAAGAGTTTTCATTAAGTAATGTAGTTAACAAGACAAAACATTTTGTCAAATAAAAATATTAGTGTAAGAAATTGAATTTATAAGAGACTTTTTAATACTGAAACTAATGAAAACATGATAAAAAACACAAAATGGGGTGCAAAAGGTTTCAGTGCCTAAACATACCAATTAAGATATTTTCTTGCAGTATTGACAGCAATCCATAATTATAACATTGATGGCACCAGCTGTCTAGTTCTCCAAAAACCTTGAATTAATTTTGTTTACTGGTTTGTGTACAAAAAGACTAGGTAATGACATCACTCACAGCACAAATCATCTTGTTTTTGAAGAAATGTCTACACATTGATAAAGAGCCACATGAAGATTTCTGCTTTGCCATGAGCTTGCCACATAAATGTCATCAGTTTATATTTTATCCTCATACATTCAGGAGGAAGATTTCTTGCAATTGGACTACTGGTTGAGAGCAGACTCCACTGACTTCCACAGCAAATCAAAAGGAGTAGATTTGTTAGGGGTATTCAAAATCATGTGGGGTTTGATTATAATATATAGGGATAAAATGTTGCCGATGAGAGGATCAAAAGCAAAAATGCACACATTTAAAAAGGTAATTGGTGACATAAAAGAACAACTTTTTCCACACAAGTCATTAGGAACTGAAATGCTCTGCCAGTGAGTGTGGTGGAGGCAGATTTAAACAGACGCACAGCAGGCAGACTCAGGAAGCCAAACAGCTACTCCTGCTTCTTTTTCCTGTGCTCCTATTAAAGCTATTGTATGTGTGCTCTCTGAGATTCTATGAAATGGAAGTACAATATTTAAAGTGCAACACTATACTTGTGGATAGTTGTCAATATTTTATAAAAGAATTTGTTGCCTTTTTAAATCTATTTGTAACAATTATGAAGTCAGAATATGTTCATGACAGAATTTTATACAAGGTGTGAAATAATAATTATTGTCTGCAAGACATAATTCACAAATCACACACTGGAAGCACTACTGAACATGTCCGATTTCATACTTGGTAAAGAAACAGGCTTTATCTTACGAATCATAAAGAACTCACGTTTGCACAGCACCATTCATAAGCACGAAACATCACAAACATGTCAGATTGGTAAGGCAGCCAATTTACACACAGTCAGGTTCCAAATGAGCAATGAGATGAACAACCAGCAAAATTTCTCTTGTCTGAAGGATAAATATTGATTAGAACACTAGAAGAACTCCCCATTCTCCTTCAAATAATAAGATCTGTTATACTGTTACAACTGTGATAGGAGGAATCAAGCCCCACCATTAGTGTAAATGTGTTGATCCAATTATTTAAAAAAGTGGTCAATTACTTCTCCTTAGTATTATTAAAACACTAGTCTTCTTTAGTGAACACAAAATTAGTTTGTGAATAAATATATTCTTAAAGTGACAACTGCTGATCAACATCTAAAACGATGAACCAGAATTAAAACTATATCCACCTAATCTCTTTCACAGGTGTAATCACACAACAAAAACAAGTCAGTGCAGAGGTGGTGGGTGAAAAGAAAACACTGCCCATGGATTAAACATCTGGAAACAACAGATAAAATATGATAACTTCTTATGGCCATGGAAAATTCCTGTTAACGAAGCTGAATTGGCAACAGCTGTAGATTGATGACACATGTCCAGTTCTGATTCCAAATCAAGTTGTCGACAATTCGTCACAGTGAACTACTTCAGATTTACCAGATGGGCAGAAATACTGACATTTGGAAAATACAGCAAGTTCCCAGAGACATCCAAGGGAGAAAAAGAGATTCTTCAGAAGACATTGTGGCTTCTTCGATGATTTCCATAGATTCAGAATTCTGCTTTGAAGAAATTAAAGATCAGGCAGCATTCCAAAGCAATCATCAGTTAGCATAAGTCCCTAGTCAGAGTCATACAGCACAGAAATAGACCCCTTGGTCCAACTCGCCCATGCTGAACAAGTTTCCTAAACTAAACTAGTCCTGCTTGCCTGCATTTGGCCCTTAGCCCTTTAAATCTTTCTATTCATGTACCTGTCCAAATGTCTTAAAATGTTAAGTGCACTTGCATCTACCACTTCCTCTGGCAGTTCATTCTGCATATGAACCACCCTATGAGAAAGTTGCTCAAGTCCCTTTTAAGTCTTTCTTATACCTCCTATTTTTGAACTCTCCTACCCTTGGCAAAAGACTTTTGCTATTCACCTCATTTATGCCCCTCAATAAGAGGTCACCCCTCAATTTCCATTGCTCCAGTGAAAAATGCCCCAGCCTACTCAGCCTCTCCTTATAAATTCAAACCTTCCAGCAACATCCAGTTAAGTCTTTTTTGAACCCTCTTCAATTCAATAATATCCTTCCTAAAGCAGGACAACCAGACTGTACATAGTACTCCAAAAGTGCCCTTGCTGATATCTTGTAAAACCTCAACATGATGTGCCAACTCCTATACTCAATGGACTGAGCAATAAAGTCAGAGTGATACAGCACAGAAACAGACCCTTCAGTCCAACATGTCTGCGTTGACCAGATATCCTAAACTGATCTAATCCCGTTTCGTCAACATTTGGCCAAGATCCTGCCAAATCTTCCTATTCAACGGAAAAGATTTACAGGGAGAGGGTAGAAGAGTCCTCTACAAGGCCAGGTTTGTATTCCTCCTGTAATTACAGCAACAAGTCCCCTCATCTTGAAAACCATACTTATCTGCTTCTCCAAAGTCACTTGATTTCTAGAAAAACAGGTGGTTTTCAGCATGCATTAAACTTTTGACTTCACTAATTAACAGGTGGGTCACAATTTGAGCTGAATGCAATTCATTTTCAATCCAGAAAATGTCCAAGTAACTATAATTTTTAAAGATAGATAGGAGTTCCTGAAAACATCCACTTACTCAGGGTCTCAGACTCCAAAAATTAAGTTTCCTTGATTTTTTTTAACATATTCCTATAAAAGGATAGATAAATGCTTTTCAGGAGGGCTGTCATGTTCTTATTCTCTACTCAAGGCAATCTTTCTCTGAATTATGTAGGCATCCTACTTGTAACGCCATTTCATTCCTGTATCCCTTGTGGCTATTTGAAAACTGCAACACGTTCACCTTCAATCTTCTGTGCAATGGGAACATATGCCTCAACTAACAGAGAACAGGCTCCAAAACCCAACAAGAAAATGCAGTGCTCCTACTCACCTATTTAAAAGTAGTATCTCGTAGGTTGATACTGACTGATTTAGATCATTGATTATTAATCTGATGATGCAATGAATTTTACATAATGTACAGTACAAACAGATTGTTCAGCTTAATCTTGCTAGAGTTTATGTTCTACATAAAGTCTCACTCTACTCCTCTTTATCTAACCCTATTAGCAATAACATTATATCCCTTTCTCCTTTGTGTATTTATCTATTTTGTTTTGTTAAATGCATGTTAGTAATTTCTAGCACCTGGTGACTGTTCAAGCTTACTTGCCAGATTATTTGTCAGACTTTTACCAGGCATACTTCAGGTGAAGCTAAACGAATGGAAGCCATTTCTTCCAGTTACACAGTTAGAGGCATTTTATATGAATTCATTTGTGGGGTTTATGGTGAGGCCAGCATTTGTTGCACCTCTATAATGCTCAAAACGATGCTGTGCGGCTGCCTCGAGCTCTTGCAGTTCATGCAAGGGTACATTAGACAGCAGTTAAGGAGGGAGTTCCAGGTTTGGGATCCAGTAACAATGAAGGAACAATGATAAAGTTCCACATCAAGCTATTGTGTAATTTGAAGGAGAACTTACAGCTGTATTTATCAGTCTAAATCATAGATGTCACAGGCTCAGAAGTGGCATGAATGAAGGCTTATGGTGATTAAGGATGGGGAAGCATGTCATAATTCCAGATGTAGAATATTTATAAATGACACAGTAGAGTTAGCTACATTACTTACATTTTGTTGAAAAAAAAAACAAAAAAAAAAACTTACATTTTATTTAAAACTCCAACCATAACGACAAGATTTTAAAAATAACCTGATGGGACAGAAAGTTTTTTTTTTACTAATGAGTTTAAAATTGCTTATTCCTTTCTTTCCATTTCATATTTTAATGCATTTGCAATTTTTTGATATTTACCTTGAGAAGTGGAACAATCCATAGCAGTTTATTGCTGCATTTGAACTTTTCTTTCCTGTCATTGTAAGAGCAAGGATGGCTTGCAGCATTTCAATCTAATATTGGGGCAATGGTATCTTGTGTTAATGGCCTTGGCAGTTTAATTTGAGAGTTAATAGTCAAGGGAGGAAGAAGGTTACAATAAAAGGGCTTTTTAAGAAATAAAAAAGCTGTTTAGAACCTAAAAATGTGGAAAGCTTCCGACTGCCCTGTTTCGCAAATACTGTCTAAATAAATGTTTGCAAACTTCTGAAAGGAAAATACTCCAAGAAGAAAGGACAAAATGTTACACTATCCGACAGTCCAATTTTCTTGCAAACATAGAATTTAACACAAAGTGCTCAAATGCCATCTCCACTGTTCTTCCATCTTTGAGAAGCAAGATGTAGTTCATACGGTTACATTCACATGCAATTTTTCCATGGCTGGCATATTAAAAGGGCAGTGCTGACTTAGAATAACACCACAATATGATTTCAAATAAAAGAGTGTGGGAAGAAACTGAGAGCTGGTGGAACTTGTAGTTTCCTTCTTGGCTCTGGATGGGTGCTTTTCCTCTAGAATTACACAAGGAAAATAGTTGTAAGAAACCAAATTCAAAATGAATATTTTGCAATGTTATTTAGGCTTGTATGGTTTATATCTGAAGTCACAAACAACATCATATGATACTGTGACCATGCTACACTTTAATCCATCTCATTATGAATAACCTCCCTGCAACATTTTGATATTTCAATAGTCAACACTGGCAGCTTGCTTCAATGCCTCTTTTCCATCTTCCACTTGAGTGGTACTTTCCTTTCTTGCCTCAGATGAAATATAGTTTAAAGTCAGATTGTACCGGAGGATGATTAACCCAGTTCTGAGAAAGGGTCACCGGACCCGAAACATTAACTCTGATTTTCTCTTCACAGATGCTGCTAGACCTGCTGAGCTTTTCCAGCAACTTTGTTTTTGTTCCTGATTTACAGCATCCGCAGTTCTTTTGGTTTTTATGGCTTAGTTGAAGATGTGTACAACATGGTCAAGGTCTGGTGTAAAATTCAATTTGAAGTTGACGTGATGACCACCAACTTAACTGACTAAAATATTATCTTTTTAAAACTGAACTTAAGAAATCAAAGATCTGGTATGGTCAGCTTAATATCTATGCTCCAAAACATGCATTTACTAACTCGGGCTTTACCTGGCAACTTTCCCCCGTTTAAACACATTGCTAACAGCTTTCCTATTCAGCCCAAGATCTCTTATCAACTGAGCTCTGCATTAATATACTTCCTGCTGTATTGAATTAATCCAGTCCAAAGTCTAGCCGCAATTCCCCATTATTGGAAACTGCAGTTCAATTTAGCTTCCTATTACATCACATCAGTGCAGAAGATGCAAACAATATTCTCAGAAGCTGTTTTGTTTGTATCAGTATTTTCACAATGAAGAATCAGAAAATTCCATTAATAATCAGCAAGTCTGGCAGGATTGGTGGAAAAAGAAGAAAAGAAACATTAAAGTCTTAAAGGTCTGAACAGCATGAGATATAGTGAAATGTGTAACAAAACAGGACAAAAAGTGTGGGGTGGCACAGTGGTTAGCACTGCTGCCTCACAGCAGTAGAGGCCAGAGTTCAACTCCAGCCTCAGTTAACTGTGTGGAGTTTGCACGTTCTCCTGGTGTCTGTGTGGGTTCCTCCAGCTGCTCCAGTTTCCTTGCACAGTCCAAAGCTGTGCAGGCTAGGTGGATTAGCCATGGGAAATGCAGGGTTACAGGGATAGGGTGGGGGGGGGGGGTCCTTCAGAGGGTGGCGTGGACAGGATCAGCCGATTAGCCTGTTTCTACACTGTGGAGATCTTCTGACATCGGGAATTACTTGCACCACATTTTACAAGTGGATTGGCGAGATTCCCACTAGGTAAATGGTGTGTTCCCGACTGATAGTCACTATTGCTTGCCAAACACCTCGCTAACTGCTCAACTTGCTTCTTTGGGATTCAGTCTCCCACCTGACCAACCTTGCCAGACAAGCTTTATGTCAGGAAAAGTTGACAAGAAAACCACTCAGAGATAGTAAGAACTGCTGACACTGGAGTCAGAGATAACAGTGTGGAGCTGGGAGGAACACAGCAGGCCAGGCAGCAAAGGAGCAGGAAGTTTGATGTTTCGGGTCAAGACCCTTCTTCAGAAAATGGGGCATACTGTGTACCTCTGATTCAGCTTGTCACTTACTCTGAATTACATCCATATTTGAAACTGGATGCCAACATCTCAGAGCACGCTCCGTTCGCACCTGCCACACAACCCCACATCCACTGATACAGGGATCCAACGTAAGCCAGCCTCGAACAATCCTCATAGCTACCTCTTTTAGGATTTTACAAAGTTAGTAGATACATTGGTTGTCATCTTGCAATAAATAAATAATTTAGGTTCTGATGAAGTACCAGAGGAGTGGAAAACTGCTGATGTGACACTGTACTCAAAGAGGGAGGCTGGCAAAAAGCAGGTAACTAGGCCAATCAGCCTACCATCTATTGACCAAAAAACATTGGAATCAATTATTAAGGAAGCAAGAGTAGAACATTTGGAAAATCAAAATCCCATCAAGAAGAGTTGGCATGGCTTCATGAAAGGGAAATGGTGTCTGAATAATCATGAGGGGCATAGCTAAGGTGAATAGCAAAGTTCTTTTCCCTAGGGTGGGGCGATATTATTCAGGTGAGAGAAGGAAGATTTAAAAAGGACATCAGGGTAACTTTTTCTAAAAACAGAGAGCATGGTTCGTGTGTGGAATGGCAGATCCAAACAAATGTTTAAATGACATTTGGATAAGCACATGAATAGGAAAGTTCAGAGGGATAGGGGCCAAAAGCAGGCAGGTGGGACTAGTTTAATTTGAGAACATGGTCAGCATGGACTAGTTGAACCAAAGGGTCTGGTTCCATGCTGTTTGACTGTATAATTTCAAGTCTCAACCAGAGAGAAAACAGTAAATATGTTGGATTTGAGCTTTGAGGTGTTTGACAAGGTACTCACCAAAGATTATGTCATAAGATAACAGCCCCAGTTGGGATCGACTGGCCACTAATATCCACTATAAACCCACTGACTCCCACAGCTACCTGGACTATATATCCTCACATTCTGTTTTATGTAAAGACTCCATCCCATTCTCTCAATTCTTCTGTCTCCATCGCATAGGTTCAGATGAGGCTAACTTTGACAAGGGAGCCTCTGAAATGACCACCTTCTTCCTCAACCAAGGATTCCCCAGCACCCTTAACCGGGTCCGATCCATCTCCTGCACTTTCGCCCTCACCCCTTCTCTTTCCTCCCGCAACAGCGATAGGGTTCCCCTTCTCCTTTTATACCATCCCAACAGCAGCCACATCATCAAGATCATCAGGCGCCACTTCCACCACATCCAGCAAGATGCCACCACCAGACATATTCCCCTCCCCTCCCTTGTCCACCTTCCACAGGGACTGGTTCCTCCAGGACACCCTGGTCCACACTTCCTTCACCCCCAAAACGCCACACAGCCCCATGGCATCTTCCCCTGCAGCAAGCGAACCTGTCCATTCACCTCCTCCCTTCCCACTATCCAAGGGCCCAAACGTACCTTCTAGGTGAAGCAACACTTCACCTGTACTTAACAGAATTCAGTCTGCTGCATTCATTGCTCCCAACATTCCTTTCCTCTACATTGAGGAAACAAAGTGTAGACTGGGTGACCGCTTCGCAGAGCATCCACGTTCTGCTTGCAAAAAAAAAAAAACAAAAAAAAAGACCGAGCTACCTGTTGCCTGGCCAACATCTCTTCTCTGGCTTGCAGCAGTGTTCCAGCGAAGGTCAACACAAGCTGGAAGAACACCACCTCATTTTCCACTTGGGGACCCTGCAGCCCTCCAGACTCAATATCGAGTTCAATAATTTTAGGGCCCAAACTCTCCCATGTGTTAACCCCTACCCCACACACCAGGCCTTGTTATCACATAGTGACTAACAATACGTAGTGTGTAATGGCAAGCTAACAGTCCCTATTAACAGCTATTCACCCTCCCAGCCAGACTGTTGTCAACTCATCTGTTTATCCAACTGTTTTCTCTCTCTCTCTCTGGGCTCTATCCTATTGTTTACTCTCTACCCTACCTCCCTCCCTATTTTCTGCATATAAACCGACACTTTCCCAACTACCATCAGTTCTGAGGAAGGATCACTAGACCCAAAGCATTAACTCCGATTTTTTCTTCACAGATGCTGCCTGACCAGCTGAACTTTTCCAGGTACTTCTGTTTTTGCCCCAGTTGGAGGTTGTATATTGACATAGACAGAGAAAGAGCCGATGGGCAGGAATCAGCAATTGAGGTCAAGGGTTTCTTTTTCAGGCTGGCAACACAGTGTCCAGCAGGGTTCCACAGGAATCAGAGTTGGGACCACAACCGTTTACAACATATATTAATGACTGGGAGGAAGGAAGTGAATGTACCACACCCAAATTTGCACATACTAAAATAGGTGGAAAGGCAAGCTGTGAGGGGGATACAAACCGTTCAATGAGATATACATTGGTTAAAGTAAGTGGGCAAAGAGGTGACAAATGTAGTGTACTGTAGGAAAATGCAAAGCTGCCCATTTTGAAAGGTAGAACAAAAGAACAGGCTATTACTTAAAATAGGTAAGAACTGCCAAAAGCTGCAACACAATAAAGAGACTTGGGGGGACTTTGTGCACAAAACACAAAGCTAGCACACAGGGTACAGCAGCTAATCAGGAAGGCCAATGGAATGTTGGTCCTTATTTCAAGAGGTTTGGAGTATAAGAGTAGCAAAGTCTTACTGCAACTGTACAAGGTGCTGTTGAAACCACATCTAGTGTACTGTGAGCAGTTATTCAAAGGAATGGTAGAATTTAATTGGAGGTAGTTCAGAGAAGGCTCACTAGGCACGATTCCTGGTGTGGGGGGATTATTTTAGCAGTAAAGATTAAACAGGTTGGGATTACCAAGAAACGGTTGGAGACACTGGATACTGCAAAGGCTACAGGCCCTGACAACATTCCAGCAAATGGTACTGAAGAGTTGTGCTCCAGAACTTGCCACTCCCCTAGCCAAGCTGTTCCAGTACAGTTACAACACTGGTATCTACTTGACAAGTATGTCCTGTACACAAAAAGGAAGGCAAATCTAACTCAGCCAATTACCACCCTATCAATTTATTCTTGATCATCAGTAAAGTGATGGAAGGTATCATCAGTGCTATCAAGCAGCACCTGTTCAGAAATAACCGGCTCAGTGATGCCCAGTTTGAGTTCCATCAGGGCTACTCAGCTTCTGACCTCATCATCAAAAAAAAAAGTGGAATTCCAGAGGTGAGGTGAGAGTGACAACCCTTGATCTCAAGGCTACATTTGACCGAGCGTGGAATCGAGGAGCCTTGGAAAAACTGAAATCAATGTGCAACGGGGGCAAACTCTCTGGTGGTTGGAGTCATACCTGACAAATAGGTCAATCGTCTCCATTCCAGGATATCTCCGCAGGAGTTCCTCAGGGTAGTGTCTTCGGCTCAACCATCTTCAGCTGCTTCATCAATGAACTTCCCTCCATCATAAGGTCAGAAGTGGGGATGTTCACCGATGATTGCGCCATGTTCAGCACCATTCGTGACTCTTCAGATACTGAAGCAGCCCATGTCCAAATGCAACAAGATCTGGACAATATCCAGGCTTGGT
The DNA here is from genome assembly GCA_024137785.1 of Ginglymostoma cirratum. Taxonomy (NCBI): domain Eukaryota; kingdom Metazoa; phylum Chordata; class Chondrichthyes; order Orectolobiformes; family Ginglymostomatidae; genus Ginglymostoma; species Ginglymostoma cirratum. The sequence continues at coordinate 412,740 of JAHRHZ010000038.1, forward strand.
CTGACAAGTGGCAAGTGACATTCACACGACACAAATGCCAATAAGAGACAATCTAAGCACCGCCCCTTGACATTCAATGGTGTTACCAATGAATCCCCTACTATCATTGACCAGAATCTCAACTGGACTCACCACATAAATGCAGTGGCTACAAGAGGAGGTCAGAAGCTAGGAATACTGCAATGAATAACTCACCTCCTGACTCTCCAAAGCCTGTCCACCATCGACAAGGGCACAAGTCAGGAGTGTGACGGTATAGTCCCCACTTGCCTGGATGAGGGCAGCCCCAAGAATACTCATGAAGCTTGACACCATCCAGGACAAAGCAGCCCGCTTGATTGGCACTACATCCACAAGCATCAGCTCCCTCCACCACTGACGCTCAGTAGCAGCAGTGTGTACTATCTACAAGATGCACTGCAGAAATTCAAAAGGTCCTCAGACAGCACCTTCCAAACCCACAACCACTTCCATTTAGAAGGACAAGAGCAGCAGACATATGGGAACACCATCACCTCCAAGTTCCTCTCCAAACCACTCGCCATCCTGGACTCTGAAATATATTGTTATTGCTGTGTCGTCACTGGGTCAAAATCCTGGAAATCTTTCCCTACTGGCATTGTGGGTCAACCTACAGCAGGTAGACTGCAGTGCTTCAAGAAGGCAGCTCACCACCACCTTCTCAAGAGCAACCACAGATGGGCGAGAAATGCTGGCCAGTCAGTGACACCCACATCCCATAAATGAATAGGGAAAAAAAAAAATTATTAGATGCAAATTAGATTCCTTTGTTGCCCAAGAATCTGAAAGAAGGAACAGCTTGCAATGGACTTGTTTAAACATAAATCACCAGTGATCATATGGAGATAATAGGGAATAAAATGGAGATGCTGGAGAATTGGAGATAACACGGTGTAGAGCTGGATGAACACAGCAGGCCAAGCAGCATCAGAGGAGCAGGGAGGCTGACGTTTCGGGCCTAGGCCCT
>JAHRHZ010000038.1:418727-431876 GCA_024137785.1 Ginglymostoma cirratum
CTTCTTCTGAAGAAGGATCTAGGCCCGAAACGTCAGCCTTCCTGCTCCTCTGATGCTGCTTGGCGTGCTGTCTCTCTGCAACGATAGACACGCTGGTTTACAAGATTTATGGCATTGAACAGGCCATTCAGCCTTTCATGTTTGTGCAGTTCATAAACAGCCATTTCCAAGCTCTTAGATCATAGCCCTGCAAGTTACAACACTTCAATCGCATAGTCAGCAATTTTTTTTTTTTTTTTTTAAAAATGGAGGCAAGCATTTCAGCCTCACCCTTTCCAGCAGTGAGTCCAGATCATCCTCAATGAAAAATATTGCTCAACTTCTGATATTTTTACTTCAAATTTATATTCTCTGCTTATTCACCTCTCTGCCATGGGTATTGGGTAGTTCCGAACCTTCCCCATGTATCTCCTTCTCACTCTCTGTCCCCCAGAATTGTATGCTTCAATTAAATCAGCTTTACTCTTCCATATACCCAAGAAAACAAGCAATGAAACTGATACTTCCGTAATAATTGTAATATCTCCAGATGATACAAAGCTTGGTGAGAGGGTGAGCTGTGAGTAAAATGCATAGAAATTAGTGTGATTTGCACAAGCTGAGTGAGTGGGGTGATGCGCGAGGATGCTGCATAATGGCAGCAAAAACACATAAGTAGGTTATTATCTGAATGACTATAAATTGAGGGGAGGGGGGGAATGTGCAAGGTGACGTGGGTGACCCTGTACACCAGTCGCTGAAGGTAAACATGCAGTAGAGCAGACAAATGGTATGTTGGCCTTTGCAATGAGAGGATTCAAGTACAGGAACAAGGATGGCTTGCTGCAATTATTCAGGATCACGCTAAGAATACTGTGTGCAGTTTTGATCTCCTTATCTGAGGAAAGCATTGTTGCTATAAAAGGAAGTGCAGTGAAAGTTTGCCAGACTGATTCCTGGGATTGCTGGACTGATGTAGGAGGACAGATTGTTAGGATTATATTGCCTGGAGTTCAGAAGAATCAGGAGCAATTTCACAGAAACCTTTAGAATTTTAACTTGACAATACAGGTTAGATGCATGGAGGATGTCGCCAATGTTGGGGGTGTCAACAGCCAGGGGTCAAAGTTTGAGGATATGGGAAACACCATGTGGAATGAGACGAGGGGAACTTCTTTACTGAGAAAGTGGTGAGCCTATGAAATTCACTACCACAGAAAACAGTTGAGGCCAAAACATTGTATGATTTCAGGAAGGAGTTGGATATTGCACTTGGGGCTGGAGAGATCAAAGATATGGAAGGAAAAGCAGAGCAGGCTTGAAGGGCCAAATTACCTGCTGCTGCTGCTCGGTATTTTCCATGTTTCTATGAGCTTGGTGTAATCTTCATATTGACCCAAAATTAGTTCTTAAGAGGTTAAGATCATAGCTAGATGTGATGTGCGACTTTGGGAAGGGCCATTTTATGTTGTGTCAAGGGCACAAATCCCACGTACCTTAACTTGGTCCATAGGGTACTGTGCCCTGGAATTTTAAGCGCTCATCCAAATGCTTCTTAAATGTTGCGAGTACCCACCTCCACCACCCTCTCATGCAGCACGTTCCATGTTTCTATTACTGTTTTGTTGCATTTATTTTTCTTAGATCTCCTCTAAACTACTTATTCTTCATCTCAAACCTATGCCCTCTGGTCTTAGACATGTCTGCCATGGGGAAGATATTCTCATGATCTACTCTGGCTACGCTTTTCGTAAATTTTGTGTACCTCAATTGGAACCTCCTTCAGCCTCCTCTGCTTTAAGGAAAACAAACCCAGCTTATCTAGTCTATCCTCAATGAGGATTTTTCATCTCAGGTAGTATCCTGTTGAATCTCTTCTACACCCTCTCCAGTACAAATTAGGTCCTTCCAAGAGTGTAGCAACCAGGTCTGCATGCAGTATTTCTTCTGTCGCTTAACCAATGTTTTATAAAATTGGAAAAAGATTTCCTTGCTCCTATATTCTACACTCTGGCTAATTCTTCACCACCCTGTCTGAAAGTATCCGCACATATAGACAGAGTCTGTGGACTTGTAAGCCCAGGTCCCCTTGTTCCTCATTATTCCCTAGGGACCCATCATTCATTGTCTAAACCCTTTCCTATTAGGTCTCCCAAAATGCATCACCTCAAACTTATCGGGATTAAATTTCACCTGACACCACTCTGTCCAATTTACCAACTGACTGATGTCTGACTGTAGTCTGAGACCGTTCTGCTCACCACCAAATTTCATGTCATCTGCAAACTTACACAATACCTTTTAGACTGTTACATACACTAATGATTTGCCTGTCAAACAGCAGGGTCCCAGCACCGATCCCCGTGCTACACCACTGGTCACAGACTTCCAAATTACAAGAATGACCCTCCACTGTCACCCTTTGCCTCCTATTTACAAGCAAATTTTGCAGCCCATGGGCTGTTACCTTTTTGACCTGCCTTCTATTTGGAACCTTGTCAAAGGCCTTGCTGAAATCCATGTACACCACATAAACACACTACCAATGTATTTAGCCACCTTCACAAAAACTCAAATTTGACAGGCAGGAATTCCCTCTAACAAATACATGCGGAGTATCTTTGGTCAATCCCTGCCTTTCCAAATGTTGATTAGTCCTGTCCTTTAGAACTTGTTTTCCAATGATTTCTCTACCACTGACATCAGGTGAACTGGTTTGAAATTACTTGGCCTATCCCTGTTGCCCTTCTTGAAGGGAAGGAACCATGTTAGCTATCCTCCAGTCATCTGGCACTTGACCCGTGGCCAGGAAAGTATTAAATATCTCTGCCAGGATCCCTTGCTGGTAGTTTCCCTATATTGGTTTCTGACTCAGTAATCTCTCAATTTTAAAATGCTCATACTTGCTTTCAAATCTTGCTATGGCCTCATCACTGCTGCAATAAACCTCTTTAATCCTACAATCCTTTAAACATCAGTCAGCTCCTCCAGCTCTGGCTTGAGAGACGTCTCCCAGTTTAAATCTTTTACATCATCCACAACAGTGCCTTCACCTGCCAGGGAACCCCTCCCCACATCTTCTCAAGTTTCTGTCTTTTCCCCTTTAAGACTCTCATTAATAACTACTTCTGTCAAGCAACTGGTCACCCATCCCAATGGGTTTTTATGAGCTGGGTATCTAATCCTTTTTGATAGCACTCGTGAAATGCCTTTCAATGTTTTGCTACGTTATATAAATTTACACTGCTGTTACTATCACATTGTATACGACTGAATCATAGACTGGTCAACACACTTCACAAATGCTGCACGAGATATTGGGGAACTTGACTTTTCAGGGGTTTTTAATAAAACAATTTAGGTGAATAATTTGATCAAAGCTATAAACATTACTCACCTGGACTGAAGTTTAGTTAGAGCATCTTCAAATTTGTTGCTAAGAAATAGGTCCAGGGCTGCCACACATTCATCCACTGCCACCTTCAAGTCTCCTTTAGGTGACCTGCTCAAAAATAATTTTAGGAAATAATTAAAAACCTGAACAATGGATTTATATACGATAGTATCCATTTGAGAATCCCGAGAATGAAAGTAGTGCTGCCAGAATAACAGAAAATGCTGGAGAAGCTCAGGAGGTTAGGGCCAACTGTGGACATCGTAACAAGCATTAGCATCTGGAGTCCATTTATACTTCTTCAAAACCACCAAACTATCTGTCACATTTGATACCTGAACGCTAAAGCATAGGATTGCATTAAAATTTATAAATAGATATGATTTCTGCTGCTACTTCATTACATAATGAGTTAACGAGCATTTACCTCAATCCATTACATTCGAGTTATTCTGACAAAAGGTAAGTCAGCTTCCTATTGTGTTGTTGAAAATTTCCTTAATGTCACTGAAGTAGGGATTAGACTCAAACCTTCCTGATATATATGTAGCCTGCACTCAACTGTTTGCAAAGAAGACGTGGATTTCATTTGTTGCATGGGAGGCCAATATAGAAGAATCTCTCAAGTGAGACAGGGTGTCCAGATTTTCTTACTTGGTACAGAATGTCCTTGTGGAGAAGGTACAGAGGTGGAAGTGACCTCTACCCACAGGATGGATGGAGATCATAGAAACAGAAAAATAATGATACCCAATTGAGAGGAAAGGGTTAACATGACTTTCAGGAGTCCTCCCCCTAGAACCAATTGCAAGAAACTTAATGACTTGACAAGTGTTCAAGGTAAGATCCCATCTCACAAACACATTTCTCAATAACTGCACTATCGCAAGTTCAAGACATCCCACATCTAGTTGTAGACTGCCATTCACGCACTTCACATCATTGCATTCTTCATAGGCATAATCTCGCCTCTGAAGCATCACACAGCTCTTCAACCATGTGAGGCATCACATACAAATGCCCTGTCTTCAAATTCTCTCTTCCAGGTAAAGATAAAGATAAACTTAACAAGTTACAGCACAAATAAGAAATGCTGTGGCCAAAGGCAAAGCAGATGTTATTTTCATTATTGCTGGTCACAGGTACACAAATAGCTTTACGGGAGAGGGTTATCTTCACTTCCAGATGCTAATATAGTCTCATCACACACATGGTCACACTATGCTGGTTCCATGCACTGCAGCACAACCTTTGGAATATTTTCATTGCCAGTTCCTGGGAGAAAATTCACTTCACCCCAGGAACAAATGCAAGATGAACTTAGCCACCTCTCACCCCCTTGCAATCTGTGTAGATGAGGAGAGCAAGGATAAATGCACTGCATCAATGGGTACTGCTATTACAGATACAAGCTCAGAGACTAATACAACATATAATTAGAGCTGGTAGGCTACTAAAATCATTGACATACTGACTGTGTTTTATGTTCACACAGAAGACACAGTATCAAAGCCAGGACAAGTCTCAGAATGAGACACAGGACACCAATGGGCTGCAACGACGAAGGGTGGACGAAACGTCACAGATGCTGCCTTTCTGGGGAACAATTAGTTTTGCTGCATGGAGTCAGTGGAGAGCTCTGCAGGACCAAGCACCTGAATGAGACCGATAGTTGCAGCAAACCTTGTGCCACACATGACGGCCTGACTGCTTGTGGGTTGTTCCTAGGCAAATACAGGAATCCATCTCCGATCTGTGGCTCGATGCAGAGGCTGGAATCCTCTCTCCATTATGGAAAGACTAATCAAATCCAGCCAGCAGCACTCTAGGTACCAGGCATCATGAGACGTCTGATAACCGAGTTTGCTACTTTCATTGCGGTCACTACAGCTTTCAAGGTACAAAGTACTACAATAGAAACTTATGAACAGCCATTACATCATTTGCATCTGGCATAGAATGTCAAAATGCAACAATGGAAGCTCAATAGAACTTTGGGCTCCTTTGTACCTGCAATGGCCAGAAATGAGATATCACTGGACAGGCTGAGCAAAAGCCTTGAAAGTTGGTCCCGAGGCAAGACTGTGGGAATCACGGGAACAGGAACTTATTAAGATTGTCTCTGGATGTTAGCATCCAGTCTTCCTGCTACCTACCCTCAACAACCATGCTACTGACATCACTCTGTACTGCAAACCAGCCGATGAGCCAGAGCTAACCTAGCGTCTGCTAGGTTATTCCTAGGTGGTCCTGTAGCCACAGCTCATTTCCACATCTCCCATGGTGCGGTCTGCACTGCAATAACTTGGTAATGAGTGAAATAAGTTAACAGCACCAAAAGAGAAATGGTAGCTCTGTTTCCCACCTTCACCTGTCACTGTTTTCAATAATAGATATGTCAATAATTGTGTACACTCTACTGAATCTCACTGGAAGGCTCAAGGCCCACCTTCCAGCTGACCTACTTTATCAGGAAAAAATACTGAAATGTAAGTTGACCTGTTAGCTTCACATGCAAATGGTTGGCACATTAAGCTAATGTATGAACAGGTTATGATTATTTATCAGCACTTAATTATAGAATCTGGGTAAAAATTCTAAGAGAATTCTATTTAGTGCAAAAAAAAACACTTAAAACTTCCTTTAAATCAAGTTAATGCACTTTTTCACTATTTATTTTGAGGTTGTCTGTTGGTATCTAAATTTTGCTTGTTTTCCAAATTCCTTCCCATCTCTTTTTCTATTTATTGATGTGCCCATGTACTCTTCAGCCTCGGATTTTTGTCTCTCTCTCTCTCGGGAGGCTTTAAACTAGTTGGGGGGTGGGGGGCGAGGGGAGGGGAGTTGGTGTACCAAAGTGACATTGAGAAAGAAAAAGACTGGTACAGGAGATAAGGGGAGCAAGTCTAATAATCAAAGCAGACAAGAGCTTGGCAAAAAAACAAAGAAAGAAAGAAAGACCGATAAATTGAACTGCATTTACTTCTATGCAAGAGGCCTGCCAACTAAGGTAGATGAACTTAGGGCATGGTTGGGAACGTGGGACTGAGAAATCATAGCTATTACAGAAACATGGCTCAGGCATGGATAAGACTGGCAGCTTGATGTTCCATGGTATAGATGCTGCAGAAAGGATAGAAAGGGAGCAAAGAGAAGAGGGGGAGTGGTGCTTTTAGTTAGGGAGAATGTTCACATGAGATCGTCCACTGAAGTTGTTTGGGTCGAACTTAAACATGAGAGAGGGATGATCACCTCATTGGGATTGCATCATAGGCCCTCCCAATGGCCAGCAGGAAATTGAGAAGCAAGAACGCAAGATCTCACATCTGTAAGAACAATAGGGTTGTAATGGTAGGGGATTTAACTTTCCACATGTAGACTAGGACCGTCATAGTGTTTAGAGCTTAGACAGTGAGGAATTTGTTAAGCGTGTACAATAAAACTCTTATTTAACATGTGGATGTACCTATCAGAAAAGGAGCAATACTTCATCTTCTGCTGGGAAATACAGCACAGCAACTGCCTGAGGTGTCAGTGGGGGAGCACTTTGGGGCTAGTGACCATAATTATATTCATATTAAAATAGTTATAGAAAAGCATGGAACTGATCAAAGAGTTAAATTTCTAAAAATTGGAGGGAGGCCAATTTTGATGGTATTGGACAGGAACTTTCAAAAGTGGATTGGGGGAAGGGTCCTTTAAAATGAGATAATGATAGTTCAGAGACAGGATGTTCCTGCTAGTGTGAAGGGCAAGGTTGATAGCTGTAAAAAAATGCTAGATGACTGAAGAAATTGAGGCTCTGGTCAATAAAAAGGAGGAGGCATATGTCAGGTACAGACAGCTGGGATTGAGTGAATCCCTAGAAGAGTATAAGGGACAGTAGGAATATACTTAAAGAGAGAAACCAGGAGGGGAAATAGAAGATGCAAAGTAGCTTTGGCAAACAGAATTAAGGAGAATCCAAAGAGATTCTATAAGTACATTCAAGGGCAAATGAGTAACTAGGTAGAGAATAGGGCCCCTTAAAGATCAACAAGGCCATCTGCGTGTGGAACCATAGGAGATGAGTGAAATCCCAAACTAATATTTTGCATCAGTATTTACTGTGGAGAAAGACACAGAAGTTGGGAACTTAGGGAAATAAATCATGATGACATGAAAAAAAATTCATATTACAGCATAGGTGGTGGTACTGGGCATCTTAAACTGCACATAGATAAATCCCCACAATCTGATCAGGTGTCTCCCTGAACTTTGTGGGAAAACTCAGGATGAGATTGCTAGGCCCCTTGCTGGGATACTTGTACCACTGATAGCCACAGATGAGATGCCAGGAGACTGGAGGTTGGCAAATGTGGTGCCATTGTTTAAAAAAGGCTGTAAGGAAAATCCAGGAAACTACAGACTGGTGGCCTTATGTCGGTAGTGGGTATATTGTTAGAGGGGATTCTGAGACAGGATTTAGGCTCATTTGGAAAGGCAAGGACTGATTAGGGATTGTCAGCATGGTTTTGTGCATGGGAAATCATGTCTCACTTGATTGAGTTTTTTTTGGAAGAGATAACCAAATGACTGATGAAGCTAGCAGTAGATGTTGTCTATATGGATTTCAGCAAAGTGTTTGACAAGGTTCCCCATGGTAGACTGGTTAGCAAGGTTATGGGATCCAGGGGGAGCTAGACAACTGGATAAGAAATTGGCTTGAAAATAGGAGACAGAAGGTCATGGCGGAAGGTTATTTTTCACAATGGAGGCTGTGACCAGTGGTGTACAACAAGGATCGGCGCTGGGTCCACTGCTTTTTGTCATTTATATAAATAATTTGGATGTGAATATAGGAGGTATGGTTCGTAAGTTTGCAGATGACATCAATATTGGTGGTGTTGTGGACAGTGAAGAAGATTATGTCAGAGCACAATGGGACCTTGATCAGATGGGGTTTAATTTAGATAAACGTGAAGTGTTGCATTTTAGTAAGGCAAATCAGGGCAGGACTTGTACAGTTAATGGTAAGGTCCTGGGGAGTGTAGCCAAATAAAGGACAGTTGTGGAGCCACTTCTGAAATACTGCATACAGTCTGGTTTCCCTTCTATAGAGAAGATGTTGTTTAACTTGAGAGGGTGCAGAAAAGGTTTACAAGGACATTGCCAGGACTGGAGGGTTTGATCTATAGGGAGAGGCTGAACAGGCTGAAGCTTATTTTCCCTAAAGTGGAGACAGAGATTTATAAAATCATAAGGGGCATGGACAGGGTGAATGGCCAAGGTCTTTTTCCTAAAGTGGGGAAGTCCAAAGCTAGAATGCATAGGTTTAAAGGTGAGAGAGGAAGTCTTTAACAAGTTACTGAGGGGTAACTTTTTCACACACAGAGAATGGTGCCTACATGGAATGAGCTGCTAGAGGAAGTGGTGGACGCAGGTACAATGACAACAGCATTTTAAAGGCATCTGGATGGATTTGTGAATAGGAAGGGTTTAAAAGGGATATGGGCCAAATGCTGGTAAGAGACTAGGTCAGATTGGGATGTCTGGTCAGCACGCACAAGGGTCTGTTTCCAAGCTGTATGACTCTATGACTCTCTTTCATCTATGTTTTTGCCTTCATATCATTATCCTTTGTATGTCACTCAAAGCTTGCAAGCATTCCTCTCCTGTAGTCTGCTATGCTATTTCTGACATAAAACTGGCAGCCAGCATGAAATGTTTTGACATGGACTTATGTGATGAAAGAAAGAATAAAACCAAAGCCATGGCTGGAGATGGGGTTGGAGGGGGGGGTGGGGTTGGGGATGTGGGAGAACAAGGGATAAGGTACAGTCGCAATTAGAATTTCTTCACTGCCACTGGGTCAAAGAACTGGCATGACCTGCCTAACAGCACTGCAGAGAACTTTCACTACAAATTACAGCAGTTTAGGTGATTCAGCAACATCATCTCACTGGCAATTAGAAATGGATAATGGTAACTCTCATGTTCTGTAAAGTACATAAAAGAAACAATGGGATCTCGTTTGCAGAAATGGAAACAACATCCTCACACACTTTGATTATCATTTGCCCCTTTGCTAACTGGCATGTCTGTTCCTTTTTTTTTTGAGTTTTAAAAATTCTTTCAACTGAAAGGCGGAATGGTGGCTCAGTGGTTAGTCGTACTGCACTATAGTACCAGGGACCTGGATTTGATTCTACCCTCAGGCACCATCTGTGTGAAGTTTGCACATTCTCCATGTCTGCATGGGTTTCTTTTCACAGTCCAAAGATGTGTAGGTTAGGTGGATTGGCCATGCTAAATTGCTTTTGTGTCTAGGGTTGTGTAGGGTAAATATATCAGCAATGGTGAATGCAGGATTACAGGGATGGGAAGATGAGTCTGGGTGGGACAGTCTTTGAAAGGCAGTGATGATTTGATGCACTGAATGGCCTGTAGGGATTCTATGAATCCTTCTCCACTAATTAGTTTAAAGCCCTATTTACAAACTAGTTACTTATATGATTTGCCAGGTCAATAATCCTAATAGGTTTCAAATGAAGCTGTCCAACACAACAACTCCCCCTTTCCTCAGTATTGGTGTCAGTGCCCCATGAAGCAGAACCCATTTCTCCCACACCAATCTCTAGGCACGAGGCAGTTAGGACTTCAGGAGGTCCTGGGCAGGGTGGCAGAATTGGCATCAGATGCAGAGGGCACTACTGAAAGACACAATCAGGGCTGGTAGGCTGATTCTGGGCAATACATGTACCACACTATCAGTTCAAGTTTGAAGGCTTGTACTACAAGGTGAGTATGGTAGGTGTACTGGACTTTAAATAACGTTTAGAACAGTCACTACTACCCATCCCCACACTATTGTCTAAACAGATATCATTAAATATTTAACACTTCACATAAATAGACTACTGGAATTTTCCTTGCATTCTTTTCCTCCCCATAACCAATTGGTTTTCTCAGGTCTCCCTGGGACCTAGGATGTTGAAATGTCATTTGGAACAGTTGTGGATTAAACTTGCTATTTGCTTCACAATGTTGGACCTGACAACAAATAGCAGTGCAAAAATTCATGATTTTGGCAAATGAAATTTTATACAAGCTTAACTAAATATTTGTTTCTGATCAATTTTAAGAGTCTTAGAATCCAAAGATTTTCAGTAATGCAAATAACGCATTCAATGACTACTATCTTGAAGGATTCTGGTTGTGTAAGTTCCAAAACCTTATTCAGTTTGAATCCAATCATACATATTAGGCTTGAAATTAAGTGGCAAATACTTTGCAGCATAGAATACATGTCTGGCATGGACCAATCAATGGTAATGTGGTTAATAATACAGAACACAAGGGTGGGGGAGGGGAAAAAAGGGTAATAATACAGATACTTACACAGAGTAAAAGAAAATCCAGATTGAGATAATGGGATAGGTGTGTCTGATTTTCAACATAAACCACAGACGAGAGATTGTTGGGTTTCACTGGCGAGTTTGTTGCAAACATTAATTAATCTGAACCTGGTGTTGATAACCAAAGAACTTTATTTGAAAGGTTACACATTTCAGGAACTCAGGAGATGCCAGAGACAGCTTTATATTCAGTGAAGAGATAACAAGGCCTAAAGCTGGATGAACACAGCAGGCCAAGCAGCATCAGAGGAGGAGGAAGGCTGACGTTTTGGGCCTAAGATAGTGAGAACTGCAGATGCTGGAGTCAGAGACAACACTGTGGAGCTAGAGGAACACAGCAGGTCAGGCAGCACAGGAGAGAAGGAAAACTGACATTTTGGGCTGGGGCCCTTCTTCAGAACTTGGCCAGTCAACTTTCCTACTCCTCTGATGCTGCCTGACCTGCTGTGCTCCTCTAACTCCACATTGTATTGTCTCTTAAATTCAATGAAGTTCTTTTGAAATGTAGGCTCTGTTGTAATGTCAGAAACGTGATTTTTCTCAGATTTCCTGAAACTATGTTTTCACCTAGATGGTGAAACTCCGGTCTGGTCTCTTCTCTCACTTTCACATCATACCTTCAATGTACACATCTGTGCACATCCGAGTACTCCCTTCATCGAGAACCTGCCATTCAGGATTCTTTGTACATATCAACAGTGATCTAATCTAGTGGCTAAACAAGATGGAGGCTTAATATCACATTGCTATTCCTTTGGAGAAATGTTCAACATGGACTCTTTCGTAGGGCAACTTTGATCCAGCTGCAGACCATTATAGTTGACTGGTTTAAGTGTGATGTTCCCTATGGCAATTTGACACCAACACACTTTAGACTGGTGATAATAATTAAACATCTAATATTTTAATTATTAACTAATTGGCTCCTCAGCCCAAACCATTCAGCATATTGAATTTTTGTCCAACCCAGCATTGAATCATTTGCAATTTACATTGAGTGCTGATGCAACACAGCTGTAAACTGCCACCAGGTAAAACTTCATCAAGCAAATGGCAATTATGGAACCAAGAGGTTCGGAGAGTGACAGAAGTACTAAAGTGGATGCATGAGATGAGTAAGGCTACTTTTGGAGTGCTGTCTAAAGTTCTGATCGTCCTGCTATTGGAAAATTATTAAGTTGGAGAGGGTACAAAAATGATTTGCAAGGACGTTAACAGGACTGGATGGTCTGAGGGAGAAGAGGAGGGTGGATAGGTTGGAATAATTTTCCCTGCAGAGTCAGAGACCATATAGATGTTTACCTATGCCTGTCATGATTTTATTATGTGAACAGCAAAGGTCTTTTCGCTAGGGTAGGTCAGTCCAGAACTAGAGAGCACTGGTTTAAGGTGAGAGGGGAAAGATTAAAGGGACCTGAGGGGCAATGTTTTGTCAGAGGGTGGTGCGTATATGGAATGAACTGCCAGAGGAAGGACAAAGACAGTAAGAGGGACAAGTAGTATTGAGGATGCGGGGAGGCTGCAGAAGGATTTGGATAAGTTAAGAGAGTGGGTAAAGAAGTGGCAGATGGAGTACAATGTGGGAAAGCATAAGGTCATGCACTTCGGTATGGACTATTTTCTAAATGGGGAGAAAATTCAGAAAAGTCTGAAGTGCAAAGAGACTTAGGAGTTTTAGTCCAGGATTCTCTCAAGGTAATCTTGCAGGTTGAGTCAGTAGTTAGGAAGGCAAATGCAGCTTGGGCATTTAACTTGAGAGAACTTGAATATAAAAGCAGGGATGTATTTCTGAGGCTTTATAAGGCCCTGCTCAGGCCACATTGGAGGATTGTGTGCAGTTTTGGGCCCCATATCTCAGGAAAGATATTACTGGCCCTGGAGCGGGTTCAGAGGAGTTTCACGGGAATGGTTCCAGGAATGAAAAGCTTAACATATGAGGAACGTTTGAGCACTATGGGTCTACACTTGAGAGTTTAGAAGTGCGAGGGAGTGCTAATTGAAATTTACAGAATACTGAATGGCCTGGACAGAGTGGATGTTGGGAAGGTGTTTCCATTGGTAGGAGAGGCTAGGACCTGAGGGCACAGCATTAGAATAAAGGGAGGACCTTCTAGAATGGAAATAAGGGGAAACCTCTTCAGCCAGACACTGGTGAATCTATGGAATTCACTGTCACAGAAGGCTGTGGAGGCCAGGTCATTGAGTATATTTAAATCAGAGATAGATAGGTTCATCATTGTCAAGGGGATCAAGGGCTACAGGGGAGAAAACAGGAGAATGGGATTGAGAAACTTATCAGAGATAAAAGGTACTGCAGATGCTGGAGAATCCGAGATAACAAGCATGGGGCTGGATGAACACAGCAGGTCAAGCAGCATC
>JAHRHZ010000038.1:432276-451098 GCA_024137785.1 Ginglymostoma cirratum
GCATGGGGCTGGATGAACACAGCAGGTCAAGCGTCCTATGATGCTGCTTGACCTGCTGTGTTCATCCAGCCCCATGCTTGAGAAACTTATCAGCCATGATTAAATAGCTGAGCAGACTCCGCTGATTAGCCTAACTTCTGGTCCTATATCTTATACGTGGTAAATGCAGGTACAGTTACAAGATATTTGGACAGATACATGAATAGGTAAGGTATAGAAGGATACGGGGTAAACACTGGCAAACTGGACTAGTTTAGTTTGGGAAACCTGGTTCACATAGGCAAGTTGGACTGAAAAGTCTGTTTCCATGCTATGTGACTCTATGACTATTAAAATGCCAGGGCATAAAGGCTGTGGACCAAATGCAGATAAGCAGGTTTAGTATAGTATGGTACATGTTGGTCAGCATAGACTTGGTGGGTTGAAGGGCCTGTTTCTAATGTTATGTGACTGACTACAAGAAGTAAATAGTACCAATTCAATAAAACACAAGATCATTTCTTCCAGCAAAGTCTATTTTGGGATAAATATATTTGTACTGTAGTATATAAGTAACAATATAAAGTAGTGTGGTATTCTTAGAAGGAAAAGGTGATGTTGGACCTATTGTTCCCAAAGCTTTTCATCACCAAACCTGAAGGTGCTCCCTACATTTTGTTGACCAGATGATAATGATTAATTGGACTTATTTGTAAAATGTCCACTATTATTCATCATGCAACTATCTTTACGGTAGAAGGCGATGTAGAAAATATCTTAAGAATACTCAAAAAGTTATGTTCCAAACGTGTGAATGTACAGACTTTGCACGAGAGGGAATCAAACAAATTTCACATCCTTCAGCTGATCCTAAATATCAAAATCTTGCAGATTCTTGAATACTCCCACACTCGCTGTATAATTCTGTATGTCTTAATCATCACGAAGACTGTAGTTCCACCTCACCTTACTCAAAGCTGCCAGTCTCAGTTCATCTGCTGTGGAAATTCCTCAACCATGCCTTTGTTACCTATCGTCTTGACTATTCTGATGCATTCGTAGCCACACTCCTAGATTCCAACTTCTAAATTAAATGTTTTCTAAATTCTGGTGCCTGTGTCCTTTCATACATGAAAATCCACATGGCCATTAACCTCTGCACACCAATACACAATGGGATCAAATTAAGCAATGCCTCATCCTTGTTTACAAACCCCTTTAGGCCTTCGTTCCCCATTCCCTGTTCCCCTCCCCCCACTTTGTATTATCCTCCAACCCAACAATTGCAAACGTGATTTCTTCATTCAAGAAGGCAGAGATAGAAAATAAAAACCTTGCCAGTTAGTTTAACCTCTG
Organism: Ginglymostoma cirratum; assembly: GCA_024137785.1. NCBI lineage: Eukaryota > Metazoa > Chordata > Chondrichthyes > Orectolobiformes > Ginglymostomatidae > Ginglymostoma > Ginglymostoma cirratum. Next base: position 433,612 of record JAHRHZ010000038.1, read on the forward strand.
TCACAGGGAAGACTTTGGAAGCTATGATGTAGAGGTAAAATCGCCACAGTTGCAGAGGACAATAGGGCTGCTGTTGCATTACTATTATTTAAAATGTACAGCAGGACAAATTCAAGGTGGAGTCAATGTGAATTTCCTTTCATAAAACAATACTAACCAATTTATTGGTGCTCTCTGAAATAGGATCATGAGCTACGCACAAGGGGAAAACCATTGGATGTAGTATATTTAGATTTCCAGAACGCATGTATTAACATGCCACAAAGGTTACTGCTGAAATTAAAACCTCATGATGTAGGCAAGTAACATATTAGCACAGATGGAAAATTGGCTAGATTACAATACAAAGCAGGCATAAATGGATCTTTCAGTGATTGGCAAGCTATAATAAGGGGTGTGCCATTAGAACCCTCACTGTTTTTCTTTTGTTTAATCAATTTTGGTTTTGAGCTCTGAGTTGAAGGTGACTTTTGAGCAGCAGCTTGTTTTATTAAAAGGAGGAAAACAAACTGATATTTGTTCATGAAGCCAGACTTGGAAGCTAGTTGCAGTTTGATTCTCGTCTCAAGTAATCTGCAAATGTTTCCTCCAGTAATGCATTACGCTCAAATAGATGGCAGATGTTTGGATATTAACTGGGACATCACAGGGAGTTATGATTCCAATCAGTCTAACAAAGAAAATGTTGGGAAAAAAAAGAGAAACCAAATTTTGCACCAGCTTTGAACTGTGTTTCTGTCAGAAGGATTGTGGCTGCCAAAGCTGTAGGACAGAGATTTGATTGTTCCCTGGTTATCCTCCTTTTATCAGGAGTTTGGGGGAATAGAATCTCAATTATAAGAATTCAAAACCTACTGGAAACGGCTGGAATTGACCAGTATTTTCAGAAACTAAGCAAGATACAATCCCATTTGCTGTGATATTATGGATCATAGGAGAGTGAAGTCAAGTGGACAGTTACATCACTCATTTTTATTTTGACTCATTCCTTTAACTGTGTCTGTTGGTCTGTCCTTGGGTGAGGGCTAGAACAAAAGAAGATTGGGTTTAAAGTCAGACATTAACTAGAATGCCTTGTTTAACTTTGCTCTGTTAAAGCTACCATGTTAATAATAAATTGTTAATTCCTTTGTTTAAGCTATAAACTTGGGACTCTTATCAATTATTCACAAGTCTGGTTAGGAACTATTGGGGTCAATTTTGAGTTTCATTGAATCTTTTAATTTTGCATGGCTGCAAATAAAGAATGAGAAGCTGATTTGACTTGACTCTCTGCCTGTGTGTTGGAACATGTGCCACAAGAACCATTGCTGAGGCCTGAACATTTAATAATTCATATAAATAACTTGGATAGATGTGACAGAAGGTACGGTTGCTAAATTTGCTGGTATCATAAAGGTAGGTAGAAAAATAGGTTGTTTAGAGGTCATAAAAAGTCTACATAGGATACAAAAGCCAACATAGTCAGTTTAAGTGAGTGGGCAAGATCTGGTAAGTATAACGTGGGAAAACGTGAAATTATTCATTTTCATAGGAAGAATAAAAAAGGAAGCATATTATTTAAATGTGCTTTAAACAACTATCAGTCCGTTTTCCTTTTTTTAAAATGTAAAGAGTGCTGTGCTCTGAGATGCAGAGGAACCTCAGAGTCCAAGTGCACAGATCGCAAAAGGATAGCATATAGGCACATCAAGTAATTAGGCAAGTTAACAGTGTGGTTGTTCAATATAAGGAGAATTGGTCACAAAATGGAGGTTAATGCTTCAGTTATCCAAGGCACTGAAGAGACCGAATGTGGAGTATTGCGTAGAACACTGGTCTCCTTATTTAAGGAATATTGAAAATGCATCAGATGCAATTCAGGGAAGGTTTTCTAGATTAATACCTGGAATAGGCAGATTGTTTTAAGAGAAAAGGTTGATCAGATTAGGCTTGATTAGGAAGATTTAAGAGGTGATTAGATTGAAATATGCAAAATCCTGGGGGGTCTGTCAGGGTTGATATGAAAAGAATGTTCCCTCGTCAGAGAACCTAGAACCAGACATCACTGTATAAAATTAAAGGATTTTCCACTTAAGGCAAGATGAGAAAAATAAATTCTCAGAGGCAAGACTCTTTAGAAGTCTCCCTCAAAATAGTGGAAACAGAGACTTCAAATATTTTTAAAAATTGAAGTGAACCATCCAAAATATTTGCACTCCCATAATACCAGCCTCTTGACCATTTGATTTTAATTGTGTCCTGCCTCAAGACCATTTTCTCCCTAAATTTCTCCAATCCACTTCCCTCCATTAAGACATTCCTTTAACCCTAGTCTCTTAGGCCATACTTTTGGTCAGCTGCCTTAAGATGTCTTACATGGTTTAGTATCTCTGAAGTGTTTTGCAGGACTGTAATACTTGAAAAATGCTATATATAAATCAAGTTCACAATGATGACACAGATGTGTGAATTAAACAAAGTAAATGAAAACTGACAGTCAGCTGGATTGTAAGAATAGGCTGATAAAACACACCCTTTTGGGGTATGCAGTGAGTGGCACATAAAATAGGGCAGGTGCCCAGCCCACCACCCCCCATTACTGTCAGCTGAAATCATTTACATATTTAAACATGTGAACAATTGGTTATGGGCCAACTGAATCTGTTTAGAGCTCAGCTGACCCCAATATTACCATGCCCACATCATAAAACAGTTGTGTCTTTTGTTGTGTTGTTTTATTCCCACACCCATCAGTTTGGGTTGGGCCAGTTGCAAAGAAGGAACGGTCAAGAATGATATTTTAGTCAAGAATTAGGCTTGGGCTTCTTTACAATACTGTAATATTAAGACTGAATTTCATGTATTGTGTTCAGACACATATCAGGCTCTAATCTTTATTATTCAAAAACTATTCCCTCAACTCTACTGCATCATGCTAGTTATTCTTCTCTGCGTGCTTCTCCACATATTTCTCACATTCATGTGGCTAGACTGCAGGCTTCTCCCTAGCTGATGTGTTTTCCTTTTCCAACTCCAACCACACTGTTTTTTATCCCCCACAAGAAGCAGCTCATGACATAATCACAACATTATTTCAAGGTCCAAACCCCATTATGAAACAGCGTGGGCAGGCAGGAAGAAACTGGCAGTCTGGGTTTTGGTTAAAAAACAGCAGGAATGAAGGGGTGCTATTTTTGGTGAGTGCTGTGTGCCCACCCCTAAAAAATATTGTTTATCTCTTCCTCCCAACGCTTATAGCCTTCAAAACCCACCCTTCCATCTCATTTGGCTCTGTTCCTCAGGAGAAGAAACATCTCCTGTCCTATCTCTCGGAATCCCGTGGATCTGGGATCCATTGTCCCTCTTCCACGGTCGCAACTGCAGTTCTGGCAAAGCCGACTACAAAGCTTTGATCCCGCCAGAACTGTCGGACCTCATGGGTGTGGAACTCCCTGAAATCCCATTTAGTATTGATTTAACCCATTTGTATCCTCCTCCCTTGCAAATTTTTGTGTTAGCCAAAACTAAAAAGTTTTTGGAACCTATTTACACAGTAACAGGATGGACCACTAGATCCAACTTTAGGAAATACAGATATCTATGTGAACATAAGTTAAATATAGGGAAATTCTTGATGAATACTAACAATTTGATGCAGTATTTAAAATGAAAAGCAGTCAAAAAAGGCATTTTGTTTTTCTACACAATTCTACTATCATGAAAAAGGCAAAGATAAATCAGGAACAGAAACTGGCAGTGAAGACAGTGGACTAACATTGGGAAACTTAAATGAGAGACATTTAAGTCATAAACTAGACACACTATCCCAGAAAATTGAGTGCAGGGCTGGTATTTCAGAAGCTAACACATCCCATTAAGATAGACATTTAACAAATCCAAGTAAAATCAAGGAGAAAAAGGTAGTTAGACTAAACATGTATGACAGGTATTTTTAAGGATTTTTATTAAACACGTGACGCAGGGGGCGGGAGAAGACAAGTGTTAAAGAAGAAAATGGCCAATGAAAAATGGGATGGGCCTCTCACGGGGGACAGAGGGCTGTCGTTAATTTACCCAATTTATTATTCTTTTACAGAGCTGTTTGGCGGATAACCGAAACTCAAACTGGAAAGGCGTCATGCTCCGATAGATGACAATACGGAATGTCCACCAAGTTTCGAACGAAAATAGCAAATTTAAAAACTCGGTTCTTTAGTGTACGCTATTTTGCCGTATGTGCAGATAAAGACGAATTACTTGATAGACGACTTTGAACAAATGGAGGTAATACCGTGCGGGAGGAGCGGAGGCGCCGGGTTAGGATACACGGACAGTCTAATCAGCACTGACCTTATGTCAGCCTTACTCTTCTGTTTCCAAAGCGACGTGAAGTTCATGAGTGCAGACATCAATTCAGAAGGTGAATCCAACTTCTGCTAAGTTCACTGGAGGTGCTTTAAATTCTTGAGACGTTTACTTCAGTGATTTATTTGCCCGAGGTGAATGACGCAGGAAACTTTGTCTTCATTCCACAGATGTGCCACTCCCAGACGACGCCCATTCACTAATTATCTCCGCCTGACGAACGAGTTCTTTCATGGGCCGAAAACTTCCCGGCATGAACTTCTCAAAGTCTTGTTAAATATAGCACGAGAATTTAAAAACAAAACAAAATAATAAAAGTATGTTTCTAAAGTTGTTGCGAAATTGCTCCATTTCATAATTTTTACACCGTGAGAGCTATCGATACTTTCATCTAAAGGAAAAGCAGAGATTGCTGGAAAACGTAGGAAGTCCGCCAGCAACTGTGGACAGAAGTAGTAGTAACATTTTCGGGTCCAGTGACCCTTCTTCAGAACGGATTGTAGCGAGGAAAAGAGCGATATATGTGAAGATAGGTGAGGGGGGGGGAAGAGTAAATAAGATACGCGTGCTCCTCTGACTCCAATCCCACTTCCAACCCCATGTTCTGTAATGTATTTACTATCCCTTTTTCTGACCTCCCCCCTCTCTGCTGAATGTCTCAGTTTTATCCCTCTGTGTCCCCATCTCTATGAATTTTGGGAATGACATGACATTGAACTCTTCCTGCATTCATTGCCTTTGCCTCTGTGCCCAAGATTCCTTCACTTACCTCCACACTCTCCCTCAAGCTGGACCCTTCCCTTTGGTCTTTGACAGTAATTTTTGTAATTAAACCTGCTAACAAGGGAGCAGGGCGTGCTATTATTATCTGGTGGACTAACCTCTGGTTTGCAGAGGCTGAGCACCAGCTCTCAGAAACCATCTACAACCTCCCCCCTGCCCATGACCCCAACATAAGGCTGTATCCACAATGATTCACTAATCTCATTTCATCTGTTAGAAACTATTTTTCTAAGAGGGTGTACTTGCTATGACAAGGATTGTAAAGGGGAACAGGCTTTATGGGAAGCTGAAGAATATGAGGGACAAATTGAAGTAACGAGATCTGGGCCACATTCACTCATAGGGTTCAATGAAATTAGTGGGAGGAAGATCATATGGAGAAGAGATGTAGGCATGAATCTCTTGCGGACTAGCCTGATTTTGTACTGTAAATTCTATGTAATATTTATTGTAGATTTATTTAACGTTGTCGTTTGTACCTAGGTTCATTGAGAAGTGTAAAAGGTCACCATGATTCAGCACCATCTCAGATTACAGAATAAATTGACATTAAATTGATGTTACTTAAACTGAAACAGCTGTAGACTTCACCCCATCTGCTCCTTCAGTTGCCACTGTCAGATATCGCCCGTGGGGTCTTGACAATGTGCTCCTTTTCTGCCACTACCAAAACTGTTGCTTCCTTGTCTGCACCCTCTGAGCTGGAGACAGTCATACTGTGTGGGTCCCGCACCTCCCCCAGCGCTGGATATCGACCCACTCAATCAGACACCATGGTTTGAGCTAATTTTTTTTCTCCTGTCATGTTGACTCACATTTATTTTACCTGAAGCAATAAATCCTTCAGATAAAGCAGACAAATCCAAGACAGAACAGTCCACTTGACCAGCAACATTTCCACAAACATCCAGTACCTCAAACAATGATGGTCAGTAGTGACAGTTTATACCATCTATAAGATATACTGCAGAAATTCACCTAGGGTTCTCAGACAGCACCTTCCAAACCCATGACCCCTACCATCAATAAGGACAAAGACAGCAGAAATATGGAAATATGACCACTGACAAGTTCCTCTCCGAGCCACACACCATCCACACGTGGAAACGTATTGCTGTTCCTTCAGTATTGCTGGGTCAAAATCCTGGAACTCCCAATGCTACCGACACCAAATAGACTGCAGCAGTTCAAGAAGGCAGCTCACTACCACCTTTGAAAGAGTAACTGAGAATTGGCAGGAAATTCTGGCTGAGCCAGTGAGGCCCACATTCAGAGAGGGAGTTAAAAAATAACACATTTCATATGCATAGGCAGACTGTACAAAAATATAAACATTCCAAAGGGTCCCAAAAATTGAAAGTCATTGGGCTAGACTAGAAAAGGGCCATTGTTAACCATAAAAGATGGCATATATTGATGTTATATCCTAACTATTATGAACCTGATAATAATCTTCAGTCCCAGGGCTGAACAGACATTACACTCAAGAAAGTCCTTGCTGTAAGGGACATTCTCAGATCAGAATTGATACTGTATAAATGTAAGATGGTTTGACACAAGTTGATGTAATCCTGTGGAAATCTTGTAATTTCTGGCTGGGTCACATTTAAGCTGTTGTACAATAAACAATATTTCTGGATGACTAATTAAATGGCATTTATTTCATCATTCCTGACTTGCACTGGAACCAGAGATAATCCCCATCCCAGATAACAAGGCGTGGGGCTGGATGAACACAGCAGGTCAAGCAGCAGGCCCCATCCCAGTTACTGGCTTTCTGGCACGTGGCACTGTTTCAGGGTGAATTTCCTGTTGCCTGGTGGTCTAACCAGTTCTGTCATTGCAAAAAAAACTTGTTTGATAGAACTTTAACGATGGCAACCTATTCAGAACATTACGTAAAAATTTAGAATGTCAAAGGAAGAGGACGATCCCTAATGATAAATAATAATGTAAAAGCATTAATTTAAAAAACTGGCTCTGAAGATTATGAAATAGAACTAGTATGGGTAGAAATTAGGAATATTAAGAGCCAGAAAACAAACGTGGGAATAGTTTATAGGCCTCAGAACAGCAGCTGCAACATCGGACAGAATGCAAGGATAATCCAGGTAATTATAGACCGGTGAGCCTGACATCAGTGGTGGGGAAGCTGCCGGAGAAGATACTGAGGGATAGGGTCTATTTACATTTGGAAGAAAATGAGCTTATTAGTGATAGGCAGCACGGTTTTGTGCAGGGAAGGTCATGTCTTACCAACTTGATAGAATTCTTTAAGGAATTGACAAAGTTGATAGATGAGGGAAGGTCTGTAGATGTTATATGCATGGACTTCAGTAAGGCTTTTGATAAGGTTCCCCACGGTAGGCTGATGGAGAAAGTGAAGTCACATGGGGTCCAGGGTGTACTAGCTAGATAGATAGAGAACTAGCTGGGCGACAGGAGACAGAGTGTCGTAGCAGGAGTTTTTCAAAATGGAGAACTGTGACCAGTGATGTTCCAGAGGGATCCGTGTTGGGACCACTGTTGTTTGTGATATACATAAATGATCTGGAGGAAGGTACAGATGGTCTGATTAGCAAGTTTGCAGATGACACTAAGATTGGTGGAGTGGCAGATAGTGAAGGGGACTGTCAGAGAATGCAGCAGAATATAGATAGATTGGACAGTTGGGCAGAGAAATGGCAGATGGAGTTCAATCCAGGCAAATGCGAGGTGATGCATTTTGGAAGATCCAATTCAAGAGCGAACTATACAGTAAATGGAAAAGCCCTGGGGAAAATTGATGCACAGAAAGATCTGGGTGTTCAGGTCCATTGTAGCCTGAAGGTAGCAATGCAGGTCGATAGAATGGTTAAGGCGGCATAAGGCATGCTTTCATTCATCGGATGGGGTATTGAGTACACGAGTTGGCAGGTCACGTTGCAGTTGTATAGGACTTTGGTTCAAGCACATTTGGAACACTGTGTACAGTTCTGGTCGCCACATTACCAAAAGGATGTGGATGCTTTGGAGAGGGTGCAGAGGTGGTTCACCGGGATGTTGCCTGGTATGGAGGGTGCTAGCTATGAAGAGAGGTTGACGAGATTGGGATTATTTACATTAGAAAGACAGAGGTTATGGGGGGACCTGATTGAGATCTACAAAATCCTGAGAGGTATAGACAGGGTGGATAGCAAGAAGCTTTTTCCACAGAGTGGGGGACTCAATTACTAGGGGTCACGATTTCAAGGTGAGAGGGGAAAAGTTTAAGGGAGATATGTGTGGTAAGTTCTTTACGCAGAGGGTGGTGGGTGCCTGGAACTTGTTGCCAGCGGAGGTGGTAGAGGCAGGCACGATAGTGTCATTTGAGATGTACCTAGACAGATATATGAATGGGCAGGGAGCAGAGGGATACAGATCCTTGGAAAATAGGCAACAGGTTAAGATAGAGGATCTGGATTGGCACAGGCTTGGAGGGCCGAAGGGCCTATTCCTGTGCTGTAATTTTCTTTGTTCTTTGTAAGCAAAAAAATTATAGAAACTTGTTACAAAGGCAATGTGAATTGTTGTGCAGAACTTTAATCTTCATATAGATTGGGACATTTTAATTGGGTGCTTCAAAAGTCAATTTATAGAATATTTTCATGACAGTTTCATGGAGTGATCTGCTGTGGAATTATCAAAATAAAACTATCTTTGATCTAGTATTATGCAATAAGGCAGGATTCATAGATTGTTGAATAATATTATATTTCACAGAGGATCTGTTACTCGTTATCATGATACCATTGCATTTCATGTTAAATTTGAAAATAATGCACTCTAAATGCAAATGCCAATTTTAAACATGAAGATAACTATCTAGGTAGAAGAATTGAGTAAGGTTAATTGGGTAAATCGACCAAAAACTGTGGCTCTGAATGAACAAAAGAAAACACTGATGTAAACAATTCAATAAGATACATTCCATTGAAAAACAAAAACTCAACAAGGAAGATCCATCCATGGCTCACTCAGGAAGCAAAAAATAATAATTTTTGGTTTCCTTATCAGAGGAAAGATGTATTGGCATTAGAGGCAGTTCAAAGAAGGTTCAGTAGGTTGATTTCAGTTATGGAGGGATTTTCTTCTGAGGACGTGAGAGATAATAGGTACTGCAGATGCTGGAGAATCCGAGATAACAAGGGGTGGAGCTGGATGAACACAGCAGGCCAAGCAGCAGCAGAGGAGCAGGAAAGCTTGACGTTTCGGGCCGAGACCCTTCTTCAGAAATGGGGGAGGGGAAGAGGGTTCTGAAATAAATAGGGCCCAAGCTATGCCTGCCTCTTTGTAGGTTACGTGGAACAATCCCTCTTCTGTACCTACACTGGCCCTAAACCCCACCTCTTCCTCCATTACATTGATGACTGTATCGGCGCCGCCTCGTGCTCCCACACAGAACTCGAACAGTTCATCCACTTCACCAACACCTTCCACCCCAACGTGAAGTTCACCTGGACCATCTCTAACACCTCTCCCTCCTTCCTAGACCTCTCTGTCTCCATCTCGGGTAACCACCTAGAAACCGATATCCATTTTAAGCCCATCGACTCTCACAGCTACCTAGAATACACCTCCTCCCAACCACCTTCCTACAAAAATGCCATCCCCTATTCCCAATTCCTTCGCCTCCGCCGCATCTGCTCCCAGGATGAGGCATTCCACTCCCGTACATCTCAGATGTCCTCATCCTTCAAGGACCGCAACTTCCCTCACCGCGCAGTGGTCGAGAACGCCCTCGACTGTGTCTCCCGCATTTCCCACAACTCATCCCTCACACCCCGTCCCTGCAATAACAACCAAAAACGAATCCCCCTCGTCCTCACGTACCACCCGACCAACCTTCGGATCCAACGCATCATCCTCCGACACTTCCACCATCTGCAATCGGACCCCACCACCAAAGACATTTTTCCCTCCCCACCATTGTCTGCTTTCCGGAGGGACCACTCTCTCCGCGGCTCCCTTGTCCGCTCCACACTCCCCTCCAGCCCCACCACACCCGGCACTTTTCCCTGCAACTGCAGGAAGTGCTACACCTGTCCCCACACCTCCTCCCTCACCCCAATCCCAGGCCCCAGGAAGACTTTCCGCATCAAGCAGATGTTCACCTGCACATCTGCCAATGTGGTATACTGCATCCACTGTACCCGTTGTGGCCTCCTCTACATCGGGGAAACCAAGCGAAGTTTGGGGACCGCATTGCAGAACACCTGCACTCGGTTCGCAACAAACAACTGCACCTCCCAGTCGCGAACCATTTCAACTCCCCTTCCCATTCCTCAGACGACATGTCCATCCTGGGCCTCCTGCAATGCCACAATGATGCCACGCGAAGGCTGCAGGAACAGCAAATCATATTGAGCCAGGGAACCCTGCAGCCCAATGGTATCAATGTGGATTTCACAAGCTTCAAAATCTCCCCTCCCCCATCCACACCCCAAAACCAGCCCAGCTCATCCCCGCCTCCCTAACCTGTCCTTCCTCTCACCTCTCCCCTCCTCCCACCTCAAGCCGCACCACCATCTCCTATCTACTAACATCATCCCGTCCGTCCTCCCTTGACTGACCTATCTCCTCCCTACACCGCTACCTACACTCACCTTTACTGGCTCCATCCCCGCCTCTTCGACTTGTCTGCCTCCTCTCCACCTCTCCTCTCCTCTATCCGCCTCCCCCTCTCTCCCTATTTATTTCAGAACCCTCTTCCCCTCCCCCATTTCTGATGAAGGGTTTAGGCCCGAAACATCAAGTTTTCCTGCTCCTATGATGCTGCTTGACCTGCTGTGTTCATCCAGCCCCATGCTTGTTATCTCAGATTCTCCAGCATCTGCAGTACCTTTTATCTCTGGAACTTGCAGGTGTTGATATTCAAGAGGACTTGGGTGTGTTCGAGCAAGGTATGCAGAACATAAGCATGCAGGTACAGCATTCAAGTGGGAAGGTAAATGACAATTGGCCTTTAATGCAAGCGATTAGAATACAGGAATAAATAAACCTTGTTACAATTGTATGGGGTTTTGGTAAGTCAACATCTGGAGGACTGAGTCCAGTTTGGTCTCCACTGTTTAAAAAAATATGTGCATTGACGGCAGTACAGTGAAGGTTCACTAAATTAGTCTTGGGGTGATTGTGGGAGTGCGGTGGGAGGAGTGCATCTTATGACGACAAGCTGAGCAAATTGAGTCTATAGTCTTGGGGGCAATTGGTAGTCTAGTGGTAGTGTTGTCCTTAATAGTTGCTGGATTGAAATACTGCAACTCCCTACTTACCATCGCTGTGGGAGTACCTCCACCACAGATTGCAGCAGTTTAACAAGGTGGCTCACCACCATCTTTCTCAAGGGTAAATTAGCGTTTGGCAATAAATGCTGGTCTTGCCAGTGATACTCACATCCCACAAATAAACAAAACTTTAATGGAGAAAGGGAGGGGAAGATTGCAAGCCCCCGCAGAATCTTAAATAAGATCACCTCTCTTTCTCAGTGTGTATAGGTCCAACCTTTCTGCATAAGACAAACATTTCATCCCAGGAATCAGCCAAATAAACCTTTCCTAAATTGTTTCCAATGCAAGTATATCCCTCCTTAATTACGGAGACCAAAACTATATTCAGCGTTCTAGGTACAGACTCACCGATACCTGTATAGTTGTAGCAAGGTGATTGTACTTTACATCTCAATTTCTTTCCAGTAAAGATAACATTACATTTGATTCCTAATGACCAATGCTAACTTTTGTGATTCGCGTACAAGACACCCAGATCTTTCTATTGCAGCATTCTGTAGTCTTTTGCTCTCTAGTTAAATGTACTATGTTAGCTGGAAAAGATGCTGACTATTCACACAGTAAATTAACCAGACAATTATACCACAATCGAGGATAATGCCTAATAATTTTTGTTTGGTTTGGGTAATCAGCATCATTCTGCTGCAACACACTAAATGTGGATAAAGATAAGGCCAAAACTTCACACAAGATCTAGAATATTCATAGGGTTAGCAGTAAAACACTTCCATTACCAATTCAATTTATTTAATGCTAAGATTGCCTCAGAATGTCTAGGAACACTTAACCATGGAATAGTCATTAACCCCAAGAATTCAATTAATTTGTGGTATACACCAGATAGTGAAAGCTGATGTCACTGTATTTAACTGCCTGAGCTATATCGGGTGATTTTTTGAGAACTGAGCAGAGTTCACTTTATCAGTTGACAGATTATTTCTCTCATATCCAATATATTAAATTACCCAGAAAAACAGAAATCAAATGAGGATAGGACAAAAAGCCTCCTTCTTGTAGTTATACAGCAACATGTGACCAAGCAAATTTGTAAAGTACTGGAATTAATGCATCTTGTGATTCTTGCTCTTGCCTTTATGCAATTCTGTTGAGGTTAACACTTTTTGGATCTTTTCTAGTCTTAGTCTAGAAATTTTTGCTTCTAAGTTCTTGGTTGCTGCCATGAGAATTGAAGCTTTGCACCCTCAAAAGTATATTTAACAGCTTTTTGGGATGTCAAAACTGAGCACTTGTGTTCATTGAAGATGTTTAGCCCACATGCTGTAAGGGCATTATTATATGCATGAAGGTAAAAGACATGCTGTTATCAGCAAATTGGCTTAGCATGTGTCAAGGACCATTTTCACCAAATTTGCAAGGTTGACATGCCCAGAGGAAGACAAAGATGGTGCAGCTGCAGAATATCCCCCAAGCACCAACATAAACTGTCAGTTTGTCGACATCCATACTAATCCCACATTAGACTTTTCAAATCAAGAGACAACTCGCAGAAAACACTGAAATTAATTACAGCTCAGACATAGGCCGAAAGCAAGGAGTCTGCTGTGAAGCAAAAGGTAAAAACTAAACACTTACGACTCTAAATAAATGGTCAGATTAATTGTAGAAACGTAGATATAAATTTAAATGTAAAAGCAAAATGACCTACAATGAGAAATGTGGAAGTTCATCGGAATGAAGATAGCCACGTGCAGAAACAATAAAATGCTGGTTAAAGAAAGACCTGGAGGAAATATAGATTATGACAAAATAAAATGAAAGATGGGTTTAGGCCCGAAACGTCAAGTTTTCCTGCTCCTATGATGCTGCTTGACCTGCTGTGTTCATCCAGCCCCATGCTTGTTATCTATGAAAGATTATTTTGCAGTGTTTCAGCGGTAAGGGGATAGTCAGAAGAAATGAGAACTATCAAAATGCAAATGAGGTTGAAACAGAAGGTGAGGAAAAGTTACTTAACATGGAGTCCCTCTTTGATCTAGTCCCTCCCTCAACTTGTTATGCTGAGACAAAAGGGCACAAAGCAAATACATCCTCAAAGATCAATGGCATTCGATGCCAAATAACAAAGGACTCAGGAATGCAGTTTTGCATTGGCAGTCATTATGAGGAAGGTGCTATGAAATCGGGAGGTGATTGTAAATGGGAAACAGGCCAACTTGGTAAAAACTCTCAAAATTGACAAAAGGTAATGATACATCATTCTTGTTACTTCAGTATGCTCAAGATAATGTAATTTGCCATCAGGAGTAAATGAGGACTTTCTGCATAAGGTATTAAACAGCAGCTAAGATGCATTAAGCTTATGTATGCTACAGCATATTGCTCCCAATAATCTGTATCTCTATGTTAGAGATAATGGACAGAGATTGGGTAATCACTTTGCTGAACATCTTTGCAATTTACAAACATTTATCCTGAACTTCCAGTCATTTATTTCTTTAATTCTCTGTCTCAATCTTGAATGATCTACTCTTGCTACGATGTCCTGTGTTCCGACATTGTTCCTATAACCTTTTGGCACTTTGCCATCCACACCACAGACAGAGCTGAGCTATCCCATAACTTTATTCTACTAATCCGGAGACCGAAGTCATGCTCATTGGCAGTTTTTCAACCAGCACCTGTTTAGTGATAATCTACTCACTGAACTCAGTTTGGGTTCCACCAGAGCCACTCAACTCCTGACCACATTGCAGCCTTGGTCCAAACATGGATAAAAGAGGTGAGGTCAGAATATCGGGTCTTAATAAGAAGGCTGCATCAAAAAGCCAATGGGAATTGTGAACATTCTCCACTGATTGGAATCATACGAAGCACAAAAGGATAGACCCAAAACATCAACTTTCCTGCACCTCCAATGCGGTCAGACTTGCTGTGCTTCTCCAACTTCACATTTTATCGACAAAAGGAAGGTGGTCGTGTTGTTGTTGCAGATCAGTCATCTCAGCTCTAAGACGTCTCTGTAGAAGCTCAAGACAGTGTCCTAGGTTCAACCATCTGCAGTTGCTTCATTAATGTCCTTCCTCCATCATAAGGGCAGAAGTGGGGATATTTGTTGATAATTGCATCATGTTCAGCACCATCTGCAACTTCTCACATACTGAAGCAGCTAATGTTCAAATGCTGCAAAACCTGAACAAGATCCAGGTTTGTGTTGAGAAGTGTTTTGTAACATTTATCCCATTCAAGTGCCAGGCAATGACCATCACCACCTGACATTCAATGACACCACCACCCTGAATCCTGCACAGTCAACATACTGGAGGTTACTACTGAACACAACCTGAACTGGACTTGCCATAGTCAACCACATCTCTTGTGTTTCCCGGACCTCTGCCCTCACATCCCCTTCCCCGAACAAAAATAAAGACAGAATCCCCCTTGTCCTCACATATCACCCACCAACCTCCACATTCAGCGTAACATTCTCCACCACTTCTGCCACCTACAATCCGACCCCACAACCAAACAGATATTTCTCTACCCACACCTATTTAGCTTTCGTAGGGACCGCTCCCACTGCGACTCCCTTGTCCGCTCCGGGCTCCCCACTAACCCCACCACCCCCAGGCATCTTTCCCTGCAACCGCAGGAACCTTCCCTCTCATCTCCATTCAAGGTGCAAAACAAACCTTCTACATTATACAGGGGTTCACCTGCACATCTGTCAATGTGGTCTACTGCATCCGCTGCTCCCGATGCGGCCTCCTCTTCATCAGTGAGGCCAAGCGGAGGCTTGGAGACCATTTTGTAGAGCATCTGCTCTCTGTTCACAACAAATGACAACACCTTCTGGTCGCCAACCATTTTAACTCCCCCTCCTGCTCCCTGGGTGACATGTCCATCCTGGGCCTCCTCTAGTGTCACAATGACACCACCCGCAAACTAGGGAGCAGTACCTCAAATTCCGCATCAGGAGCCTACAGCTGATGGTCTAAGTGTGATTTTATCAGTTTCAACATCAGCCCAACCCCAGCCTCATCCCATGACCAGCACTCCCTCTCATCCTCGCCTCCTTGAACTGACAACCTGTCCATCTTCTCTCCCACCTCACTGACTAATTACCATCACTCCCTACCTGGACTCACCTATTACCAGCCCACCCCGCCTCTCTCAACTTATTTCTGAGCTCCTTTTGCCCTCCCAATGTCTGAAGGGTGCCGACTCGAAATGTCAACTTTCCTGCTCCTCTGATGCTGCCTGGCCTGCTGTGTTCCTCCAGCTCCATACTGTGTTATCTCTGACTCCAGCATCTGCAGTTCTTACTATCTCTGGACTAGCCATATTAATGTTTTGGCTACAAGAGAAAGTTAGAGTCTAGGAATGCTGCAGATTCACCTTCTGACTGTCCAAAGTCTGTGCGCTATTAAAAGGCATAAGTCAGGAGTATGATGGAATACTCACCTATTGCCTGGATAAGTTCAGCTCCAACAAGACCCATGAAGCTCAGTATTATCTAACACAAAACAGCCCACTTGATTGGTACCACATCCATAAACATCCAGACCCACCACCGCAGCAGTGTGTACTACTTACAGATGCACTGGAGAAATTCACCAAGGCTCCTTAGATAGCACCTTCCAAACTCATGACTATGGCCATGTCTCAGGGCAAAGACTGCAGGTACATAGGAATGCCACCACCTGCAAAGTTCTCTCCAAGAAACTCACCATTATGACTTGGGAATATATCACTGTTACTTCACTGCCACTGGGTCAAAATCCTGGAAGCCCCCTCCTAAACAGCATTATGGGTGCACCTACACCAAATATACTTAGCAGTTCAAGGAGGTAGCTCACTAACCAGGGATACAGAAAGCTATTGAAACATCCTCAATAATGGCAGAGACCACCACATATGTGCGATTGACATGTTGAAGACATTTGCAATCAGTTTTAGCCAGAATTCCCTAATGATCGATTCATCTTGGTTTCCTCCCAATCCCCAACATAACAGAAGCCAGTGTTCAGAGTTTGATCCACTTCAATCAGTACTTTCATCATTTAATCACTGCTGTAATTCACTCAACACAGACCTCTCTTTGGTTCTTTTACTGCAGCCCTTACTTTTCATGGTTCACAAGCTGTTCTCCCTGATCCCTTGCAATTCTAATGAACAGCTTTTGACCGGAAAGTGTAAGGACTACACATATTTTATTTGGCATAACCAACCAGAAAATGGACATTTGAATTATTATCCATTTTGTTTTTAACAACTTGAAAGAAAAGCTGAACTGCATGATATGCTCTCGCTAAAACCTGATTTGATGCTTTGGTGCTGGCCCCAGCTGTCTTTCGGGGGAGCAAAAAAAAACAATACAGGCCTAGCAATCTCATTTGTACTGGTTTAAAGTAGCAGTTTGACACAAAACTGATAGGCAAGAAAACAGTTGGGATCCAGACCTTCTTCAAACAGCACAAGACGAAGACAAAGAAAAGACTGGCCCTACAGGAAAAACTAACCTAACTCACCCACAGTACTGACATGGACAGAACAGACCAACAGATAACTATCCGACGAGCCACTCACAGGTACTGAAAAAGCGGTCTTCACATGCAGCCTAAATTACAATCACAGATGAGAGTCAAAGCGACTTCCTAGCAGCACTAGAATCCATTCTAAAAAACAACAGACCACAGTCCCAACACTGAGCAGAAAGAGTGAAGGTAACATCCTGAACACATGGGAGAGGAAGGCCCTAGAAGGACTCAGGCGAGACAAAAACATTGTGAGCCTGAGATAAAAGGTACTGCAGATGCTGGAGAATCCGAGATAACAAGCATGGGGCTGGATGAACACAGCAGGTCAAGCAGCATCATAGGAGCAGGAAAACTTGACGTTTCGGGCCTAAACCCTTCATCAGAAATGGGGGAGGGGAAGAGGGTTCTGAAATAAATAGGGAGAGAGGGGGAGGCGGATAGAGAATGGATAGAGGAGAGGATAGGTGGAGAGGAGGCAGACAAGTCGAAGAGGCGGGGATGGAACCAGTAAAGGTGAGTGTAGGTAGGGGGGTAGGGAGGAGATAGGTCAG
>JAHRHZ010000038.1:458675-490445 GCA_024137785.1 Ginglymostoma cirratum
TCTTCGACTTGTCTGCCTCCTCTCCACCTATCCTCTCCTCTATCCATTCTCTATCCGCCTCCCCCTCTCTCCCTATTTATTTCAGAACCCTCTTCCCCTCCCCCATTTCTGATGAAGGGTTTAGGCCCGAAACGTCAAGTTTTCCTGCTCCTATGATGCTGCTTGACCTGCTGTGTTCATCCAGCCCCATGCTTGTTATCTAACATTGTGAGCCTACCTGCAGACAAGGGATGTATAATTGTCATTCTAAACAAAGCAGAATATGGTGAGAAAGCACAAACATTACTCGCAGATTTACCAACAGATGGCAAAAGACCCCACACTACAACAAGAAAACCTAACGATCGCTACCCTAAGGAAATTACACTGGGCAGGGGAAATTAACAAAACAGACTACCAAAGGATGAAACCAGAGGGATCAAACAGACCCTGCTACCAAGGTACCCAAGCCAGAAGTTCCCCTTAGATCTATAGTCTCCCTCTTGGGTACACCAACATACAGACTGGCTAAAGAATTACAACAGAAACTGACACACCTAGTAAACAGCTCAACCCACTCTATTCACTCGGACCAAGAATTTCTCAATATCAAAGACAAGAGAATCAAGGAGGACGAAATTATGACCTCATTTGACGTGGCAGCACTGTTTACTTCCATCGATATCCCCCTAACCAAGGAAACACTAGCCTTGTTATTAGATGAACCAGTATTGCCAACCCCCCTGCAACAACAATATTATCAGCAAGGACAGCACCCTCAGACCGCTGGATTTATGGCACAACACCCACTTTGTCTTCAACGGCCAAGTATACAAACAAATGAACAGAACACCCATGGGATCATCCACAGCAGGACTTATAGCTGAAGCAGTAATGCAAAGACTAGAACAGACAGCCCTTCCCACTATCCAGCCAAAACTATGGGTTTGCTATGTAGATGAAACATTTGTCATTATCAAGCACACAAAACTGGAGGAAATCCACCAACACATCAACATCCCCACCAGCATAAACTTCACCAGGGAAGAGGAAAGCGACTGACTCCCTTTCCTGGGTGTAATGGTCGAATGAAGGGCCAACGGTGAGCTCCAGACCATCGTATACAGGAAGGCCACCCATACCCATAGTTAAATACTTAACTACAACAGTAACCGCCCCAACACCCACAAATGCAGCTGAATCAGAACTCTGTTCAAAAAAGCCATAACACACTGCAGCACCCCAGAACTGTGCAAAGCTGAAGAACACCTCCACAGCATCTTTAAAAACAACAGCACAGTCTGCCAGTACTTACTCAACGGACAACAGGAAGACACGGCACGCCCGAAACACACTAGTCACCCTGCCATACATCAAGAACGTATCAGAGATGGCACCCAGACTACTCCGACAACTAGGAATCACTGTAGCACACAAACCCACAGCTACACTGACAACTACTGACGAGGACAAAGGATCTTATACCCACAACTAACAGGACCAATGTTATATATAAAATCCCATGTAAGGACTGCCACAAACACGACATCGGACAGACTGGGACAAAACTAGCTATCAGGGTACATGAGCACCAAACTAGCTACCAAGAAACGCGACCAACTATCATTCGTTTCAATACACTCGAACAAAGAAGGCCACCAATTCGACCGGGACAACGTAACCATCCTGGGACAAGCCAACTAAAGACATGCGCGGGATTTCCTAGAGGCCTGGTACTCAGCCCTGAACTCCGTCAACAAACATGTAGGAATAGACCCTATATACTAACCACTACAAAGCAGAACCTGAAATGAGGCCTACCACCACATCAGACTGGGCCACGTAAATAACAAGCAGGACGGACCAACAACATTTCATTGGAGGCGCACTGATGATGTTACCTAGTACAGTGACAAAATGTCTGCAAACCAACCTACCAGCTCGGTGAACAAATCAACAAACTGAGCTACAAGTCTTCTCAAAAGCTTTAAACCGTCAGCCTACCAGCAAGTGAAATTACTCTCTTCCTCTCACTGAGTGAAAGAAATAGCACCCAAAGACTTTAGGGGGAGAAAAAACTGCTAATCTAAGACAAGACCTAAGACCAGCTGAGCAGCTACTGAATTGAAAGCCATACTAGTTAATGTGGTATGATCTCCAAATGACAAAAAAAAAGAAAGTCACATCATTTTACCCCATTTGGTTGGACTCTGATCTACAGACTTTGTGCCTTTTTGTCTTCATATTCCAACCATGATACTCCTATAAAAATGCTGCTGGTCTTATCTGTCTCGTCTGTCCTATTTGTGAATAAATGTGTGCGCGCTTGGATTTAATAGGGGTTTGTGAAAGCTTGTACATTTGTAATTAATACTCTGTACTGCGACATGTTAGAGGATAGGTTTGTTATAATAAATGAATTTTGCATTCTTATTCATTGCTGAAACCTACTACGAGTTTCTTTTATCTTAGATAGTGATCACAGTTAGGCAATAACCACTGTACAGATTAAACTGGTCACCTATCACACTTGTGACAACTCATGGAATGGTGGGGCTTGGATTCTCGTACTCTATTCTGATCAGGATCTTTTCAAGATAAACTTGTTCTGTCTCCACCGATACTAATCTGCTCAGTGCTTTCAGCACTTCATGTTTTTAATGTCAGATTTCCAGCATCTACAATAGTTTGGTTTTGTGAAGAGGAGAAACATTCTGCCAATCAACATCAATGGTGCTATCTTGAAAGTCATTTTCAGATGAGAAACTCCACAACCTAGACTATCAAAAACCTCGACAAAATTAATTTAAAATATGAAGCAAGCTCATTGATGCTCATGTGACAAGTCAAAAAAAACGATAATTCAAACAATACATATTAATTAAGGTGGCAATGGCAGGTAAAATTTAATGGGGACAAATATGAAGCACTGCACATAGGAAGAAAAATGGGTATTGCAGTTACTCCATAGTTAATATTCAAGGTAAAGAGGAATTCAAGTCACGAAAGACTCAATACTGATCCATTTACAGTCAAGCAGCAATAAGTGATAGACAATTAAACATTTCAAGATATTTAAAGTCAACTAGGGATTGGCAATAAGTACTTGCCTCACCAGTAATGTTCCCATCCAATTAATGAATTAAAAAATAAACCATGCTTACTAACTGCGCTGTGCTCTGATAAGATCACAACTCAAGTCTATTGTCCACTTCTGATTCCCAGGTCACAGGCATGATTTAAACAGTGCAGACAATATTGAAAACAACCACTTTCAATAATAAGAACAAAATACTATGGACATTTGATATTTCCAAGACTCAGAACATAATACCGTATAGGCAAAGACTATATCTGGAATATTATTTAAAACAAAATTATGAAAAGTGTTTACATTCAAGTTCAAACGAGCAAATGTGCAACAAAAGTCAGCAAGTTCTTCAACTGAAGAATAGAAACAGAACAGCTGAAAGGATGAAATGGTGTGAATATCCTGAATTGTTCAAAAATTAACTGCATGCCACAAATGCAAAGATTATTGGATCTTGACGGATGAGATCAATTATGATGAAATGAATGGGCTCCTTCATCTGCATTTATCTTGTGATCCTGAGATAACAAGCTGCTACATTAACCTCATTTAAAAACTCTCTCAACATGGAGGCAAAAATTAGTGAGGGGGATTTTGTTTTGGTGCGCAATCAATTTTAAGTAATTCTGCAAAATTGCCTGAAAGAGACAACTCCCTGACCTTATAATTTCTTACAGTTGAAATTGCTTTATTTTAGAAATAGTAAATAAAACAATACACCACAACCAATAATATAGATGGAAGTGTCATCTTTTTCTGGTGATTCAGAGTCATACAACATGGAGACAGACCTTTCAGTCCAACGAGTCCATGCTGACCATAATCCCAAACTAAACTAGTCCCACATGCCTGCTCTTGGCTCATATCTCTCCAAACCTTTCCCATTCATGAATCCATTCAAATGTCTTCAAAACATTGTATTTGTACCCGCACCCACCACTTCCTCAAAGTGAACCACCCTCTGTGTAAAAAACTTACCTCATGTAATATTTAAATCTCTCTCCCCTCACATTAAAAATGTGCCCCCAGTCTTGAAATTCCCCATCTTAGAGAAAAGACAACAACCATCAACTCTATCTATATCTCTCATTATTTTAAAGACTTCTTTCAGGTCACCTCTCAACCTCCAACGCTCAGTGAAAAAAGTCCCAGCCTATCCAGCCTTTCCTTTTAACTCAAACCTTCCATATCCAGCAACATCCTGATAAATCTCTTCTGAATCCTCTCCAGCTTGATAATATCCTTCCTATAACTTGGTGACCAGAACTGGACAAAGTCTTCCAGAAGAGGCCTCATCAATGCCCTGTGTAACCTCACCATAACATCCCAACTTCTTTACTCAAAGGACTGAGCAATGAAGGCAAGCGTGCCAAATGCCTTTTTAACCATTCTGTCTGTATGTGACGCAAATTTCAAAGAATTATATACCTGCACCCCTAGGCCCCTCTGTTCGACAACACTACCCAAGGCCCTACCATTAATTGTATAAGCCCTACTCTTGTTTGTTGTACCAAAATGCAATACCTCACGTTTATCCAGATTGAACTCCATCTGCCATTTTTCAGCCGATTGACCCATTTGATCTAGATCCTTTTGTAATCTTAGAAAACCTTCTTCACTGTCTTCTATGTTACCAATTTTGGTGTTGTCTGCAAACTTACTAACCATGCCTTCTATATTCTCATCCAAATCATTTATACAAATGACAAACGAAAGAGGATCGAGAACCAAACCCTGTGGAACACTAGTTACAGGCCTCCAGTCCGAAAAGCAAAGCCACACCAAGACACTGTTTCTTGCCGTTCAGCCAATTATGTATCCAATTGGCAAGCTTACCCTGAATCCCATGTAACCTAACTTTATTAATTAGTCCAACATGTGGAACCTTAACAAAGGCTTTACTAAATTCCAAATAAACAATACCGACTGCTCTGCCATCAATCTTTTTGGTAACTTCCTCAAAAAACTCAATCAAGTTTGTGAGACATGATTTTCCTTGCACAAAACCATGCTGACCATCCCTAATCAATTTTTGCCTCTCTAAAATGCCCATAAATCCTATCTTTTATAACCACTTCCAACAACTTACCCACAACCGAAGTCAGACTCACATGTCTATAGTTCCCCAGTTTCTCCTTACAACCTTTCGCAACCAAAGGTACGTTAGCTACCCTTCAATAATTAGGAACCTCACCCGTACTTCTAGATGATGCAAATATTTCTGTAAGGGGTCTCAATTTCCTCTCTTACTTCCCACAACATTCTGGGATACATTAGAGCAGGTTCTGGAGATTTTATCCACCTTTATATTCTCAGTTCAAAATAGGTTGTGTGTGACACTATGATCACAAAATGTCAATATGACCTGATAACACAGGCTATTACAGAACAGAAATGATACTCATTTCCCTCCATGAGGTGTCATGGTAATCCCAAAGTGGTCTCATATTCAGTCCTTTCCAAATCCATACTGCATTTTAGCCAAGCCAGAATTCTAATTCATTGGTTGCTTTTAAACTGTTCTGGAAATAAACATTTAATGCAGAAGTGTATTGATTTTTGCATTCCTATATTTTAATTCTTTGCAGTTCAAAAATATATTGCATACCTTGATTAAATGATTACTATGAAACTGCTAAATTTTGGGTGTGATCTATTTCGAGGTTAGTTTCCTGTCTTTCTCTCCATAGTGTCATACAGCATGGTAACAGACCTTTCGATTCAATTTGACCAGACAAACCAATCTGACCTAGTCCCATTTGCCAACATTTGGCCCATATCCCTCTAAACCCTTCCTCTTCATATACACATCCAGGCACCTTTCAAATGTTGAACTTGAACGCACCACAGAATTATGTGAAACAGAAACTGTACCATGCAAAGAAGCCAGACCACTCCCTTGAGATTCAAATCAACTTCTCATTAGCTTTTTTGATTACTTCTTGTCCCTTTAATTGAGTACTCACATAATTTGTAATTAGCATACATTTTGTAAAGATGGCTACTTGGTCTGTTAAAAAAAAAAGTCCAAAATCCTGCAAAGTGGTTCCTGGAATTATGGGACTGTCCTGTTCATTCACTACAGCCAAAAAGGCAGAAAGACGTGAGTTGGAATTTCTTCTCCTAGAGATTTGTGAACCTGTGGAATTCTTTCTTACTGAAAGCTGTTGAGGTTGGGTCATTAAGTATATTCAAGGTTCAGACAGATGAATTTTAAATCAGTAAGGGAAACAAACGTTACCTGGAAAAGGCAGGAGAGTTGAAGATTAACAATAGTGTAGATTCGATGGGCCTATTTCACCTCCTACGACTTACTTGCTTTTCCAAGTCCAAAGCACATTTAGAATTTGATTAATCCTTGCACATTACAATGGGTCCTTCTAAAGGTGTAAGAATTCAAAATTCCTTAGAAAAGAAGCGAGACTTGCTGAGGACTAAAAAAAGCTGAAAATTAGAGGCCAAAGCCAAAACGTTCTGAACATTTTTTGGCAATGAAACATGTCAGTGTAGCACTTTCACGATACGCAATGAAATGCAAATACTTCTGGTGACCGTGGACCAATGCATTCCTATCAAACCATCAAAATGACCTCAGCATTGCAAGATTCAAACTATTAGTAGATGTAGTAGAGGATGAAGCCCACACTAACAAGAAAACAGGACCTTGCTGGATGATCCACACATGAAGCTGTACAAACTATGTTTCAATAGGACCCCAGTTCAATTCACCATCACTCTCTCAAGAGCACATAAGGCTAAAAACAAAGGCTGGCCTGACCAGTCCATAAAATCTCTTGAATATTAACGTGAACGCCCAACTCCAGCAAAAGCAAACAGCAATAAAATAGCACAGGAATCTATGAAATCATTAAAGTTGGCACATTATAAATCAACATAGAAATGTATCCTATAAATATGAAAAGGTGTGTTTTCAAGGCAGTTTGTAAATGTTATTTATAAACGAAGATAGATTTCAGCCAAAAACTTTCCACACCCCTTAGTGACAAAAGACTGAAACCCTCTGACCTTCACCCACACATCACTGTCATAATGTGCTCTCTACCCAGTACATATAGTTGCTTCCCAACCCACATCACCCAACAACTAGTCCCACTCCTTTATGGCCTCCACCTTCTCTCTCTCTTCCCTGTGACCTGGATTTTTCCACATAAATATTGTTGGCATTTAACTGCCCTCTCAAAATGGCCTAGGCAAGATATTATGAATCAGCAACATGTCAGCAATGCCCACATGCCATGAAACAAAACTAAATAATTTTTCAAAATTTAGACCCTAAAATCCATGTTTGTATTTATTAAACAAATAATACCTGTTTTGTACAGAAACGAGTTGAGTAGAAATGAAATGAAAGTAGCTTAATCTTAACAGGGACATAGTTGCTGGTCAAAAACATTAACAACATTAAGCATAGAACAAAGGGAAAGAGGATCCACCATAATGAAAAATCCAGACTGGACTGTCATAGTATAAAAATTTTAAAATGTCACATTTGCAACAAATTCTCCAAGCAACATCAGCACTAATTTATTTCAACTGCATTTGAATGAAAAAATTCAAATAATGGAATATTAGAGCAACAAAATATTACCTTATTATTCTTCAAATTTCAATGAGCAGGCTGTTTAAACAAAACCGATGGCAAAGTTTAATGATACAGTATTTGGAACGTAGGTTCTAAAATAGACAGAACCATGTTTAGGTCTAAGTTTGATTTGTAATTTTATATCATGTGTTAAGAAGAACATAGTTTTCGTTTAAGGATTAGATTTGTTGTGTGCGTGGTGCCTGAAGTCTATTGATACATGCACCTTTTCATCAAGATTTACAGCCTTAGAGTAGAGTTAATGTGAACAGTGCAGTGCATTAGAAATAAGGCTGAAGAAGGAAAAAAAAATCCATTCATCTATCATCAAGGTGGCTGAAGACAAAATAGACACAAACAATTTCAATTAGGAAAGCATTGTGCGCAGATTCAGTCAGAGCAAAGCCTGACTGTTAGTTTAGTAGTCCTCAGAGAGTTAAGGATGGGGAAATCCCACGTAGTTTAGAAGAAAACTCCAAGAACAGAAAAGTGCTGAAAGTGGAGTGTATCAAAACCCCATTTGTTTATCTGACAGTCTGTAAGAGGAAAACTTCAGATACCAATTACAGCCCTACCAACTTAAGGATGAATTTTGGAGTGGTGGCAGGTTGAACCTTCACTCAGGTTTGAGGATCTGTAAGGATGCTGTCAAGAGTAACAGTGTTGAATCTTCATTTTTTAATATTTACAGTAATACCATTTCAAGTAATTTAAACAAATTGTGATTTTGGTTCTTTTGTGTCGAATAACTGGGACACACTTTT
The DNA here is from genome assembly GCA_024137785.1 of Ginglymostoma cirratum. Lineage (NCBI taxonomy): Eukaryota > Metazoa > Chordata > Chondrichthyes > Orectolobiformes > Ginglymostomatidae > Ginglymostoma > Ginglymostoma cirratum. The sequence goes on from JAHRHZ010000038.1 coordinate 467,113, forward strand.
GTTAAAAATATGCTTGGATCCTTTTTGATTATGTTCAGTAAATGACCACCATGGTGGCGTTGTCGAAAGGTGGTATTACATGGATTCAAATCCAAAATAAAGGCAGACATACAAGTCAGATCTTATGGTGCTGTGGTGCCTAAAGTGATTAACCAATATTTAGAGTTAGCTAGAATTAGGTAAGATTCAGTTAGAAATGCAAAAAAGAACTTGATTTAAAAGAAAAATGAGAACAGCAAAAAAAGGTGAGCAGTGGAAAGGGAGGGGGAAAAAATATAAAAGTGGCATTAAAAATGCTTCAATTCCAAAAAAGGGAAATCAGACATGACTCGATCACAACAAAGGAAGAAAGAAAATAGTTCAAAAGAGGATTCTGATTCTAGTGAGAAATTTAACTAAAAATTTGCATTCAGTGTCCAAATTCACAAAGAATGAGGTTGGAAAATGGCTCACCTAAGATGATAGCTGTGAAATTGAAGTGGAAGACCATCACAGACTAAAAGTCAAATAAAAATATATGAAAAGTCATAACTTACAAACCAAAAATGCTGAAAATACAAGATCTGTGGTGTCTGACCAGTTAACATTTCAGGATCATGGTTTTCATTAAAAATGGGAAATGTCTGAGACATAAAAGGTTTCAAATGAGTACACAGGTGGCGGCTGAACACAATGTAAAGTTTTCATAAGGCTAAAGGAAGGAGAGATTAAATTACAAAAATGAATCCTGATGTAATGTGAAAGTGTATGGAAATGGGACAAATAAAGGAACAAGAAACATCTGCACAAGACGACCAGGCCAGATGAGGATGGCAAATTTCCTTCCCTAGAGTTTAACAGTGAAACAGAGTTTCTTATGGCAGTTTCATAGCACCACTACTAAGTTCATTCAGCGAGAGATAGAAATTTACAAAGTTAATGTATTCTGCTCAGACATCACCAATGCAAATAAAAATGCAAGTTAGATTTACGGTGGGCTACAAACCACCAGGTCAGCATCAGAAGGAAAAGTTGCTCTTGTTATGAGGTAGGAAAGGGACATGAAAACCAAAAAAAGTACTTTAATGGGAAACTTCAGTCAAACAAAAAAAAAAACAACTGGGAAAACCAGGCTGTGATTTCTTGATCAACTGTGAACTCATATGGGCATACTGAATAGCACAGATGGTGCTGGCTAGGTCCAGCATACTACATTCCATTCTAATGGATTCCACAGAATATCTTTACATAAGCTTGCATTTTATTTGATGTTATTTACTCATCCAGGCAGTCAGCAATTTCACATGAACATGAAAGGAAAATCATTTAAATTTATAAACTGACAAGTTAAAAAAATAAAGCCAGTATAAAGTTTAGCAGTGCACATGTTTAACTTACAGCAGCAGTTTCAGCATGTATTCTGAAATAGATGTTCTATACAGTTATATATTGTTAGCACTGGTGGTTACAGAACAGTTAATGTACTACAATTGAAAAGTTTATCTTTTTTTCAAATCTACTTTGTCATTAAGTTCTAAATATATACAGCTGTTCAATGGCTTCTGTATCCTACTGGACAATATTACTTGAACAGGAAGCTGCTGAGATGGTATGCTCCAATACCCAACAATGCAAAGGAGTATAATTAGAACTAAATTCATTGCACTCAATACAGATTTGCATCAGTATTTAGCTTGTACATTGTTTTTTTTTTTACATATACGGAACAGAGGTTATTTGATGGTTTTGAATTAATAAGGTTCACCACACTGATCCAAGTCCAGTATAAGACTCTTTAGTAACGAATTAACAATTTCAGGGAAGAATCTCCAGTAATGACATAGTTACTTTAGGTAGTTTCTATATAAAATGCCATTAGTAAGAATAGGGTTGGTTAGACGAGTCATGGCAGCCAGTACATTGAGGACCATAAGAAAGCTATTCATGCTTCTGATATTTCAGATTTACTGAGTGCTATGGCCAGTTCCAAATCCTCTTGTTCTTGCTGATTTAGTCTCGCTAGTCGTTCCTTCTCTGCTCGTTCACTTTCTCTTTTAGCCCATTCTATTTGGTCTTCCTCACTGGGATACTGAAACAGTTTAAAAAAAAAACTGAACAGAAAAATACAGACTATTTCTTACAAATAGCACATTTAAAATGAAGACAGTGGCGTGTTTTAAACTAACAATAATGGCTCTGCTAGTAAGTTAAGAAAATCCAAAGTCAGTTTACCTTCAGACGTACACAGGAGGCAATGGATTGGCAACAACTACAAACATTACTAGTTCATAACTGTGGAGTGGCCTAACATTTAATGTGGAGAACACCAGCGACAAGTTAGCAATCTCCATTGCTGACCAACAGTTTCAGTGTTCAAATAAAAGCAAAATACTGCAGATGTTGGAGATCTGAAGTAAAAACAGAAAGAGCTGGAGGAACTCAGGAGGTGTGGCAGCATCTGTGGAGACAGAAACAGTGTTTAAGATGCTACCTTTGAACTGAATTAGAGTCATGGGACTGGAAATGTTAATTGTTTCTCTCTTCATAAATTTTGCCCGATCTGCTGAGTTTTTCCAGCACTGTGTTTTGTTTTAGAGTGCTTAATGGTTCCTGATGAAATTTATGCAATTCCAACATCAGATTCAATTGCTTCTGATAGATTTGCTTTGGAGTAGAAAGGCATACCCAGGACTACGTAAAAAGGAAGAACACTTAACTACAGTTACCATACAGCTTAAAAATTTGACCACCTTCACCAAAATGTTAATAGTACTTCCCTCTACAAACTGTTAATTACTTGAAATAAAACATAGCCTGTTTAACTCCAAGTTCAAATTATTTCCTTTTTTTTTGTTAGCAAACTCTTAAATAATGCTGCACACATGTACAATCTATTCATTTTCTCCAATTTTTGAAAAACTTGTTGTCAGATTCTCCCCACTTCCACGCCAACAGAAAGCAAGTAGCATGGTGTCCAGCACAATAGAGTACTGTTTATTCAGAGTACTAAAGTAGGGAAATTTTGAGCAGTGAGGGACCATGGATTGTTCTTGTATTTAAAGAAAAAAAATCAGGGAAACATCAGAGGGAAAACAGTGAAACTGAAAGTGGAGGTCTCAATATTGGTGTTTGTAAAGGAAGAAAATGCTGACAAAATATCAGCATGGAAACGGTGGAGGTAATGGTCGGAGTGAAAACTGGTAGGATATAATGGAAAGGCCAATTACATTTAATGGTTTAACAAATCATCAAAGTGCACGGTTTTATCCTATGTTTCTAAGTGTGGTTTAGAAATGGTAGAAATATTGTCTGATGACTAAAAACTTGGTTACAAGGTAGGCTTTGAAGAAGAAAAGCCAGTTAGAGGGGTGAAGTGTTGTTTGTGGGCGGGGGAACAGTCCAGAAACTTACAACTCGCAATGAACAGAAAGAATGAAGCAATGTGGAGATGCAGAAGCAGCCAGAATTAAAGCAAAACAGAGATCTGGGAGATTGGGCAGGGTGAGGCCATGAAGTTATTTGAAAACAAATCAAAGAACTTTAAAATCAATTTGTTGGTTGACTGGGAGCCAATGGTAGTCATGATAGTGGAAGAGGACCTGCTTAACTTTAAGGTATTGGAGCCAGGGCTTTGGATGATCAAGTTTACAGAAGGTAGAATCTGGATGATCAGCCCGGAGTACATTGGAATAGTTATATCTCCAGGTAACAAAAACACAAGCGACAGTTTCAGCAGCAGACAGGCCATGGCACAGAGGTGCAAATAGGCTTAGTGATGGCATGAATCAGATTGGAAGCTCATCCAAGGATCAAGTATGACCTGAACAGATTGGCTTAATCATAGACTGTTGCCAGGCAGAGGTATGGAATCTGTAGCCAGGAAATGGAGTTTGGAACAGGGGCCAAAAACAATGCCTTCAGTCTTCTTACTATTTAAATGGAGACATTTCAACTCACCCAGTAATCAATGACAGACAAGCAGTCTGAAAATTTAACAACAGTGCAGAAATCAAGACAAGTGCAGGTGAAGTACCTCTGTATTTCATCAGAATACGTAGGTAAACTGTCATTATGTCTTCAGATGAAGTCACTGAAAAGCAGCAGCTGGATGAGAAAGTGGAGGGTCAAGGATAAATCTTCAAGGAAACACTAAAGGTAAATGGTGTGGGAATAGAAGAAAAACAATCGCAAGTGACTCTCTGGTTACCATTGCACAAATAAGAGTGGAACTAGGTGAGTGCATTCTGAATCAACTGTTTGACAGTCGAAAGGCATTAAATGAGGATAGTGTGATAACCTTATCATAGACTTCAAGCAGGTTGCAAAGGTCAAGAAGGGAAGGCTTACCTTTGTAACAGTAACACACAATGTCATTTGGGACTCATAAGAAGAGTTTCAGTACTGCAGCAGCAGAACCTGTTGGAGGGATTCAGATCTGGGAAAGCTGGAAAGAAATTTGGCGGACCAATATGTTTATGGACTTTAAAAAGAAAAGAGAGATTGAAGATGGAACAGGGGTTTAAGAGATGGAACCTTTAAAGAATGTCAGCTCATATGGGGGACAACAGGGGAAGCTGTGTGATCAGCAGTTTAATGGAAATAGGATGGAGGAAACAGAGAAGATTTTCATAAGCAAGTTGACATAAGGGAGACAGCAGAGAAACTGCAGAAAGCTGTGAGATGAGGGTTAGGGCAGAAGGAGCAAAAAAATAAGTTTCGCCAGGTGGACAACTGAACATGGCAGAAGCACCATATTAGTTTGTCTCAATCCTACTGATAAAGAAGTCCACGAGCTTCTTGGATTGAGACTGGAGGGGACAGGGGCTTAAGACGATGGTTGGTAGTACAGAAAATAAACCTGGGGTTATTCTTGTTTTCCAGGATGATCTTGGAATAGTGAGCATGTTGAGCAGAATAGTGTAGGAACTTGTAGTATTTCAAGGGATTTACCCAGGTCTGGTAGTTAATGATCATTTGTGCCCATCATATTTCTTTTCTCAAGCATCGATTTTTGTAAAAAGCCATTGGGTTCACTAATATCCTCCAGGGAAGGAAATCTGCCATTCTCACCTATTCTAAACTACACGTAAGCCCCAGACCCAAAGCAACATGACTGACTCTCAACTCAGCCGAGCAAGCCAGTCAATTCAAGGACAATTAGGGATAGGCAAATTCCAGCTACATCTACACTACAAGGTAGAATTGAAAACCAGGATAAAAAGGTAGAAATCAGAGTTTGAGCAATACTGCAACTATGGAAATGCTGTGGTGAGAAGACAGATGATTGGCAATTTGAAGTAAAGTGTTTCTCCCAGGAACAGGTAACAAAGGGTTGGGTTAGAATGGGGAAGGGAGATGTGGGTAGCGAGTGACACAAGGAAATAATCAGAAATGGTTTTATCTTTGATTGAAACTGTGGGACTAGCAAGACTTCGTGAGATGGTAAGGTCAAGGAACTGTGGTGAATATTGTTTGCAGACTTATCGTGGAGGGAGGGATTTCGGGAGGCAGATGATGATGATGAATTGAGCTCATGGTTGAAACCACAGAGAATAAGAAGTAATTTGGTGGTGAAGTCGAGAGAGGAAAGACTATAAAGATTTTGATGAGCATTTGACCATTCTGCCCATTGAGTCTGCTCCACCATTTGATCATGGCTAATACGTTTCTCAAACTCATTCTCCTGGCTTCTGCCCATGACCCTTGCTCACCTTACCAATCAGTAGTAAGCGATTAACATAATTCTGTGTGATAACATTTTTGTTGTAGTGGGGAGGGCAGAACAATTACTAAATTAGGAGAAAAATAACAGGCATTTGATGAGGTTTGAAATAATTATGGAGAACTGGCATGGATTTATAAAAGGCAGATCATGTTTGACTAATCCAAGTGAATTTTGAAGTAGTAACCGAGAAGGTTGATGAAGGGACGCAGTGGATGTTGTTTAAAGGAATGTTAAGGAAGTGCCTGATAAAACATAATATAAAATGGCTGGTTAACAAATTTGAAGCTTGTGGAATAAGGGGGTCAGTGATAACTTCAATAAAAATATTAGACTGAAGGTCAGAAGTAAGCAAGTTGTGAGAAATGGTTGTATTTTAGACACCAGGATGGTGCACTATGGTGTTAGTTAATGGTCCATGTCAGGACAACTTGTTTGTTGAATATGTAACAAAATTAGATACGAGATTAGAGGGGAAAACATCAATTTGCAATTTATACCAAAATCAGTGGTGCAGCAAACAGAGATGGTGGTACCAATTGACGGCAACAGAACATAGACTAGTAGTATGAGCAGACAAGTAGCAGATGAAATTTAATACAGAAAAGCAGGTAATTTATTTTGGCAGAAGGGAAAGGAAAACAATATATACTTAAAACCACAGTTCTAATTAGTGTACAAGGGCAGAGAATTTATGTAGGTCTTTGTAGGTATTAAGGTAAAGAGAAAAGTCAGAAAATCATTCATGATCTTGTGTTTCATCAAGAAATCAACAACTAAAGTAGGAAAGCTTTGCAGAACTTTTATAAAACTGGTTAGGTGACAACAAGAGTACTCCATCTAGTTCACTACATTTTAGCAAGGATGAGGGGTCCTGGAGATAACGCAGAGGAGATTTGCCAGAACAGCTCCAAGATTAGGTTACAGAACTTTAAACTACTTTACTTAAAGGAGTTCAAGAGGAGACCTGATGGAACTTTATAAGGGGACAACAAGTTTAGACAAGGTAGCCAACAAACAGCTGTTCTCATTTGCTGTTGGTACGAGGACTAAGGCACACGTCATTTAAATGTCGTGGGCAAGACATAATTTATTTTTAAAACACAAGGACTAGTAATGACCTAGAACTTGCTGCCCATGAGGGTAGGACAAACAGAGACTATCAGTGATTTCAAACAAATAAACTTGCAGGGCCTTCAGGAAAGAGTTTTGGGGGGAGCCTGAGTGGATTGCTTGACAGAAAGCTGACATGGATGTAATGGGCCACATAGCCTCTCCTGCACCACAGTGACTCCAGATTTTTTCAAGTCAAGAGATTGCCACAGCTTTAGGACGGACAGAAATCTTGATTGTAGACTTTGGTAAATGTTGCTGGCAGATCTCTGAAAGGGAACACTTTCAAGAGTGACCTGCCGGTGGCCAGCTCTTCCAATTTCTCTCTTTCTATCTCTGACAACACACCGCAAGATGACCAAACAAGTATTTTGGGAAACCCTGAGAAAGAATAGATGTTCTGCCACTTCTTGATATGGCACACAAATTCGCAATCAGAAGCTCCATGCTGCCATAAATAAAATTCCTGAAAGACACCAATTTTTACCATAAATTATCAACACACACAAACAAAAACACACACACTTACAGCATTGAAGTTTGCAAAATTTGTGATGTCTCCAACATCTTTACTTGGAGAAGTAGGAGCAAATGGGTCAAGATGATTCTCTTTATGGAATGAATCCCCTGAATTAAACGGATGGAAAGGATCATTTAACTTGGAGGTGGATGATTCTGATTTTACAAGGGAAAGTCTTTTACCTACATTTAAAATAAACATACAATAATATTAAGTGTCTTTGCCATTAAAACTCTCAACATCCCTTGATATGGAAGAGTTGAAATGGTTAATTTTTAAAATCAATTAAAATTTGATGAGGAGGAAAATGAACTGTTATTGTAAATTTGGAAAAATAGAAACTTCCTAAAGTGAGCAAAAGATACATGTTTAACTTTGTCTAAAAAATTTTAAGAAACATAATTAACATTTGAAACAAAATTAACATTTTTGAAGTCCTCTTATTCACTTACCAGGTGGTGGAGGAGGGGGTCTTGTTGGAGTGCCAACTTTTGGTGGTAATGCTGGAGGAACCTCATCAATTTTTATAGGTTCATCTGTGAATCCAGTTTTTCCAAATGCATCATTACTAAGGTCTATTCCTGCAGCAGAACTGAATGGATCTGCCTGGTCAGACTGAAGTTTTATATTCAGAGAAAGCAGAGTGAAAAATGTTACCAGTGATATGAAACATACTGTGAAAGATATCAAGTGGGCTTAATACAGACACAATGAACTCATACAAATATCCAATGAATTGAATCAGTACAACATGTTTTCATGTAATAACATCAAAGATTGAACCTGTCTACTTTCTTGAATCAGTAAACCAACTTATCCGAATTATTCAATTTCTCTCCAATATAGTAAGGCCACTATAGTGTCGATCAAAGAGCACACACAGCATTACATTTTTTAAAGACACCTTACTAATTGCATCCTTGTTCTTTTAAATATCTGCCATCAAAATTGAAAAAAGTCTATAATTGATAAGCCCTGCCAAATGTTTTAACTAGAAACCTCCCAATACTGTGAATGTTAGGTGCCTATTGATTATATTAGGAAGGATAGCAAATTGTATCTCTTTTATTCTTTGGAGAAACTCCAAAGCCTATCTAACAAGGCTACTCTTCACTTTGCTTCTCTTGTATCTTTTTACTTCAATTCATTTTGAATATGAGCTACTTTGGAAATGTTGTCGACGTTCTGATGCTAGACAGACAGCAACAGGTTTGTGCACAGTAAGTATGCAAAAACAGCCAAGTGTGAAAATGCCAGCTAACTGGTTTCTTGATTGAAGGATAAGTACTGAAATAGTACATGGGATCTTTTGTATCCATCAGAAAGTGTAGAGGTACCTTGGTATAATGTCTCACCTGAAAAGTAACACCTGACATAACTGCACACCCTCAATGCTGCACAGAAGTGGGCAAAATCTTGGCAGCTGGAATATAGTGTGGAAAAATGGGAAAACAGGCACTTTGGCCAAGAAAAATAGAGGAGCTGAATATTAAATAAATGGACAAAGACTGCAGACAACTGCAGAGAGAGATTTTGGGGTTCTTGTACACTAGCTTATTGTGATAGGGAAGGCAAATGGAATGGTGGCCTTTATTTCCAAGGGAATGGAGTACAAAAATAGGGAAGTCTCAGTAAAACTGTGCAAGCTACTAGTCATATCACCACGCGTACAGCAGCAATGTGGTTGACTCTTAACTGCCCTCTGGACAATTAGGGATGGGCAATAAATGCTGGTCCAGCCAGGATGCCCTCATCATGTGTATGAATAAATAAAAATCATCTAAAGAAAGATATGCTGGCATTGGAGGCGGTGCAGAGAAGGATAAATAAGGTATAAACGGATTTTCTTTTTAGGAAAGGTGGATGAGCTTGGGCTTGTACTTATTTGAGTTTAGGAGAATGAGAAGTGCCGTAATTGAATATACAAGATTCTTAAGGAGTTGACAGGGTATATGCAGAGAAGCTATTTCCACTTTGTGAAAGTCTCGCAGCAGAGGGCATAATCTCAGAGTAAAGGGTTGTCAATATAAGATCAAAACAACGGGGGAGGGGGGGCGGTTTCTTCCCTCAGAGGGATAAATTCTTTACTACAGAACGCTGTTGAAACTCGGTCAGTTAAAATTTTTATTCTCCTATTGGACTTGAAAAGACAACCTTCTCACTCAAACAAAATGCTACAAACTGCAACAAGGAAAAGGAGACGGTGTCCCATTGTTCTTTCACACATTCCCTTATCTGCTTAAAGCCTGTTAAATCTCTAACTTTCTCCAGTTCTGAGGAAACAAGAATGACCTTAAATTCTGTTGTTATCCTCAGGAGATGCTATCAGACCTGCTGAATATTCCCGTAATTTTATGCTCTTATTGAAGAATCTGCAGTATTCTGCTTTTAAATTTATATTACAGAGGTTTGTTTTGATACAGTCGGATGTGCCAACCTATTTATTAAATCAAATTAAACAAGGAGGATGCACTTAGGTTGCGCAAGCCAGTGCAAAATACTGGAGCTTCTTCAGAAGCCATGTTAGAAAGAAGATTCAAATGCTTTTAGTTTTTTATATATGTTTAGAAACAAAAAAGCCTGAAGGAAAGTACAGCACCACATTGCTGTCATTGCAATTATGCTCAAGCCAAATATTCACCAAGCAGCATATTTCACAGCTAAAAAGAATTCTCAAGGTAAACATGGGCAAAAGGGTAGCCATATATAGAACATAGAACAGTATAGCACAGTACAGGCCCTTCGGCCCATGATGTTGTGCTGAACTTTTACCCTAATCCGAAGGTCTATCTAACCTCCACCCCTACCTTATACTATCATCCATATTCCTATGTAATAGCAACTTAAATGCCCCGAACGAGGCCGACTCCACTACCTTCTCCGGCAATGCATTCCATGCCACGACTACTCTCTGAGTAAAGAGCCTACCTCTGACGTCTCCCCGATATCTACCTCCACTCACTTTAAAACTACGCCCCCTGATAATAGCCACCTCCACCCTAGGAAAAAGTGTCTGGCTGTACACTTTATCTATACCTCTGATCATTTTGTACACATCTATCAAGTCACCTCTCATCCTTCGTCATTCTAAAGAGAAAAGCCCGAGCTCTCTCAACCTTTCCTCGTTAGGCCTTCCCTCCATTCGAGGCAACATCCTGGTAAATCTCCTCTGCACCTTTTCAAACGCTTCCACATCTTTCCTGTAATGAAGCGACCAGAACTGGACACAATACTCCAGATGTGGCCAAACCAGGCTTTTGTATAGCCGGAGCATAACTTCACGGCTCTTGAACTCAATCCCTCTACTAATGAAAGCTAACACACCATACGCCTTCTTAATAACTCTATCCACCTGGGTGGCAGCTCTCAGGGAATTATGCACACGAACCCCAAGATCCCTCTGCTGCTCCACACTGCCAAGAATCTTTCAGTTAACCCTGTATTCTGCTTTCAAGATTGTCCTTGCAAAATGAATCACCTCACACTTTTCAGGGTTAAACTCCATCTGCCACTTCTCAGCCTCGCTTTGCATCCGAGCAATGTCCCTTTGTAACCTAGAACAGCCCTCCTCACTGTCCACAACTCAACCCACCTTCGTATCGTCCGCGAAGTTACTATTCCACCCTTCCAACCCTTCATCCAAATCATTTACAAAAATCACAAATAGAAGAGGACCCAGAACAGATCCTTTCCTGCACCATTCGTAACTGACTGCCATGATGAAGGTTTTCCGTCCACTACCACCCTTTGTCTTCTAAGGGTCAGCCAATTCTGAATCCAATCTGACACATTTCCCCCTATCCCATGTCTCCTTACCTTCTGCATGAGCCTACCATGGGGAACCTTATCAAACGCCTTACTTAAATCCATATATACCACATCCACTGCTCGGTCACCTCCAAAGAATTCAATAACGTTTGTGAGGCATGATCTACCCCTCACAAATCCATGCTGACTATCACGAATCAAACTGTGCCTTTCCAAATGATCATAAATCCTCTCTCTCAGAGCCCTTTCCAATAATTTGCCCACCACTGACGTAAGACTAACTGGCCTGTAATTTCCAGGGTTATCCCTATTCCCTTTTTTGAACAAGGGAATGACGTTTGCCTCTCTCCAATCTTCCGGCACTATACCTGTGGACAGTGAGGATGAAAAGTTCATAGCCAAAGGCCCTGTGATCTCTTCCCTCGCTTCCCATAGAATCCTTGGATAAATCCCATCAGGCCCGGGGGACATATCTGTCTTGAACTTCCTCAAAATTCCTAGCACATCTTCCTGACTAACATCGACATCTTCTAGCCTACCAGCCAGATTGACACTGTCCTCCTCTACAACTAGGTCCCTCTCAGTTGTGAATACCGAAGAAAAGTATTCATTCAGGACCTCTCCTATCTCTTTAGGCTCCGTGCACAAATTCCCTTCCACAATCCTTGATCGGCCCTACCCTTTCTCTGGTCATTCTCTTATTCCTCACGTATGTGTAAAAAGCCTTGGAGCTTTCCTGCCAAGGTTTTCTCATGCCCCCTTATAGCTCTCCTAAGTCCTTTCTTCAGCTCCTTCCTGGATAACTTGTATCCCTCTAGAGCCTTTTCCGTTCCTTGTTTCCCAAAACTTACATGAGCATCCTTCTTCCTCTTAACCAGTTATTCGACCTCTCGAGAACCAAGGCTCCCTCACTCGACCGCATCTTCCCTGCCTCCTGCCTGCTAGGGACAAACATATCGAGCACACGCAGTATGCATTCCTTAAACAATCTCCACATTTCAATAGTGCTCTTCCCTGACAGCATCTGTTCCCATTTTATGTTACCCCAGTTCTTGCCTAACAGAATTGTAATTACCCTTCCCCCAATTATAAATCTTACCCTGCTGTATGTACCTATCCTTTTCCATGGCTATTGTAAAAGTAACAGAGTTATGATCACTACTGCCAAAATGCTCTCCTACCAACAGGTCTAACACTTGGCCCGGTTCAATGCCAAGCACCCAATCCAAAGTGGCCTCTCCTCGTGTTGGTCTATCTACATACTGTGTCAGGAATCATTCCTGAACACACTGGACAAAATCCTTTGGATAATATTTGAAGCTTTACTATTCCCAACAGCAAAACCAGCCCAATATTCCATACTGCAGATGCTGGAAATTCAAAATAAGAACACAAAATGCTGAAAACATTCAGCAGGTCTGGTTCCTTCTACAGAAAGAAACTCTCCTCTCAACCTGGAATGTTAATTTTGTTTCTTTCTCCACAGATGCTGCCAGACATGCTCAGTGCTTCCAGAAGTTTCTGTTTCTATTTCAACATTCCATCAAGCCTATTTTTCAAGTGCATTAATAAGGAAACTTTTAACTGTGGGATGAGGAGAGTGCGAAACAAAATATTAAAAATAACAAGAAAATATTCTAAGTATACATTATACTTTTTAAATTAATTACCTGTGATAACGTGTTAAAATCAGCAAACCCACTGCCAAATGAATCACTTCCAAACACTGAGACAAAAGGGTCTGCAACTGCAACAGAGAGAGATAAAGGTATCAAAAAATCACATCACAATGAAAGCAAATTTTCTTTATCCTGATGTTGGCTTCATTAAAAATGCAATTCAAAGGAACAAGTCATGTCTCAAAGGCTCTAGATTTTTCTCCAAATGGTTTATGATTGTAGGTAAATGGTTTATTTACTAAAATAAACTGTAAAGATTGATATTCACTCTTAACTGAAAAAGATAATTTGAGCTTAAAACTTCTGGACAAATTTCACAAAAGCCAAAGAACTGTGAATGCTGAAAATCAGAAACAAAAACAGAAATTGCTGGGAAAACTCAGCAGGTCTGGAAGCATCTGTGGAGAGAAGGCAGAGTTAATGTTTTAGGTTCAGTGATGCAGAAGTGTTGTTGAAATAAAAATTCACATTTTTAAATTATTCTTCTATCAAGTGAACATACACATGAATATTCTACAACACCACTGCACATCAAGGTGCACATTCATGTCTATTTTGTGAATGTATATATTACATGGATAAGTTTAAGGACATTATAAATTCAGAAACAATACGTATTCCTCAATGTAATATTGCTGTTCACCGGCTGAGCTCAGGCCAGCTGCACATTTCCTTCAACAGTGACTAAGCTTCATAAATACTTTACTGGCTGTAAAGTGATTTCAAATATTGTGAAATTGTCAAAGACACAAAACAAATGCAAGGTCTAAATTTTACATTCAAACTTCATAGTCATGGTGCGTTATTTTTGTGAGGTCCCCTACTTATGAACGTGCAACTTATGAATGCTCGTACTTGCATACATATGCCCATCATTTTATATATCTGACAAATAGGGGGAGGGAATGGCCTTGTGCTATTATCGCTGGACTGTTAACCCAGAGACCCAAATAATATTCTGGGGACCCAAGTTCGAATCCCACCACTGCAGAGGGTGGAATTTGAATTCATTGAAAAATATCTAGAATTAGGAATCTAAAGAAGACCATGATTCCATTGCCGATTGTCAGGAAAAACCCATCTGGTTCACCAATGTCCTTTAGGGAAAGAAACTGCCATGCTTACCTGGTCTGGCCTACATGTGACAGGAGACCCACAGCAATGTGGTTGACTCATAACTGCCCTCTGGGCAATTAGGGATGGGCAATGAATGTTGCCGAGCTAGCAATGCTCTGACCCCATGAATGAATAAAGAAAAAAAAACATTTCCTACATTTACAAGAACCTGCTTTATATTGTCCTGCACTGTGTTCCAACTTGCAAATACGCTCAGGAACAGAAACTGTTTGTGACGTGGGACTTCCTGTACTTTTAAGTCTACACTTAAACGTTACTTGATTGGAGCACTGAACTTTTGATTGCATTTTGCTTTCATGAAGTGTGCATTCATACATTCAAGTATTAAAAAAACTGAAGCAGAAACACTAGTTTAGCGGGTTGAGGCACTTTGCCTTGTTTGAACACAAAGCTTTGAAATTAGTTAGATCTAAGATGAGGGGTGGTGGTGGGGAGTTGGCAAAAAACAAATGTGCGCACTGGAGGCGAGGCAAAAAGAGAGGGAGAAAGTGCCCGAAGGGGTTGAGATTTGGTGGGGGGGGGTGTAGTAGAGAGAGCGAGATGTAGAGAGAGAGAGAGAGAGAGAGAAACTAAAATGGAATCCCTGCATTTGAGAGACCATGTTACTTGAAGTTTCTGCCAGAGGGTGTGACTTTTAACATTAACTTGGTTCAGTCACAATCAGCTGTGTCCCACACGAGGAGAGATCATATCAAGAGTGAGATGCAGCCCAAATGCGCATATAGTTCTGGGAATCTGGAGGCAGTGTGGGAATAGATTTGGTAAAATCTTGCTTTTCCTTCACCATTTTAAGAGTTTGGAATTCGCCAGTCTCGATAAAGGGTTAACGAAAGGTAGGTGACTCAGCTGACTGAGGAACAGTTATCAATCACCTCAAGTCTGAATTGGGCCTTAATGGGTGTTCGTTACGAGTGAAGCTTAGTGTTAGTTATCTCAGCTCTATTTACTAAGGGCCTGTTGAAAGCACACCTTCAGTAGGCTTTCATGTTCAGGAAGGAGAGAACACATCCAGAGCAAGTCATTGCCCAAGTGAGTATGGAGACAGTATGGGAATTCGGTGCAGAGGGGAAGAGGAGCTTTTTGCTTGTTTTTTTTGGCTTAGTTTATAAGGGTATCAGGACTGGGAGCTAAATATCCAAGGATATACATCACACCTATAAGAGAGGCAGGTGGGGTTGCCTTATTAGTAAGAAATGAAATTAAATCAATAACAAGAAACAAAGTAGGATCAGATGATGTAGAATCTGTGTGGGCAGAGTTGAGAAATGCAAAGGTAAAGAAAAACGATGATGCGAGTTATGTACAAGTCTTCAAACAGTAGTCAGGATGTTGAGTACAAGATACATCAGGAGAGCGAAAAGGCATTTGAGAAAGGCAAGGTTACAGCGATCATGGGGGATTTCAATATGCAGGTGGACGAGGAAAATCAGGTTGGTAGTGGATTGTAATAAAGAGAACTTTGTGGAATGTCTAAGTTTTTTTTGGAGCAGCTTCTGGTGGAGCCCACTAGGGAACAGGCAATTCTGGATTTAGTGTTGTGCAATGAGGCAGACTTGATAAGACAGCTTAAAGGGAAGGAACCCTGAGGAAGCAGTGACCATAACATGATAGAATTTACTCTGCAATTTGACAGGGAGAAGGTGGCATCAGATCTAATGGTATTGCGGTTGACTAAACGCAACTACAGAGCCATGAGGGAAGAGTTGATCTGAATTGTCTGGGAGAGGAGTGGAGTAGGATAGACCGTGAAACAGTATTGCCGGAGTTTCTGGGAGTAACTCAGGAGACACAGTAAAAATTCATCCACTGGAGAAAGCATATAAAGGGAGGATGAGGCAACCATGGCTGACAAGCGAAGTCATGGATAGCATAATAAAATAAAAAACATACAATGTAGTGAAAAAAAAGTTGCTGGAAAAGCTTAGCAGGTCTGGCAGCACCTACGAAGAGAAATCAGAGTTAATGTTTTGGATCTGGTGACCTTTATTCAGAATTGATGGTAGCTTGGAAAATGTCCGTTTATGTGCAGAAGATAGGTTGGGGGGAAGAGGGTAAGCAGTAAATCATAGATGGGATAGAGCCAAAGAGACAGAAGAGCAGTTGGACAAAGGAGTGGATAACAATCTGGCTAGGAAGATGAGTAGCTATTAATGGAGACCTCAATGGCGAACAATTGGTAGTGTGTAATGGCAGACTGTGAAAACAAGGCCTGGTGCGTCGGGTAGGACATGAGTGTGTTCAGGCTCTAAAATTATCAAACTTGACATTGCGTCTGGAAGACTGCAGGGTCCCCAAGCCGAAAACGAGGTGCTGTTCTTCGAGCTTGCGCTGAGCTTCACTGGACTACTGCAGCAAGGCTGAAACAGATGTTGACCAGGCAACTGGAAATCGGGTCTTTTTACAGACAGAACGCAGATGGTCTGCAAAGCGGTCACCCAGTCTACGCTTCGTTTCCCCAATGTAGTGGAGATCACATTGTGAGCAGTGAATGGAGTAGACTAGATTGTGGGAAGTACAGGTGCAGTGCTGCTTCACCTGGAAGGTATGTTTGGGCCCTTGGATACTGGAGAGGAAAGTAAAAGGGCAGGTGTTACACCTTCAGTGGTTGTGGGGGGTGAGTTGAGTGAGGAAAAAGTGGACCAGGATGTCCCAGAGGCAACAGTCCCTCCGGAAGGCAGTCAAGGCCAGGCAGGGACATGTGTGGCAGGCGGTGGCATCTCACTGGATGTGCTGGAAATGGTGGCTGATGAGCTTCTGGATGTGGATATCGGTCGAACGGTAGGTAAGGGCAAGAGGAACCCTATCGCTGTTGTGGGAGGGAAGAGAGGGGTTGAGGGCGGAAGTTCGAGAGATGGGTCGTCAGACCCGGTTGAGGACCCTGTCGACAATGGTGCTGTGGAATCCTTGGTTGAGGAAGAAGGTGGACATTTTGGAGGCTCCCTTGTCGAAGTTGGCTTCATTGGAACATATGCGATGGAGACAGAGGAACTGAGAGAATGGGATGGAGTTTTTATACAAAGTCGGGTGTGAGGATGAACATCCGCATTCTGCCCGCAAAAGATCCTGAGCTTCCAACTGCCTGCCACCTTAACACACAACCCTGTTCCCTGGTCAACATCTCCGTCTCAGGCTTGCTGCAGTGTTCCAGCGAAGCTGCCCAATAGAGTCAAATATTTGTTTGCCTTGTAAAAAAATACAAGCAGCCATTTCTAGATTGCTAATTAGTCACAAGCAGCTAGTATCTAACACGTTGGACAATACTTCATCAGGGAAAGAGAGGGGGAGAGAGAAACTGGCAGGATGGAATTGGAGATATTGAAGTGATAGAAAGAATAAACTCACTGTGACATCATCAAAATAGTACTAAAAAGGCTCCTTGTGAACAAGGCAGAAATCTATTATGCATGGGTTTGTTCCTAAATTTGTAACCATATTAACAGCTAAGGATGGATATTTGTAGATGCATTCTTAAATTTAACTTTCTCACCTGTTTCAATAGTGGATGAGACTGTACCACCACCAGGAGCAAATGGATCATTGGCTTTCATAGTTTCAATCTAAAATCAAATATACATATATATATATGATAATTCTGAATCATGTAATTTTATAGAGACATACTTGAATTCAAAATAAAATGTCACTTCTTTTGTGTGTGCATCTAAAACAAAAACAGTTATTCTGTTTGGTTTGGGATAGAACTGGACTTGTAGAATCAGGTTTAAAGCAATAATTTTGCTCTGCACTTTATAATTATCCAAAGACTTATAAGATTGATCAGAATTTCATTCAAGTCAAAATGCAATCTCCCAGGTACTCAAGATAAAAACAGAGCTGCTTGTCAGTTTCAATCTGAAGTTCAAAAATATAACTGGTTTAAAAAATTGTCTGTAGTGAAAGAATTAATGTCAACAAAGAAACCCAAAAATCTAGGCCCGAAACGTCAGCCTTCCTGCTCCTCTGATGTTGCTTGGCCTGCTGTGTTCATCCAGCTCTACACCTTATCTCAGATTTTCCAGCATCTGCTGTTCCTACTATCTCCAAAAATCAACTTGATTTTGCAAACCTTGCATTTGTGACTAAGTGGAATGGATGTGCTCAAAAGTAGACAGAAGTGGGTTCATGCCTGAAACTTACTGAAAGACAAGTTCCTAGTTTCATTTTGGGTATCTAAAGAGGAATCCAATGACCAGAATCTAGTTACCAGAAATCTGCTTCCATGGCCAAGTGCAGAACTCAAAGTCACTTCAGCAATATACCTCGGTATTATCAACAAGTAATGTTCCCAACCCTTCAGGTGCAATAAATGTGCAAATACAGAATTAGAAAATAAGTATAACAACTGAAAAATACGCAGAACTAAAAAGTGAGGTGTTCACTGAGTTTCTTGTATTAATTGTTGAAAAACATTCTGAAGATAGGTTGAGTATGATCTTTCTGAACACCTCACACAAATGATCATTCTTTAGCAAACGTAGGCAGCTTATTTGACCACAAGAGTTGTTGAATGTATATTCCTGTCACTTTATGCACAGATGTTTGCCTTTACTATCTTATTCATTGGATAATTATCAAGTGCACAAACTTGGGCTAATTTTAGCCCCAGGAATTCTAAGACAAATTAAAATAGTCTGTCTAACACTAAGGATCATCATAGATCATAGAATCCCTACAGTGCGGAAACAGGCCCTTCGGCCCAACAAGTCCACACCGAACCTCAAAGCATCCCACTCAGACCCACCCCGCTATAACCCATCTAATCTACACAACCCTAAACACTACGGGCAATTTAGCATGGCCAATCCACCTAGCCTGCACATCTTTGGATTGTGGGAGGAAACCCACGCAGACACGGGGAGAATGTGCAAACTCCACACAGACAGTAGCCCGATGGTGGAATTGAACCCGGGTCCATGGCACTGTGAAGCGGCAGTGCTAACCACTGAGCCACCGCGCCGCCCCAATAAAGGGGACACCCAGATACGAATTGGGACCTCTTGATGTACTCTATTAACTCAGCACATTAATACCTGAATTTTATTTATATGTATACATCAAATAATCCATTCTGGGACCACAGTAAAGTTTTAGCATCAAATACAACTGTACGGAAATCCTTTCGGGACACAGCAATGCATTCACATAGCATGCAATAATTTCTCAACCATTTGGAACTGACCCTAGTCCTCTGCTCAATATACTTTAGTCAACCACTAACAGGCATCACACATACAAAGGGGTCATCTCTTGTCAAACTTAGCTCCTTCAGCACGGAGCATCTTCTGCCCTACAACAATGACATGACCCTGGTTAGGAATTCGTACAAAAAAGCTACAAGATTAGGTAGTTGCCATTTCACAGTTCCCCGATACATCACTACAGGTAGTTCCGCTATAACGAATGTTTCACTAACACGAATTGGCTGTAACATGAATGAAGAATTGTGGACGCTGTTTGGATAATGTAAACTTTCTGCTGTACAGCGATTTTCTTCAACGATTTCCCTATAACGCAATTTTCTATAGTGTGAGGTTACACAAGAATGCAACTATTGCATTATAGGAGAACTACTTGTATCTGCATACAGAATCATTTGTAGATTGCCTACTTTATATTTAGTAAAGCAACAATGCCTTTCTGTACATAACTGATTTCCATACTTACTGATCCCACATTATTGTTGGCTATACTTGTACTAAAAGGATCAGACTCCATGGATGTAAACGGGTCATTTGAAGACTGTTGAAAGAAGTTACTGGAAGCGTCTGCAAAAGGATCAGTGCCTTTAAAAGGGTCTCCTCCAAAAGGATCTGCAACAATATTGTACAAATGAATCAGCGAAAACGCAAACAAGAAATGTTTACAGAGAAATGAATTTGAATTCAAGGTGCATGTAATCAAGACTATCTGCTGAACAGCATAACTGACAAAGCCTACCAGAAATAGGTGTAATTAGTACCCAAGTCAGATTGCAAATGAAACAGTAAAGCAAACTGTAAATTGTTTCAAGTTAAAAGAATTCATTTTATGCACTGAAAGAATTCCACAACATTTCTAATATCTTTGGTATAAATTTCACATTGTAGTAAGTTATACAAATTGACAAAGGTCACAGGTTTTATTTGAAGTCCATGTTCATTGTAGCTAAGTATCAAAAGGAATATGACAACTAATCTTATGCTCAGGCTAAGAAAGAAAGAAATGTAAAATCAGCCTTGGATCATGAGCCAACCACAGTCCACAAATCATCTACAAAGTACATGCTCGAGAGCGTTAGATAGATTACTTACCCCTTTTGCGTTACACCACACACTATCGTGAGAATTGGCCCACTAACATTCATAAACGTTCATGTTTAAATAATTATTGGTACTAATGGAACACTGTTAGGATCTTCAGGGGAAATTATACTTAAGTTTTGGACTTTTTAAAAAAAAAAATGCTTTCTATAGTTTTATCACTTCCTCCCATACAGAAAAGGAGATAGGCCATTAAAAAAAGGAACGGTGCAGATCATTGAGCCTTCTGCACCATCCAAAAAGATCATGGCTGATGTCATATTCCGCACATCCACTTTGCTGCATCTTCCCTTAACCGTTAGTCAAGACTCAATCTCAGCCTTAAAATATGCAGAATGAACTCTATGGGATGAAGTTTCAAAGACTCTCAACCCGCAGAGAAGAAACTGCTCCTTGTCTCACCTTAAACCGGTGCCCCTTTATTCCTGACACTCTCCCATGAGGGGGAACATCCTCTCAGCATTTACCCTGTCAAGCCCCTCAAGAATCCTATATGTTTCAAAAAGTAGCCATAGTCTTACCAGACCACAGAATTGCTCATTCATGAGGGACACAGATGACGAGTGACAGTTTAACCTGAGGGTCACCACACCTCAGGTGAGGGAAGAGGTTGAGAAGGGGAATCCTTCATGGTAATCTCAGCCGGTGTAGGAATTGAACCCATGCTGTTGACACTGCTCTGCGCTGCCGAACAGCCAGCCAGCCACCTGAGCTAACCACCCCAGATAAATGACTGTTTTCAAAATGAGATGGAATATTCATCAATACTTCCAGCTATTCAAGTTAGTTGCAAATCTCCCAAATGTACAACAGGTACTGCAAATATACCGGGGTGTGTAAAATTCCGTACTGCCACAACTCCCCACAAGTTTGTTCAGTTTTCAGCTGCTTTTCTGTCAGAAGCTAAGGAAAGACTGAATCACCCCCAATTATAGAGAAACTTTCAGGATTTGTTACAATTCACTGGGATAGTGTGCTGATCATGAGACCTGTTATTCCTGGAGTTGTCACAAAAGGTAATGATTTTAAAATCTCCCAAATTTACCCGACTTTCAGATCCAGACTGATAGAAGGCATGGACAGGTTTCTGTACTGAACAACTATTATTTATTAGGATTAATTTGACTGTTGGCTTATAATACTACTAATTAAACTCAGTCCCTTGCAGATGTCCCTTACATGCACATACATACAAACTTGGTAAGTAAGTTATAGACAGAGGGGGAAAGAACTGGAAACAGTTCAGTAATCTCTGTTCCCAGGTTCTGTTGTTGAGATGATCTGTACGACCTCTCTGCTGGCCATCACAATGCTTCAGTTGTCTCTCTCAGATACTTCCACTAGTTGCTAAGGGACATGGTGGAAGGTTGTTCCCTTACAAAAAGTCCCCGAATTATCATTTAAAACAAGTGTTGCAGGAAAGATAAATTGGTTTTCTGCAGAGAGCAAAGATATCACTCCTAAGCTGGGGAAGAATTGAACAACTCTCACTCTGTCCCTCTCTAAATTGTTCCCAGCTTGAAGCTGGAACCCGAGAACCAATCACACATTTGTGGTAGACAAAAAAAAGGTGCCTGTCATCGATAACTGGTCACTATCAAATAGACCAATCAAAATCTGTTGCTGGAAAAAGCTGCATTAATGCCCCTTCAGCTCCAGATCCTGTGAATCTCAACTTCGAATTACACTTGTTCAAACAGCTAAACACACAAGGCTTCTCATGGGTGTCAGGCAACTGGTTTTCAAAACTGCTCCCACCCATTCAAACATTAAAAAGCTTTTTCTCATTTTAGTGCCCAGTTTTTAAAAACATAATTTATACTAGAATGGAGGGATTTGAAAATATCACAGTAAAATAACAAAAAAACCTGAGAGTGAAAGCTGAATTTTCAAACCACTATGTCTTGATTAAGTAGAAGCAATGGACAGGAGATAGAAATCATGATCATTTCAGCGGGTGGAATTTCAGTTAGAATCCTGGCAGGAACATCTGTTAAGAATAAGCTGATAATTCAGAGACTGTTCACAATAGCAACTAGTTCAATGCAAACTGAATAAATTTTGAACAATCTGATACAATTAATCCAATTTTACTGCCCTTTACTAATTGGGCCCAATTAAATATTAATGCTGGGGAAAAATGACTCTCTTTTCAGGCACCGTGTGTCAACATTAAACAGATCAGATTGGACAATTTGTCAACAGCAGTAAAAGGTCTGTAATGATGACAATGTCAACATTTTTTAAACCTCAGGGTGTCAAATCCTCAAAGGAGGAGATGTGATCCAGCAAAACAAATTCCACAGAACTGCCTGAAATTCCTGTATATTAAGTTTGGTTCTGCCTGAAAAATTTTATTCAGAAATGTGCCGCTATCAACAATCTTTCCCTTTGAGTTAGCACGCTACATGAGAGCTGTTTTAAGTTCTGCCTCTGCATCTCTGCCACATCTCCTCACTCTCCTGCTCTTCAGCTGAGGGCAAAACAAGCATCACAGTGGCTATAATATCACTTCGCTGCTCAGAGCATACACAATTCCAAAACACAGACACACTGCAGCAGATGAAGTGTACTAAAAGGATAGTAAATCATCAGAGAAGTGATCACATAATCTGAATAAAAAGGTGACAGGACCTGTTGAAGCATCAACACTTCAGAAACAAGCTTCTAATGTTAAGTATAAAATGGAAATAACAGAGCAGGATACTTCCGCCTCATTTCATCAATTTGTTTACAGGAAGGGCAAGGACCAAGTTTCATTCTCGCATCTATGTTTAAGCAACTGAGAGCAGTTGGTTCTGCTATAACACATGTTTCTTCAACATGAAATAAAAGGTACTGCAGATGCTGGAGAATCCGAGATAGCAAGCATGGGGCTGGATGAACACAACAGGTCAAGCAGCATCATAGGAGCAGGAAAACTTGACGTTTCGGGCCTAAACCCTTCATCAGAAATGGGGGAGGGGAAGAGGGTTCTGAAATAAATAGGGAGAGAGGGGGAGGCGGATAGAGGATGGATAGAGAGGAGAGGATAGGTGGAGAGGAGGCAGACAAGTCGAAGAGGCGGGGATGGAGCCAGTAAAGGTGAGTGTAGGTGGCGGGGTAAGGAGGAGATA
>JAHRHZ010000038.1:490845-520317 GCA_024137785.1 Ginglymostoma cirratum
AAGGCTTGGGGACCGCTTTGCAGAACACCTGCGCTCAGTTCACAACAAACAACTGCACCTCCCAGTCGCGAACCATTTCAACTCCCCCTCCCATTCCTCAGATGACATGTCCATCCTTGGCCTCCTACAATGCCACAGTGATGCCACCCGAAGGCTGCAGGAACAGCAAATCATATTCAGCCTGGGAACCCTGCAGCCCAATGGCATCAATGTGGATTTCACAAGCTTCAAAATCTCCCCTCCCCCAACCGCATCCCAAAACCAGCCCAGCTCATCTCCACCTCCCTAACCTGTTTTTCCTCTCACCTCAAGCCCCACCCCCATCTCCTATCTACTAACCTCATCCCGCCCCCTTGACCTGTCCGTCCTCCCTGGACTGACCTATCTCCTCCCTACCCGCCTACCTACACTCACCTTTACTGGCTCCATCCCCGCCTCTTCGACTTGTCTGCCTCCTCTCCACCTATCCTCTCCTCTATCCTTCCTCTATCCGCCTCCCCCTCTCTCCCTATTTATTTCAGAACCCTCTTCCCCTCCCCCATTTCTGATGAAGGGTTTAGGCCCGAAACGTCAAGTTTTCCTGCTCCTATGATGCTGCTTGACCTGCTGTGTTCATCCAGCCCCATGCTTGCTATTTCTTCAACATGAATTGGCTTTACCACGATTGAAGAATTTAGATCACTGTTTGTAGAACGCCAACTTTCCTTACTTGTCCTGGCTATAATGCAATTCTGGCCCCATTAGCTTAAATGGCATGGTTATTGCCTGATTTTCTCATAATGCGAGATCGCACAATAACAGAACTATTATGTTATATCAGAACGCCCTGTATTTGACAGCATTTACAAGACTATTATACAACATTCTCCTTTTCTGCACCCCACAAACTTACGACTTTCCCAAAATTCTGTTTCACCCAACTCAAGTCCCATTTACTCATCATGCCTATTCTTGTTGATCTACACTGGCTCCTGGCTCAATAATGTCTCAATTTTAAAATTCTCATCCAATTTCAGATAGTTCAATAGTTACCCCCAACTTCATCTCTGTACCTGCTCCAGCATTAAACTTAAAGACCTCTGCTTATCTCCAATTCTGGAAAATTGAAAATTTCATTTCAATTGCTTCATGAATGGCAGCCATGCCATCAGCTGTCTTGGCCCTGAGCTCTGATACCCCCTCTCTAAATTTTTCAGACACTCTGCTTCTTTAGTTCCTTAAAATCCTTTCTTTGATTAACCTATCGTTCAACTATCATAATATGTCCTTCACAACTCTCAGAACTTATTTTGGTAACATTCTTGTTGAGCACCTTGGGAAGTTTTGCCACGCTAAAGGAATTATAAATGCAATTTGTTGTTTGGGACAGGAGAAACAAAAAACAACAGTGCAACTTAGAATTGGAATTTTTACTACAGGCATATCGCAGCAATTTAATACTAAGAACATTTAAATAGTAAACTTCTGTCAACTGAAATAAGGACAAAAGATTAGGTAATGTCACTAGGTTGTAGGATCACCCTTCCCCAGATATGCCTGATTCTCCAAGCCTGGCACACCAGCTGAAAGTTCCACTTCATGATAAATGATTTTTCGTTCCAAAATGCTATCACTCCAACGTCTACCTCAAACTTTAGTTAAGAGGTGAAACTAGCTTTGTACTAATGCAAACAGTGCTTGCTGAAACTGCTTTAGATTTAGTGCACTACTGAGTACTTTTCTTACCTGCAATATCAACTTTTCCAAATGGATCATCTTTAAAGGGATCACCTTCAAAAATAATTGAATAAAAAATATATTACTACAAAACTAACATATACATCACTAAGGGATGAACATAAATTATGTTAATTTATAAGGTCAGTTCTGTTACACAACCTACTTAGACCAAGACTACACATAAAATCATGGAGAGGAGCTGATCAGGCCTTTTGTTTCAATTTTGCCGATGCGACACTGAATTATTGTACATCTAACGTTGTGCACCTTTCTTGGGGTTCTCATTGATTTTGACATATGCGTTCAGCCTTAGCTCCAAATGATGGTCCCATTTATCACAAATGGACAAAAGTAATTGCTCTGAAAAATCTGGTTGTGGTTAAAGAGGTTTTCCAATACATGTTCTTTCAATTATACAGGATGCAAGCATTAGCACTATTCAAAGGCCTTTGCTCAGCTCATCAGCATAGTATGTCTTATTCTATTTTATGTAATTAATTGGAATTATTATTTACATGCATTCCGTTTCACATTGAAAATATACCTGGAGATTTGACTTCTAATTGGAGATCTAAATTGTGGGTAAATTAGAAATCATGTAATTCACACACAACAATGCATCATGCACATCTGTGAAGGGCTGCTTCATCCAGAACAAAAAAAATCTACTTACTACATTAATAAATTCAGTTTATAAAGAGCATCTGAGCCCTTTGTTATGCTGTTCTATCTTTACTGGTTATAATTTCTAAGCTCTCAATATCTTGCTAGTTCACAAACGACACATCAAGATTGTATTAGGATCACAGGAGGACATCCAAAGTGTTGCAATACATTGAGACTGATGTACTGCTGATAAGAGACAATCTCTGTCAAAGTCTTTTGTCTTGCATTTATTAGAACATACATATGAATATCAAATTTCGAAAGAAATAATCATTTATACTGCAAGAGAAACAGGGTACTGATTTGTTGCCATATGGTTGACAAACTAGTTTCTATGGAATATGCCCTTTTGATAGAACAACACCTGGTCTCTATCCCCAGCTTATTTCCAATAGGCTGATAATGCATTTGTAAAATTTGACTCTTCAGTTACATGCAAGAATTTTCCTACACGCCTTCATGAAGTCCATCCATGCTGAAATTCCCATTGAAATGGAGCAGGATGATGAATTCCTTGTCCTTGATGCATCAGCTGAAAAATATACTTACAGGTTATCTACTGTCATCTACCATCCTAACTGGTCAATACATACATTGGGATTCCTGAGGTTGGCATCATCCGCAAACTTGTAGACAAGACTTATTCACTGTGCAAGTTTGATATTATAACTGGCACAAAGCTGTACAGCCAGGATAATGGCTATCCAGTCAGATTGTTGTAAATTATGCAAACTCATAGATGAGCCTCAAGCAGCTACTTTCAGTTCTGAGAAGTGCCCGTGTCCAGTCTATCACAAATAACCCTTAAGAGCAAGGTAGCTAAAAAAAATTTCAGCAGATTTCACGCTACTACTGTCAAGTAGCAAAACAAAATGGTATTCTTTTAAATGCCAAGCCAAAGACATGTTCTGTCTACCACCACTAAAAATGTAGCATATGAATTCCCTTGCCAGTACGATACCAGGTATCAATGTCTCAAAGACTGACGGACTACATTAACCAGCATGTCCTTTTGTCCATTTGCAACAGGCAAAGTACCTGACTGTACTCAGCCAGCCTGTGCTTGTGAAAAACAGAAAATAACGCCCCAGCATTTGATATGAGTCCATGACTGGGAAGCACTTACTGAGCAGGGTTCCTGAACCGAACTGGTCCAATTTGCCTGCATTTGGCCGGGAACCCTCTAAACCTTTTGCTTTCCCTGTATCTGTCCAAATGACTTTTAAAATGTTGAAATTGTAAGAACCACAGTAGTAGGGCAAATTTCATTGTTTCAGCATCCCAGCGAGATGAGTACAATACAAATGGATAATTAACAAACTCGGTGTTGAGTCTTCTCAGGTTAAGATAAAGTGAATTGCCTCAGATAAAATCAAAAAAGGTGACAACTGGAGAATCAGAGCTCTGCACGCATCTGTTACTTCTTTCTCAGCACACAGAAAAGTTCAACTCACAACCATATTGAATAACACAGAGCTACTGATTCAAAACCAAACACCAATGCAAACTTGTATTTATGTAGTGCCTCACATAACTTTAGGCCATGCCAAAGCACTTTACAATGAATGAATTACTGCGTTTAACCATGTGAGTAAAAAGCAGAGTTGCTGTCTGTCTTAAACCTGAATGAATTTTGGAGTGTCTGTAGTCCAAAAATGGAGATCGTGCCTTTTTTCTTAGAATATCAGATTTGGCCTACACTTATGAAAGCTAGAAAAGTACCATGGGACATGCAATGTAAAATTATTAATCGTTATACATACGATGTTTTTTTAAAAAAAAACTATATGAAGACTACAAGCACCAAAACTTTAAATTAAAACAAACAAACAAAAAAAAATTGAACTTACTTCCAGTGAAAGGATCTGTCTCAAAGAAATCCAGGTTTGGGTCTGGAATACTGTTAGTAGTTTTCATAACTACTGGATCAAAAGGATCATCCTACAAGAATTAAAAATAAAAATAATCATGCACAAACTAATTAAACTCAGCTCGGATTCTTCAGATTGCAACACAGTAATGATGCTTATTCGAATGCTTGTTTCAGACTGATTTTATGTCAACAGAGTCACTAGACTAGATAGAACGAGAGAGCAGGACAGGTAGTTAAGTTGACGAGTAATCGAGAACCGCAAACCTAATGTTCTGGGGACAATGGTTTGAATTCCATGGCAGATAGTGAAATCGGACATCAATTAAAAAAAAAGTTGGAATTAAAAGGCTAACAATTGTGACCATGTAACCATCATCAATTGGTACAAAAAAAACTACCTGGTTCACTAACGTCCTTTTGGAAACTGCTGTCCTCACCTGGTCTAGCCTACATATGACACCAGATCCACAGCAATGTAGTTAACCCTTTATTACTCACAGAAAGCCATTCTGTTGTACAATATCTCCACAAAGTCTAAAGAAAGGAATGAAACCAAACCAACCACTTTCCGTCGACGTATGCACTGGAAACAAAAACAAACATAGCCCTGTCGATTCTGGAAAGTCTTACTTACCAAAATTATGCCAAAGTTGGGACAGCTGTCCCACAGACTAACTGAGGTACAGCATGACATTGCCATTCTTTCAGTATCGCACATCGCACTTACAATGTTGTAGACAACAATCATCACCTCTGGGTATGTCCTGTCCCTCAAGCAGGGTTGACCCAACAGACATGTTGGTACAGTAGTATACAGCTTCCATCTGCAAACGACACTACAATAACTCATCAAGCTTCCTCAAACAGAACCCTCCAAATCTGCAACCTCTTACATGGACAAGGGCAGCAGATTCAAGGGAACACCTTTGACTGCAAGCTTCCGTCCAAGCCACACACTATCCTGACTTGGAACTATATCACTGTGCAGTCCCTAACACTGGATCTAAATCCTGACACTTATTTTCCAACAGCACTGTTTCGGTGTTCCTACAATCCAAGGACAGCAGATGTTGAAGAAGAAACTTACCACTACCATCTCCAAGGGGAGCAGGATGGGCAATAAATCCCAGTCTACCTACTGAGCTCATGTCCCATGATTGAAAAGCAAAAACCTATATGACCATGACAATTGCAGCTAAATACTTTACATGCTTACACCAGTTGGAAAAATTCCTTGCAGATATAAACAATGATGTTTCAATATGTTTCCTGTCAATTTAAGACCTTATGCATCGCATTGCCACCTAAGATCAACAACAGAGATGCAGTTTGAACCTCAAAGACCAACTTGGTTAAGTGTGACACTCTCATTGAGCATCGTGTGGTAAAATAACCACAAGATGGAGCACTTAGCAGCAGCGGATTAATTCAAATTATTGAATTATTGGGTGAGAAAGAAAGTGGAAAGCAAAGCAAAATAAAAGCTGTTCAAAATGACATAATCTATTTAGTACAAGAATCAAGCTGGAGAGATACAGTTACCCCAGCTTAGCAGCTGGGCCATTTCATTCTACTTAATTTATACCACAGCAATGTTCCATACAAAGTCCTGCAACAGCCCAACCTACCTTTTCTGCAAAACTTGGCTGCTGAATTTCAGTTTGTTCTGTCCTTGTTTCTGTAGCATTTGGGATGGACTCCTCAATGTTATTGCTGACCTAGAAAAGCATTTTTTGACAATATGTTGTGATATTTGCTGATGATCGTGTAGCATTCAGTATTGTTTGTGACTTTTCAGTCACTTTAGCAACCCATACCTACATGCAGCAAGACTTGGATAATATTCAGTCTCAGAGTGAGTGGCAAGTAACATTTGGATCACACAAATGCCAGGCAATAACCAACCCTAACAAAAGAATTAAATCATTTCCTCGAGACAGTCATAGCATTATCACCATTGAATCTCCCAATATCCAGCATCCCCAGGGTTACCATAAACCAGAAACTTAACTAAGAAATAATTCTGCTTTAAGAGAATGTCAGAACTAGCTATTCCACAGCAAATAACTCACCTCCTGACTGCCCCAAAATCTTTCCACCATCTACAAGGCACAAGTCAGGTGTGTGTTGGAATACTTGCCCTGATGAGTGCAGCTCTAACAACATTAAGGACAAAGTAACTGATTTGATTAATGCCTTATGCACCACCTTGTATGTTGCTCCTTTCACAACCGATGCACAGTGTATGTCATTGACAAGATGCATTGTAGAAACTCTCTAACGTACCTTCAGCAGCTCCTCCCAAATCCTGATCACGATCATCTAGAAAGATGGACAGGATAAGGAGACCACTACTCCCTGCAAGTTACCCTCCAATCAACACACACTATCCTGAGTGGGAACTGTTTTGCCACTCCTTCACTGTTGCCAAGTCAAAACCAGAACTAACCATTGTTGGTATACTTCCACCAAATATACACCACTGTTTAAATATGACAGCTCACAACCACCTTCAACTGCAATTAGGAATGAGCAACAAATGCTGATACGAGCTTGTGATGCTCAAAACCCAGGAAAGAACAAAATAAAAATCAAATTTTCAAGATATACATGGTAACATTAAGAGAAAGTGCAACATTTATTGTACAAATATTGCATTTACAAGAATTTAAAAATCATAATATTTGAACTCAGTAGCATATATAATGTCTTACCACAGCCTCGCTAATAATCACTTCCTTCTCCAATGGGCTGTGCTTCTCAGTGTTTTCCTTGTGATCAGTGGATTCACTGGCACTGCTGTTTAAATCACAGTGCTCAACACTACCATTTACAAGGGCAGGTTGCATAAGACTCCGCCAACTCAGTTGACTGTTGAGTTTCTCCTCAGATTCTTGTAGCTCAGACAACTTGGATTTTGCCTTTAAGTACAAAATTCAAATAATCACCACATATTTTGAACAAGTATTTGCCGGATTATCTGTGGCACGCAAAAAAGGATCAGAAAGATTCAGCCCACACCAATACAAAACTTATGAAGTATCTTAAGTACAGTATGACTAATATGGAGCCAAGGGCATGAATTATATAACATTTTGTGCCAATCACTACTATATACAAAGCTTAAGAATAAGGTGATGTGCATTTAAATACTAGTTATGTTTAAAGAACTTACATTTCTACAGCACCGCTCAATTCCTTATGAAGTTTCAAAGTACTTTACAGCCAATGAATTACTTTTGTAAAGTATTGTGTTTGTTTTGTAAATCTAACATTCATATTATGCACAATATGGTTACATTAATTGATCATTCATGACAGTACTATTTATCTGTTTCCATAGTTTTCACAGAATTTGATAGAATTAACACAACCAAGAGAAGTTCTTCCAGCATTTCTTCCAAAAGTGACATGAAATATTTTCTAACTGACAACCTCGGCTGGTCAGGCCTTTGCCTAGTGATTCATTCTTGCATTACAACCATGAATGGCTGCAATTCAAGAAGTGCATCATTAGCTGTAATATACTTTGAGAGATCCAGTGGAAGGTAGATACCAATACATATATTTTCATTAAAATTGAAAATTCACTGCTGTTTCAGAACTTGAGCACACACAGTAGAATGATATTTCAGTCCAGTATGAAGCTACTTTTTGTCAAGAGTATTGTATTTGGAGCACAACTAAACTAACGCTAATGTACAATTTCATACTTTTCACACACGAACAAGAATGTTCAACAAGGACATCAGGAATGTAATCTTATATTAGTTTCTAAGTAGAATAGTTTTAGAATTTGACTAGTTATCTTCAGCCAGGTACAATGATTTCTCTCAGTATTTCATTACTTCCTGCTGCTTAGATGCAATGAAGGTGTGTGTCTGCATTTATGCAATATATACTATTCATATAATTTATTTCACAGATTAGACTTTGAACTAGTGGCATGTGAATTTTGGTCTGAAAGTATCAGGAGATTTAATAATTAACTTTATTTCTGGAGCCTATTTTTAAACCAGTATGAAAGAGGGAGTCTCTGGGGTGACAATGGGGATTTGTTTACATCAAGAGTTTAATGAGTGGACAGAGTAAGCATTATTTTGCTGTCTGTTAAGAAGGATCAATAATTTTGTTTGGCTTGGGGGGAAAAAATGTTGCTTGGAAAGCTTTTGTTGGGGAGTTCAACTATGTCCTGGTCGAAGTTAGATGAATGAAATAATTTCTCCAAGATAGAAGAATAGAGTTCAGAAAAGTTAGGAAATAGGTTATCTAAGATTTTAATTTGAAAGTTCGAAACTGGAATTGTTTGGTTAGAACCCTGAAGGAGTCATTTCAAGTCGACAGAGTCTAAGCTCAGTTGTATGACTAATCAAAGAAGAGGCTACCAAACTCTCAAGATTGGGAATTGAAAGAAACGGTCAAGTTAAATCTAAAGATGTAATAGAGAAGTGAACTTTCTTGGGTGCTTGAGTACCATAAAGTGATGGAGTTGAGAAAAATGTGATTGCCTTTTAGTGTCCATTCCAAATTTTTCTGAAACTGTCTTGTGTGTAAATAGCTTCGTTTATGCTATTTTATCTGCTTTCTCTTTCCATAATTAGCTTCTGTTTCACTGTCAAAGCCAAATCTGCTGCAATGTCTTATGTTACAGGGAAAAACCAGCTCATTAAATAATCAAAAAGCCAAATTTCAGGCTGGGATCTGACTTGTCCAGTATCAGCTGGGATTATAAAATTCAAGCAACACACAGTTAGGATATGGGAAATCTCTGCATTAGACCGAAAACAACAAATTTATCTGGACAGGGAAACATCCAGGTAATTAGTAAATCCTGAATGGCTGTCAATTTAATTAGGATACACAGTTAGCTTTTGCCTTTAACTATATCTTCGAAGAATATTCCATGTTTACCTAAGTTGGTTTTAAGTCAAACAAGTCAGTTTTCATCTTTGGCCGTCCTAGAAAATCTGCATATTTAGAATTTTGCCCACCACCAGGGAAGCTAATTCAACTGTGAAACGGCTTCACAGGTAACGGAATAAGAAATAAAGTTTCCATTTTAACTTCGATGTAAAGGGAATAAGGGTAGCATCATTCTTATGTCATCTATCAAAACAGCAGCAACACGTACGATTTATTGTCTTACTGCTGTTACACGCAATGTTTAAAATCAACTAGTGGATTTAGAGACCGTTTGACAGACTGTACACTAAGTCTGCTTTTCTACAAGAGGTGAATTACAAGACAGCATGTGATATATTCCAGTCATGAACGGAAGAAAGATGTACAATGCCATAGCAGTCATGTCGTGTGACTTGAATGAGGGGCTTGGGCAAATTAACCTGAAAATATGAGTTCTAATCTCACCGTGGCAGTCCTATAATTTGAATTTTTACTCAGGTATATTCAATTTTTGCGACTATTTGTAGCTTTTCAAGAAGGTCCATCATCCCGTCTTTCAGGGTAACCAGTTTTGGCAATAAGTGCCGTCCTTGACAGCAACATCGACATCTGAAGTATAAGTATAAGGAAGACTTCCACACCTTACCCTTGTTGTCCGAAGGTAAAAGACAAGAAAGTTGCACATCCCATCACTGAAGATCTATTACCGGACTGGTCAATGACAGTGAACCAGAGAAAATGTATAATGCAATAATTTAATGCAATAATTCTGATGACGGGACGGCTACTTCTTCTGAAGTTCTCTGCCCAAAGGCAAGTCTGACCCAACGTAGCATGACATTGTTTACGGGCAAGGCACGAATGCAGGTCCTGAATCCAACCCAGCTGGAACAGGGACCGATGTGGTCCAAACCGGTCATCTAGCTACTGGGCCTCCAAAGAGTCCAGGTTGCTGCGACAACACACGTGTTAGCTTGGAGTTACACATAATAATAGTACAGGCTCCAATTCTATTTTCCATCACATTGCTGTCCAGACATCTCTCTCACTCTTTCCAACTGCCATTGGCTTGTGTTGGCAAGATTTACAAATTGATCCTCAACCTGCTTAGCCATGCTGTGAATATGTTTTCCTTGCTCATCAAATACCAAAGGCAGGGATGCTCCCACAGTGCCACAAAACCTTGTACAGGTGACTACCAATTCATAAAAGATCACAATGTCTTTTTAAGGTGACTTGTATAAATAAAACAACAAAGAGTAAACTAAAATATGTTGCGCAATATCAACTTTCTCATTGTATACTACTTTTGCCAGTATTTCTGATGTTGCAGCAGAATGACGCAAACTTCAATATAATTGAAGAAACTCGGATGTGATAAAATAATCTAAAATAATGTTTACAAACAAGGATCCATTTACCTGACTGATCTCATGGTGAGATATCTGAAGAGACTGTTGCATGGGCTCTAATTGTGTTTGGCTGGCTTCCATACGTTCTTGCAGTTCTGTTGTCTCCTGGTGAAGTCGGTTCAGCTCCGCCTTTGCTTTGATAAGCTCCTCCTCACAAGATAATATATGGGTTTCCTGAGCTGAAATTTCAGTCTTCAGTGATGAGATCTGGAACCAGAGCAAATAATGTGAATATCCTACAGATTTACACATGTTTGCTTACTTCTGTTTTTTTTTAATGAGCATTGTGTTATGCTGACAGTCTCAATTTCTCTGTTCCCTCTTAAGCTGTCTCGCTATTATATTCTCCATAGGTACAAACGTGACACTAATAGCATGCAGCCCAATCTTTAACTTGCAATGACTGAATGCCAGCTCTCCAGGACAGACACAGCAGCAAGGAAAGGTAGGTTCTTTACTAGTTACCAGCCAGAATGCTGGTGAAAGCCTGACTTCTGCTTAAATAGAATAAACCTGCAAACATTCAAGTCTCTGGAAGATTCAACTTAGCAAGGTTGCAAGAAAATATTACTGCTGTGGGCCTTGCCACCAGAAGTTGGTTTGGGATTCTCAGAAGACGGTTTGGGATTCTCAGAAGACTGAGGGAAACAACTTTCAACATGTGGCTCAGCAAAATTGGCAGAAGCACTTATGTTGGAGGCTGGGAGAACCGGTGGCTTGTTCCTGTAAATAATGTCGCATAATAAAAAACGGGGTTATTGGCTATTTAACCAACAATATAACATAAGAACCAGAAACAGGAGTTGGCCATCTGGTCCTTTGAGCCCGCTCTGCCATTCAT
Source organism: Ginglymostoma cirratum (assembly GCA_024137785.1). NCBI lineage: Eukaryota > Metazoa > Chordata > Chondrichthyes > Orectolobiformes > Ginglymostomatidae > Ginglymostoma > Ginglymostoma cirratum. The sequence goes on from JAHRHZ010000038.1 coordinate 502,259, forward strand.
TAAGATCATGGCTAATCTTTTCGTGGCCTCAGCTCCACTTAGCTACCCTCTCACCATAACCCTTAATTTTTTGAACAGTAACGAAATTATCTTAGCTTTAAAAGCATTCAGTGAGGAAGCCTCAACTATTTCACTGGGCAGGAAATTCCACAGATTGACAAGCCTTTGGGTGAAGAAGTTCCTCCTCAATTCAGTCCTAATTTTGCTCCCCCTAATTTTGAGGCTAATAAGGGATATCTTTACACTAGGTTCGAGTATTAGTTGGCTACTAAGATCTGTTTAGATGATGTTGATGCTAGTTTATTTATTACAGTAAAAATTTGAAATCTTGTTTCTATATTCCTGTCATTTCAGATTTAAATTCATACAACCACAGGAATAGGAGTCAGCCTTTCAACTTCTTGAGCCATTTCCACCAATTAGATGATTTATCTGCACTGTAATTTTTCTTACCCACTCAATACCCTTACCAACAAAATCCTATCGCGCTCAGATTTGAAATTTTCAATTGACCTAACTTCAACTGTATTTTTGGAGGAACAGTAAGTTTACATAGAAGTTGTCTTGATTTGCATTGCTATTGCAAAGAGTAAAAAGCCTTTATTCCAGTCAGCAATTCCTTGGAACAATGTGTAGCATTGAAATTCAAGCTGCACTGCCAGGAGCCGACTTTTGAAATGTCAAGTGTCTTTTGCAATTGCTTAGCAATACGAAAATAATTGTGACATTTAAATGGGATATGGCTTTAAGTCATGGAACCTTAATTGAATGCATCTATCAAGTACATCAATCCATTAACCAATCATCTGTGTCATTATATTCATAAACAACCAGGACTTACCAACTGTGCCTCTTCGGTGCACTTCTGTCGCATGTCATTAAGCTCCTCCTCCAATTGGTTTTTTTGTTGATCCAAGCCATTGAGCACCTCTTGCACTTGTTGCCTCTGCTCTTGTAACTTTTGGAGGTTTGTACTTTCTTTATTAACTTCATCTTGGAGGTCCTGGAGACAAAATATTTATTGTTATGAAAACACATTATATTACTAAAAAACATAAGTGTTTGATGTAAATTATTATTGCAATCTTCACAACAGAATTTTAATTTCACTATCTAGAACATTTTGATGAAAGCCTAAAGTATGGTACAACTTTGGGCTGGGAATCCTCCTCTTCTGACCTATGATCCTACAATACTTCCTCAGATACCGAAGCAGACCATGTTCAAATGCAACAAAATCTGTACAATATCCAGGCTTGGACTGACAATTAGAAGTAATGTTCATACCACACAAATGCCAGGCTATGACCACCACCACGAAGAGACAACGTAACCATCACCCCTTGACATTCAATGGCATTGCCATGACTGAATTCTCCACTGGTCAGAAACTCAAGTGAACGTGCCACACAAACACAGTAGCTACAAGAGTAGGTCCAAGGCTGGGAATACTCCGGCCAGTGACTCACCTCCTGACTCCCTAGAGCCTGTCCATCATCTATAAGGCACAAATCAGGAGTGTAATGGAATACTCCCCACTTGCCCGGATGGGCGCAGTTCCAACAACTCTTAAGAAGCTTCATACTATCCAGGGCAAAGAAGCTCATTTGACTGGCACTGCAAACATTCATTCCCTCTATCACTGATGGTCAGTAGCAGCAGTGTATACTATCTACAAGACGCACTGATGAAATTCACCAAAGATCCTCAGACAGCACCTTCCAAACCCATGACCATTTCCAGCTAGAAGGACAAGGTCAGCAGATACATGGGAACGCCATTACATTCAAGTTCCCCTCCAAGCCACTCAGCATCCTGACTTGGCAATATCTCACTGTTCCTTCATTGTCGCTGGTTCAAAATCTGGAAGTCCCTCCTGAATGGCATTGAGAGTCAACCTAAAGCAGGTGGACTGCAGTGGTTCAAAGAAGGCAGCTCACCGCCACCTTGTCAAGGGTAACTAGGGATGGGCAAGAAATGCTGGCCAGCCAGCAATGCCCACATCCTACAAATAAACAAAAATAAGAACAATGTAACAAAAATGTCCCAGGGTACTTCACAGGAGCACAGCAAACTATGCACATGAGATGGAGCGTTTGTCTTTTCACTTGCTCCTTCAAGACGATTATTTCCTCATGCTTCTTTCAGTTTACTTTGTTGCACTGACTGCAGTAATCTCGCTATTAACAAGATCAAAGGGTGATCAATTTAGTGAATGATTGCACTCAGTCTGCAAGAGTGACTCCAACTTGTGGCTGCTTGCAATTTTTATTATTTATCATTTTAATTGTTATTTATCCCAGCTTCACTCTACTCTCAGCCTCCAACATCTTTCCAGTGCAAGTCAGTGGAAGCTTTTTTAGATACCTTACAGACTTTCACACTTGCATAAAAACATAGAAGATAAGACTAGGAGGCAGCCAGTCGGTGCTTCAAGCCTGCTCCGCCATTCTTCATGATCATGGCTGATCATCCAACTCGATAGCCTTATCCTGCTTTCTCCCCATAACCTTGGATCCCGTTCTCCCCAAATGCTAGATCTTGTTGCCTTTTGAAGAGATTCAATGTTTTGGCATCACCTACTTCTTGTGGTAATGAATTCCATGGGCTTACCACTCTTTGGGTGAAGAAATGTCTCATCTCCGTCCTAAATAGTCTACCCGGAATCCTCATAGTGTGACCCCTGATTCTGGACACACCCACCATCATCCTCCCTGCATCTACCCTGTCCAGTCCTGTTAGAATTTTATTAGTCTCTATGAGATCCCTCTCATTTGTCTGAACTCCAGCAAAAACAATCCCAACCTAGTCAATCTCTCCTCGCACATCAGACCCACCATCTTGGAAGAGCCTGGTAAACCTTCGCTGCACTCCCTCGAGAGCAGGAGCACTTTTCCTCAGAAAAGGAGACTAAAACTGCATGCAACATTCCAGGTGTAGTCTCTCCAAGGCCCTGTAAGTTCAACAATTTTGGGTTGTTGCAAACATTTAGTTCATAGAATATGCACTTTTGAATATAGCTTTTGCTTTTGGGAAATTAAAACCTTAACCTCAGAAAATGGGATAAATGCAATTAAATCAAAAATGGAGCTTATTCTCCTTAAAAGGTTTGGGCCACGTTGACTTTAAGAGGCTAACAGGTCAAAAGCTAAGATCATAAAATAGCAAATGGGCTTATAGAACTGAAGAAAACAATAAACAACAAAGCTTATAAAACTGCATGTTTGCAATGAAGGGCAGTGCACACAATGTTTTTGGAGTGAGAACTAAGTTAGTCTGAAAGCATTCAGTAAACAAAAAGATTGCAAAAGCTTCATCAAATCAAAAGAAATTTAAAATAAAGGATAATTTAAAGTCATATTTCAGGATAGCACAGAGCAACTATATGATTGTGGAGATGGGTAGAGAATAGGAAGGAAGGTTTTCTGGTTTCAATTAATCATGGTGTTTTTTGAGATGATTAGCTGCAGTTTGAATATGGTTTGCAGCTCAGTGAAAGAAGATAGCCCATGCCAAAGACAGTTAAAAAGACTGACATTATAAGGAGAGCAAAATACTTGCATTAACTGTACGGAATCCAGATAAAACTTAATCTCAATCGGCATTTTGAAAACAAAGAGAAGCTGGAAAATCTTTTAAGTCTGAAGCCACTGGGAAAAACTACTGTAACCCTCCACAGAGTCTTGTGTCAAAAGAAGGCAACAAAGATTAGCTTAACAGTATTGAGAAAGTGCCCAAGTCAAGATACTCAGACATCAATAGTCAAGCAATGGCAAGTGAAAACCAAAAGAACCGCAAATGCTGTAAATCAGGAACAAAAGCAGAAGTTGCTGGAAAAGCTCAGCAGGTCTGACAGCATCTGTGAAGAAAAAAAATCAGAATTAATGTTTCAGGTCTGGTAAAGAAGGGTCACCATACCCAAAACATTAACTGTGATTTTGTTTCTTCACAATGACAAGTGGAAGTTGTCTAACCAGAGCGGAGAAGAATTATCCGGAGGACCGTGCCACACTCATGGGGTTCCTACAGAAGTAAACAACTTTAAAACTGATGCATCTTTTATGAAAATTTTTGGGGAACTAAAAAGTAAACCTGAGCACGCAACATGCACAGTTGTAAAACAAACAATTAATTCAATAGAGATAACAAGGTGTAGAGCTGGATGAAGATAGCAGGCCAAGCAGCATCAGAGGAGCAGGAATGCTGACATTTCAGGTCTGGACCCTTCTTCAGAAATAGGGAGGAGAAGGGGATTCTGAAATAAAGAGAAGGTGGGGAGGCGGATGGAAGATGGATAAAAGGAGCAGATAGGTGGAGAGGAGACGGACGGGTCAAGGAGGCGGGGATGAGGCTGGTAGGTAGGAGGACGGGATAGGTGGGAGAAAGGATGGACAGATCAGGGAGGCAGGGACAAGCTGAGCTGGATTTGGGATGCGGTCGGGGGCAGGGAGATTTTGAAGCTTGTGAAGTCCACATTGATACTTTTGGGCTGCAGGGTTCCCAAGCGAAATATGAGGTGCTGTTCCTGCAATCTTCGGGTGGCATCACTGTGGCACTGGAGGAGGCCCAGGATGGACATGTCGTCCAAAGAGTGGGAGGGGGATTTGAAGTGGTTCGCGACAGGGAGATGCAGTCGTTTGTCTCAAACCAAGCATAGGTATTCCACAAAGCGGTCTCCAAGCCTCTGCACCTCCCAGTCGCGAACCACCTCAACTCCCCCTCCCATTCCTTGGACGACACGTCCAGCGTGGGCCTCCTGCAGTGCCGCAACGATGCCACCCGAAGGTTGCAGGAACAGCACCTCATATTCAGCTTGGGAACCCTGCAGCCCAATGGTATCAATGTGGATTTCACAAGCTTCAAAATCTCCCCGCCCCCGACCTCAGCCCAAAACCAACCCAGCTTGTCGCTGCCTCGCTGACCTGTCCGTCCTTTCTCCCACCTCAACCCCTACCCCCACCTCCTACCGACCAGCCTCATTCCCGCCTTCTTGGCCTGTCCGTGTTCCCCGGACTGACCAACCCCCACCGTAACTCCCCACCTACACTCACTTTTACTGGCTCCATCCCCACGACCTTGATCTGTCCATCTCCTCTCCAACTATCTTCTCCTTTATCCATCTTCTATCCGCCTCCCCCTCTCTCCCTATTTATTTCAGAATCCCCTTCCCCTCTCCCATTTCTGAACAAAGGACCAGACCCGAAATGTCAGCTTTCCTGCTCCTCTGATGCTGCTTGGCCTGCTGTGTTCATCCAGCTCTACACCTTGTTATCTCAGATTCTCCAGCATTGGCAGTTCCTACTATCTGAGTTAATTCAATAGTGCTTCTTTTGTTAAATTAATGTAAATATAAAATGAAGTTTGCTTTGTTTCAAAAGAAAATAAAAGTCTTGTTGTGTAATATTATCAAATAAAATAAGGTACTGGAATTTTTCTTTAAATATACATGGCGCCTAACTGGATCAGAACCAGTGTGCCATTTTCTTTATATCAATGGGTGTTGGCATCGATTCTGTTGTTATCATGCATATCTCCACTGATCCCATCTATTGTTTGTTTACTCACTCCATTTCTATTCTCCTGTGCCTTTTTTTTTGGTCATTCAGCCAGACCCACAGTTTAGCTGTTCCAGTACAAGTAAAATATTTGATAGGCTATCTGGTAATATGCAAAATTGCCCAGGTATGTCCTGATCACAAACCGTAGGAGAAATGTAATTCAACCAATTATGCCCATCAACTTTCAATCATTAAAAAGTGCTGCCAACAGTAATGCTCAAAATATACAGAGCAGACAAGCAAATGTGCCTCTGAATTCAGAGTGTGGAGCTGGAGGAACACAGAGGTCAGGCAGCATCAGAGGAGTACAAAGGTTGATGTTTCAGGTTAGGGTTCTTCTTCTGACGCTGCCTGACCTGTTGTATTCTTCAAGCTACAACACTGTTGTCTCTGACTCCAGTATCTGCTGTTCTTGCTATCTCAGAATGCCTCTGAATGTTCCAGGTCACCCACGAAAATTCACTCATGGAGCCAAGAGAAAAGCCATGATAGAATGGAAACAAAGGGTGAGAAGTTCCACCTCCAATGACAGGCTGGTTCACTCCCATGTTTGCTGCAACATGGGACAGGAACAATCTGTGACTTAAGAACATCAAGCAGCTAGGTACATAGGTGCTAACAGTAGGAGTGATGCAGCGAGAGTAGAATGGTGGATCAGAGTTCTGGCATCTGGTGGAGATGAAGTTTGGAGTGTTATGGGCGAGACCACGAGCAGTGGTCCTGGTCATTTTTGTCAATTTTCGCTTAATTCTTAAATTGAGATTGAAATTTAAGATGCAGTAAAAAACGTTATTAACTGCTTGGTTAGAATTTCCAGCACTGTGAAGTGTGTTTAGGATGAAGACTTTTTGTATCTTGGTGTCAGTTAATTTCAAAAACACCTCTGTTACCAACTTACCCTCTTGTCTTGCACCCTAAGACAGAGGAGCAGCATTAGGCCATTCGGCCCAGTGAGTCTGCTCTGCCATTCCATCATGGCTGATGTTTCTCAACTCCACTCTCCTGCCATTTCCCTGTAACCCTTCATTCCCTTCCTGATCAGGAACGTATCTATCTTGGTCTTAAACACACTCAATGACTTGGCCTCCTCAGCCTTCCATGGTTCCACAGAGTCACGACCCTTTGCCTGAAGAAATTCCTCCTTATCTCAATTCTAAAGGGTTGTCCCGTCACTGTGAGGCTGTGCTCTCAGGTCCAAATCTGTCCTACTAGTGGAAACATCTTCTCCAAATCCAGTCTATACAGGACAATCCATATTCTTAAAGTTTCAATTAGACCCTCCATCATTCTTCTAAACTCCCCTGAGGACAGACCCAGAGTCCTCAACCATTCCTCATATGACAAGCCCTTCATCTCTGGAATCATTCTTGTAAACCTCCTCCAGACCCCCTCTAAGTGGAGCACATCCTTCCTTAGATATGGTGCCCAAAACTGCTCACAAATATTCCAAACGCGGTCTGAACAGAGCCTTATACAGCCCCCGAAGTTCATCCCCGCTCTTGCATTCTAGCCCTTTTGAAATGGGTGCTAACATTGCACTTAGCCGTCTTAAGTACCAACTAACCTGCATGTTAACCAGAATAGAATCTTGTACCAGGACTTCTAAGTGTCTTTATGCTTCAGATTTCCCAAGCCTTTTCCCTGCTGATTCTGTCCGGTCCTGTCACTATTTTCCAAGTGGTCTGCTATTAAAACTTTCATTATGGATTTTGGCATTTCCCCAATATCAATGTCGGGCTAGCCAGTTTATAATGCCCTGTTACGTCTCTCCCTCCTTTTTTTAAATAGTGAAGTTACAACAGCTACCCTGCAATCCACATAACCTGCTCCACAGTATATGAAATCTTGAAAGATGCATCCATTATTTCTCGGGCCATTTCCGGGGATGTAGATTATCAGGGCCTGGGGATTAATCAGCCTTTAATCCCATCAATTTCCCCAACATCATTTCCTACTAATACGGATTTCCTTCAATGCCTCCCTCTGGCTGGGTGCAGTGTTTCCTAACATGTTTTGGAATATTATTTGGGTCCTCCGTTGAGAAGGCAGAACCAAAATATGTACTTAATTGATCTGACATCTTTGTTCCTCATTATAACTTCCCCTGTTTCTCATTGTAAAGGACATACAATTTCCCTTGTTAATCTTCTTTTCACCAATTTATAGAAGCTTTTACTATAAGTAGATCCTATCCTAGGGGTGTGACTGCCTGCTGGAATAAAGCGTCCAGATAACTTACCCACTCCGTGATGGGTCTCAACAAGTTCCTGAATTCTGCAACCATAGCACATTACATGCTACTGTCTCTAAGTGTTCATTTAGTAGAAACTGCAAATGAATTAATTTGTAATTCACAAAGCTTGCACTACAGTAAACTTTATAATACTGACGAATCCATAGATTCAATAGGTACAATAGTGATAACTTTAACATTTTATAACACAAATTACTGATTTACCAGCTCCTTCTACAGCACAAAAATAGAAGACAATAGTAGAAAAAAAATTACTCCCCATCTTTCAAAGGACTCACTCAACGGATTGCTTGTTGAACGAAACCTGAAAGTATCACTTTCCCCTATGCAGTGAATTTTCATTTTGAACCAAATCCCTGGAAACGTGTCTCAACATCTCTTCATGCATTTATCATTTGTTTCCTTAACTGTCAACTGTGTCTCCAGCTTAGCTTCCTGCTACAGTAAACTACAACCTCATCAGGCTCCTGTTTAGGCAAGAGGTTTCAGGTGACTGTGTTACAGCTCTTGCTGAGGTTTTCATTGTTTTTATTTTATACTGTAGGTTGGTTCCTGATTGAACGGCTCTGCAGACGCCTCGTCACTGGAGAAGAGCATTTTGGATAAAGAGATAGCAGAAGTTGGCTATCAATTAGGTCAATACCTGGGAACTGGTTCCAGCAGTTTTCGAAGAGACCTTATGCTCAAGCCGATGGCAGATGCTGAAAGGTAACTGGGATCTCAGAGGAGACAGTCAATTTGTCAGGGATTAGTCAGACTTAGAATTGGGTTTTGGTATGAGTTCCATGTGAGAAAGGGTCTGGCTGTTGATGCTACAGCATACAGATTTCAAAACTCCTATGAGCAGCATTTGGAAGCTCAGAATAGAAAAATAAATTCTAGCCAACTTTTTATTGACTAGCACCTATCATTTCAGCAATATTCCTCAAAAGCTTCATATTTTAGTAATGGGGAAAAAAAAACCAAGCCTTATCTGTTGCAGACACTAAAAGAATGGTTTTCGTGTAGTTTTAGTAAATTGATTTTCATATTAAATGATTTTTTAAAATGTGAGCAGCTATTATCCATTCTTCTACGTTACATACACATTTTGATTTATAAATAATAAACAGAAGAGTAACAGCCAACCATGGAGGTCAAGGTGGTTTAGCAAAAAACTTAGAAGGAAAATGAAAGGAATGCTTTTAACAATTGTATCAAGGGAAGATGGAATGGTCAAGAGCAACACAAGACCTTGAAAATTGATAATGGTGACAAGGTCAACAAAAAATTATGAAATGCATACTAATAATTGTATCAGCAATTACACTGAAGAAATGGGTTAGCATGTCAGACATGCTAAGGGCACTAACTTTGAATCAGGAACTGAGACTCACGAAATTAAGCAAAATAACTAATAAAAATTGACACTTGAGTAACAAACCCATAGGGTTAAAATGTCTTCCATTCTTGTTTATAAACGAAACAGGTGAAAACATCATAGATGTTGTGACCATAATTTTTCAACATTCTCTCAGTTTTAACCTTGTTGCTGTAACATTAATTCATGGTGACACTGAACCTTTAACCCTGCAGTTTAGGTAAAACTGAATTCAATTTATGTTATCATGTGAGAAGAGTGAAAAATTCGGTTGTCATAGAAATGACAGGAATTTGATAAAGTCAACAAAGACTTCAGCTCTAAATCTTACAAATTAGCAGTTCTAATCGAGTTAGAGTGAGATCACTTACGCACCTCGATTTCAGACAGAAAATAAGGATTTTGGGTACAATTATTTTAAAGTAACTGTATTTAACTCAACGTCTGAAGGCCAACAAAACGCTGCGAACCTTTTAGCAAATCATTCCACAGACTCAAAATCACATGAAAACATTTTGCCTGCACTGCATGAAAGTCATTATTTAATGTCAATCCATTTTAATGCAAACTATTTGCATCGAGATTCTAACACATTTCATGCAACTTAGCAAGCAGGACCAAGATACTAATTCAGTTATCAAAATATTTACATTATTGCTATGGTTGAGTGCAGTCATTGAAAAGTCTTTTAAAACAACCATCACTAAAGAAGGATATTTTAAAATATTGAGTCATCTATTCTGACTATGTATAAAGAAATGTATGGCAATGCATGGATAACTAAATATAATATATAATAGCTAATAAAGTGATGATGAACGTAAAGCAATTTTGACAGGGGCCTCTTTCTAAGTCAATTCTTTGTGGAGCTGTACATTGCACATAGTAAATTTCCAGCAAATAACAAAGAAAGTCCACAATGAGGCAAGCTGTTTAGGAATACTTGTTTTGCTTCTTTCACCAAAGTAGGCATAGTGGAAACGCAGATGTGACATATTTCTGATAAGACTCTTACCAATATATACACAACTAAAGAAACAATCCCAACAATTTTGACACTAACACAATGCCTGCATATATGAATAGATAAATTTCATTGAGTGGGCTACAACACTCCACTTCAAAATTCGTCAAAACTGCCCTTGTCAAAGTGAAGTCCACAGTGGAAAAAGACAATTTTCAAGATGTCAATATTAATCTACAGTGCCAGTTCCATCAATTGTCAGCAGCTACGTAATAGTACTCTACTGACTATAGACATATATCTGCAGCATGCCACACTGGCAGACACGGCAGTGGACTCTACCTTGATTACTTAGTTCTTCTATCCATTCATCCACTTATCTACATGACCAGGCTCAATCCACAAATTTGGGGCACACAGTTGAACATTTGCTGTTTGAGCCAATGCCCTTGCTTTGCTTAAACTTAATTTTTCTCTCACCCAAAATACCATTTCACACCACACTGGGAATCTTATCTCTAAGCAAAACATGACAAGTACTACAGTTCTCACTGTATACTACCACCGCCAACCCATCACTTAGTTGACAAGTCTGATCAGTTCAGCTAAGTAAGAAACAAGGAAAAGAAACCTGTCAAAAACCAAAAACAAAAGAGCAACAGTTCAACTGCACATTTCTAGAAATGGCAGATGCCACCAACATTGATCATTTCATCTTGCATGAACAAAAAGCAAAAACAATGTTGCATACAAATGAGAAATACAATTTAAATTATATTCAACGTCTTGACATTTTGCTCAAAATAACGTTGGTATCATCATTAAAAGTGATCCTGGATTACTCTCCTTTAAAGAAATAAAGTGAATCGCTCCAATTTTACAAAAAGCTTCCGCAGATAGCGAAAGAGACATTATTTAATGGACATTTATTCAATAATTACTTAGGTACTCAAAAATTAGGTTCTAAATGTGCAGTGAGCATTTTAAACAGCCATCTCAAATTCAAATTCTCTTCACAGCATGAATCATGCGAATATCAATAAATCCTGAAATTTCCTCTCAAAATCTTCAGTAAAAGATGCAATTGTAGTCAAATGAAAAATATACAGACTGAAATTCAGTTTATGTACTGGGTGCTTTCATAAAGTGGTCAAACAGATTGAATATCAACTTATAAATCCCTCCAATTTATGCCCATGGTAAGCAGTAAGAATGAGAGAGATCAATCCCTGTCAACTATGTGACAGAAAAAGGGACGATGATATTAAGCTAAAAATGGACGAAAGACAGTCAGAGTTATACAGCATGGAAACAGACCTTTCAGTCCAAATCATTCATGTCGACCAGACCTAGTCCCATTTGCCAGCATTTGGCTCATATCCATCTGAACCATTCCTATTCACATACCAATTCAGATACCTTTTAAATGCTCTAATTGCACCTGCCTCCACTGTCAGCTCATTCCAGACATGCACCACCCTCTGCATGAAAATGTTACCCCTCAGGTTCTCTTTAAATCTCTCCCCTCTCACCTTAAACCTATGCCCTCTAGTTTTGGATTCCCAGGCCTTGGAGAAAAGACTGGCTATACAACCAATTATGCCTGACGTGACTTTATAAACTCCGATGGTCCAGGGAAAAAAAGCCCCAGCCTATTCCACCCCTCCCTCTTGCTCAAAATCTTGAGTCCCAGCAACATCCTTGTGAATCCTCTCTGCACCCACTCAAGTTTAACAACATCTTTCCTAAAGACTCCTTTACCTATTCAGCCTGTTTCCCAATGCCCTTTTATGACCATATTTTCAAATTCACAGCTCGCACCTCACAAAAATGATCTACATGCATTATAATGACACCCCAAAGTGCCCCTCTCTATTGGTAAACCGTGATAAGGGTTGCTTTCAACTGAACACAGCACAATTTTACTATTCAGATCTGAGTGAGAAGTACCAGAACACTCCAATTCTGAGGAAGGATCACTGGACCTGAAACATTAACTTTGATTTCTCTCCACAGATGCGGCCAGACTTGCAGTCTTGTGCCAGCAATTTTTGTTTTTGTTCTCATGAAATACTGTTTGTTATTAAGTACGTCATCAATCAAGATGTAACTGTGGATTTGGAAAACGACAAAGCTGTCGTAGTTGAAATCATTTTTCCCAGAAGTTCAGGTGCATGGTCACCAAAAACCATGACAGGTTCTTGTATCAGAAGTACAGAGCAGAGTCATTAAATTGATCTGAACATCAAATAGCTGAGAGTCATCAGGAAATTTGTGAAATTTGTTTTCTAGCCTGAAAAGGGGCATCCAAGACACAATCTCATGGAGGTAAACTATCTGGTTTACAGCATGGAAAATGTGAAACAAAAAATTGACAAAATTGGATGAATCTGTTCATTAGTCTCTGGGAAATTCATCTTTTTGGAAAAGTTCAATTTCTAAGTGATTATAACACATTTTCTGTGAAAATCATATCAGGATACAAAAAAAATTTAAAAGTTAGCTTTGTGGCTCAAGGCCAATCATTCAACCATTTTGAAAAGAAGAATGAAGTTGACAAGTTCATTTAAGACGATTTTCCTGATGATGTCACGTTTAGTTTCTTATCAAAAGAATGTTGGACATATACCGTTTTTGATTTTCCAGCATTTTGAATGGTATTCTGACTCACTGCTTGAAGTTAAAAATAGTTTATTCTGGAATGGTCAAATGTAACTTCAAACAATAATTAACCCAATTTTTTCACTATTGGAAGAGAATTTGCGATCAAACAAGCCTACATGCTCACAATGACTCAGTGAGCTATTTGTAACAATAAGGTCACAGCCTGTTGGCTTAAAATATATATTAAATACATTAGAGTAACATTTTGAGGGAAAAGCATTAATTCATGTCTGGGAAGACATCTCACCCAGAAGGACATGGGCAGCAGATGCACGAGAACACCATCACCTGCAAGAACCCTCAAAGCCATGCACCATCCTGACTTGGAAATACATGGCTGCTCCTACACTATTGCTGAGTCAAAATCCTGAACCTCCCTCTCTAGCAACACCATGGGTATCTCTAAACCACAGGCTGCAGAGGTTCAAGAAGGCAGTTCACTACCAATCCTATCAGGGCAATTAATTACAGGCAATAAAATGTTGGCCTGACTAGCAATACCCAGATTCAGTGAACAAATTTAAAAATTCTCTGGAATGCACTGGTCAGGAGGGTCATCTTGAAATCTGTTCCAAGTTATTTGAAGTTGTAGGGCAGGACAGTCTCAACAGGCAGCCCAAGAAATATTATATTTTGAGATCCTCTTCCGAGCAGTTCAACTCCTGAAAGAAATAGAAATTTAAGAGCTGGGAGTCCAAGACATAGCAGTTCCTTACAGGGCAGTGAAACCAATGGAAAAGTTAGAGGAACAACAACTTCAACAATAGGCATTCAATTTTTTTCTGCTGGTCATCATAGCCCCAAAGTCCAATGATAGAAAATCACTCTTGGCTAGCAATCAGCCAAATGAGATCAAATATAAGTTGCCTGTCTCTGGTGCAATGAGCAATTTGTTTGAACAGTTAAAAACTGAAAGGATCTGATGCAATACATCAACTGGTTCTGTAGCTGACAGAATCCCATACTCAAAATCTTCCAACCACATGTTTGCAATGGGGAAGCTGATCTGTTAAGTCAATAGTGCCTACAAGGACCAAAACAGATGTACCTTTTCAAGATGATAGGGTTCGGGCTCCTCAGTCCATTCGGTCATCCTTTTCTCTCTCTGTCTCTCCTTTCTATCGTTTTTCTTTTTCTTTCTTTTCTTCACCTTTGAGGATACAGCAGTGTCAATGCAGCAGCAGCTGCAGTGTCAGCAATAGGCCTGGAGCCTAAAGGCTTGAAGGTGGCAGCGGGATATCCGCTGTGGCAGTGATGGGGCGCAAAGCAGGCACTCCTAGTGGTGTCGAAGAGATGGCAGCGCCAGCAGCAGAGCCAAGGTCTCCATGGGCATTGGTGTCATTGTTGTTTCCCAAGAGTTGGAACTCCTTGAGGCCCGGAACACCTTGCAGAAGTCCAGGAGCTGTACTTGACACCCAATTTGAACAGAAGGTGAACTCTTCTTAAGCAATTTCTTTTTATTGTTTCTCTAACTTAAAACAGCACTGGATTGTAGTGACAAAACACTTTGTGTGAGACAATAAAATCATTGATTGATTCATTCATTGAAGGGTAGGTCTGTTATCTTTAATGACATTAGCTATGAGTCAGGAACTCCATATCAATGTTGCCTTGTTGCTGTTCACCCAATGTACAATTGTACAAAGTGTTACAACTCCCATTGAACCAATAACTCCAAAAACTATTTCGTATTCCTCATGACTGATGCAAGGGAATTAGACAAGGTTTTACATTAAGACTTTTACTATAACAAAGTACTAAAATCAAGTGATTAAATATCACTTGGTAGACAACCATTACATTAAACTAAAGATTATTAACTCATCCTTAAATCCCAACATGATTGAAAATCCAGTACTGCATTGATACGTCACTTTTCACCCACTGCTGAATGCAAGTATGTTCTCCTTTAGGTAGGGAGACCAAAACTGCATACAATCCTTGCAGGTATGGTCTTACCAAGGCTCTGCATAGCTGCAATAATGCATCTCTAATTTTGAACTCAAATCCTGTTGCAATCAAAGACAACATACTTTTTGTCTTCCTAATTGCTCACCCACATCCTTTTGTTCATCCACATTTCCCAACATGTCACCATTTAAATAATACTCTGCTGTTCTGTTGTTCACAAAGTGTATAACTTCACATTTACCCACATTATACCGCATATGCCATGGAGTTTGAACACACACAACTTGCCGAGATTGCCCCAAATCCTCTCTGCATCTTCCTCAAAACCCAATTCCGTCTAGTTGTGTCAGCAGCAAACATGGGAAAAATTCTTTTGGTTCCCTCATCCAAGCCATTTATGTATATCATAAATAGCTATAGCCAAAGCACAGACCCTTGTAGTACACCACTAGTCTCCACCTGTCACCCAGATAAAGACCCATTTGTTCCCACTCTGTTTCCAATCTGTCAACCAATTTACAATCCATACCAGTATGTTACCACCAATCTAGCGTGCTTTGATTTTGCCCACTAGCCTCGTGTGGGATGTTATCAAAAGCTTTTTTGAAATCCAAGTTCATCACAACTATTGGTTCTCCTTTATCTACTAGATAGTTACATTCTCAAAAATTCCAGTATATTCAAGTATGATTTGCCTTTACCCAATCCAATGTTGTCTGATCCTGCTGATGCTTTCCAAATGTTCTGTTATTATGTCTTTAAACGGTAGTATTTCCCCCACGACTGATTTTAAACTAACTAGTCTGTAATTCTCTTTTTTTCTCTTCCTTTTTAAAATAATGGGGTTACATTTGTTATCTTCCAGCCTCCAGGAACTGCTCCAGGGTTCTACAGAATTTTGGAAGATGACCACTAATGCCAGGGCCACTTCCTTGAGAACTCTAGAATGCACATTATCAGGCCCTGGTGATTTCTTAGCTTTGAACCTCATTAATTTAAAAACAAAAAGGTGCTAGAGAAATTATCATTTACTTTCTTCAATTGCTTCCTCTCACTAAACCCTTGGTTCCCTTAGACTTTTGGGAAATCATGTGTCATCTTTTGTGAAGACAGAAACAAAATCTGTGTTTGTGTTTAACTGTTCTGCAATTTCTTTAATCCCCTTTATAACTTCCCCCATTTCTGACCGTATGGGATCTACATTTGCTTGACAATCTTTTCCTTTTCACATATCACTGGAGGATCTCATTATTTAAAAGAGCAGCAAAGCTCAACCATTGTCCTTGTCAACATTGATCACTCAATTAACACTAAAATAAATGAATGATCTGGTTTCTCTTTTATATCACTGCCGTTCGTGGAACCTCACTAAGTAAAAATTGGCTATCACATTCTCTGCATTAAACATGGATATGGTCCATGTGCAACCAGATGGGATAATTTAGAATAGCTTGATAGTGGCACAGTCATGATGGGCCAAAGGGCCTATTCCTGCACTGTACTATTCTATGTTCTAATGCTACATTTCCATAACTAATTTATTGGTTGTGAACTAAGTTGAGATTTCTTGAAGTAGTGAAAAAAAGCTACAATGCAAGCTTTTTGTTACTTTCTGCATACAGGCCAAAATTCCACAGTTCCTTTATGGACAAAAACAGCCATTTTCCACCTCATCACATGAATGAGCAATGATAGCTGCATCAGAAGTAGGCAGCTGTCAATAATACATCAGATCTCCCTCATGCATATTTATTTCAGTGAAACTGAACTGTATTGAATGTAAACCAAAATTCAGATGCAAGATAAAAGTTCAAAAATCATTCACCTGGTGCGAAAAATATGCATATAATTTACTAATCTGTAGTCCCACATCCTTGGATTTTCACTAGTTATGTTTTGAACGTTTCCTCTCAACTGTTCAAATGCTGGACATTTCGAAATTCTTGGGCATTTCATCCATGTTGTTGATGCAATCTGTTTTTGCTGCTGCATGATAGAGAATTGCTGGAAACTAGCAATTCTGACATTAAGTTTTTTTTGCTCCTCACTGTGAAATCTTGGTTTTTGGCCACATCATTACATATTTCATTTGAAAAAGTCAATATACCAACTAGGTGTTGCTCTGAAATGTCTGCAGGATTTCATTTAAATGCCCATTTTAATGCACTTTTTCATTCATTTGTGGGACTGGCCAGCATTTATGGCCCGTCTGTAGCTGCCCTTTAGATGGTGATGATGAGCTGCCTTGTTAAATAGCTATAGTCATGACTTGTATGTTGACCCACAATGCCCTTAGGGAGAGAACTCCAGGATTTTGGCCAAGCCACAGTAAAGGAACAGCAATATACTTCCAAGTCAGGATAGTGAGTGCCTTGGAGGGGAACTTGCAGGTGATAGTGTTCCCACGCAGCTACTGCCCTTGTCCTTCTCGATGGAAATATGTGGGGGTTTGGAAAGTGCTGCCTGAGGATCTTGGGTGAGTTTCTGCAGTGCATCTTCTGGATAGTGCACACTGCTGCTGAGTTTTAGTGGTGGAAGGAGTGGACACTTGTGGATGTGGTGTCAAGCTTCTTGAGCGTTGTTGGATGTGCACCCATCCAGTCAAGTGGGAGTATTTCATCATACTCCTGACCTGTGCCTTGTAGATGGTGAATAGGCTTTGGTGAGTCAGGAGTGATTGTTACTCACTGCAGTATTCCCAACCTCTGACTTGCTCTTGCAGTCTCAACATTTATCTGGTGAGTCCAGTTGAGTTTCCGGCCAATGGTAATGCCAAGGATTTTGATAGTAAAGGATTCAGCTGTGGTAATACCATTGAATGTCAAGGAGCAGTGGTTAGATTGTCTCTTATTGGAGATGATCATTGCATATAAACACATACTTATCGTGACAAGAAAACCATTCTGACACATGCTTTTCATGATGTTATTCCTTCTTTTCATGGGGCATTTGGTCTTAGACAGTTCTTGAGGATGGATTGCTTCCATTTTCAAGCTTTTCCACCAACACTGAATTCCCAGGCTGCAGCACAGTTCTTTGAAGAGTTAGCTAATGCAGAAATTTTTAGATTGAACCGACCCTCACACTTCATTTACTTTGTTGCAAAGCTCATTTCTCTCCATAACTGCCATGAATATAATGCTCTGGCTTAAATGTCCTTCACATTTTCGCAACACAGCCCAAACTGCCCACTTGATCAGAGATAAAAGGTACTGCAGATGCTGGAGAATCCAAGATAACAAGATGTGGGGCTGGATGAACACAGCAAGCCAAGCAGCATCATAGGAGCAGGAAAGCTTGACGTTTTGGGCCTCGACCCTTCATCAGAAATCATTTCTGATGAAGGGT
>JAHRHZ010000038.1:520717-533469 GCA_024137785.1 Ginglymostoma cirratum
ACCCTTCATCAGAAATGATTTCTGATGAAGGGTCGAGGCCCAAAACGTCAAGCTTTCCTGCTCCTATGATGCTGCTTGGCTTGCTGTGTTCATCCAGCCCCACATCTTGTTATCTCCTGCCCACTTGATCCTTAGTTTTAAGCCACGTAAAATATATGCATTTATGGGGTGAAACATTGAAGCTGACAACTAATGCAAGTACACGGTGATAGAAAAGGGAGATCAATTTGAGTGCCAAGTACATAGAAAAACATGTAATTTGGGCCTGGAAAAATTAGGTCATTTTATGCAGCAGATTGATATTCATTCTGATCTGTGTTTTAGTGTCTAAAACAGAATTGCGATGTGCATTCACATCACCTTGACAACCGATTTACGAGAACAGATAGAAGGTCTAAATGATGCGAGTTAGTTAGTAACATCATATTTCCTGGTTTTTGCATCATCTATGCTAACTCCTAAAAAATATATTGCCTTTGTAGCAGTAGCAAGGTGGATTTTTTTCTATAGCTCACCTTGCCCAGCCTTGAACATTTTTTTATGTAAGAAAATACAATAAGAAACAAAATATCAACATTAAAATCAAATTATTTCTCCCTATCTGGATAAAAATAATACAATAATTAACAAATCAGGCATATGAAATCTGGTGTGCAGCCAACTACAAGTATAACATTAGATAATGGAAAAGAGAGAAGAAAGGGAGATGGTCAATCAACAATTCTACTGGAAATCTGCGGAAACATAATACTATGCTGCAAATCACAATAGATTAGCATCTCATTAAAAATTTGCTCACTAACATCCTAAAATGCTATTACAAGGAGAATTTATTTTGAACTAGATTCCAAAGTGCAATAAGAATATTAATACATTTTTATGAATGAACCATGATGTCATGCAACTGTAATCAAGTCTGGTGCTGATATTATAATAACCTGTTTGGAAAAGTATTTCAGAGCAAAATATTGGAGCCAATTATCATTGTGAATATCTGCTCAGGTTATATAACAAGTGTCAAAAGAAAAGTGGTCAGTTTATTCTATACAGGATAACAAGCGTGGGGCTGGATGAACACAGCAGGCCAAGCAGCATCATAGGAGCAGGAAAACTTGACGTTTCGGGCCCAGACCCTTCATCAGAACCATCAACTGTCCAGTCAATCTAATTCTGCCATCACCTAACAACCAAGGTTAAGGCAACCTGAAATTCGAAAAGACTGACATGTAAATTCTTGACGGATCAATTTACAGTCAGTGCTGCAAACACCCAAGAACTGGAGAAAGATCAGTCACTAATTCGCAAGCAGTGGTACACAAAATAAATATCAAAGCAGTGTATTGATATTGTAGTCAAAAATATGCTCAACATAATGGCATACAAAACATCTTTTAAATGTGGATTAATCGAGTACAACTGAAACTAAAATGTCATTGTATTGAAACAATTAGAAAACTTGAATGTGGTAAAAATAGTCATCATTTTCAGTGATATTTTCCAAACAGTGCTCAACGTTTTTAATTGTCTACCAGTAAATACCAGAACAGAAGTATATTTTTTCCCAAGAGTAATACAATTTTCTTATCATGAAGAATAACTACTGCCTGCCTTCAGCAAAATTCTGCATGACATAACTGACTGATACTATAATAATATTCTTTCACGGTTAGTAAAATTGGCAAAATTTCAGCCCTTGAAAAACAGCCAGAAAAATACAGCAAGGGCAAGATGACTTTGCAGATGCTGATCCTTTAACTCAAAAATAAACTGCTGCAATTAACACTCACCTGGACCTCACTCGTTCGTTGCTTGATGGCCTCCTCCTTTTCTTTGATTTCCACTTCCACATTGCTTTTCTCCCTGGAAGACCAGCAGACAAGGCAGGTATATTTCAGGACATCAGCGACAGCAGGAACAGTTAACCAGCTCCCAAACCCCGACTCGCCCTTCAAATGCATCTTCAGGCACCGAACTAATACTCCAGAGTCCGGGTTTAAATCTCTGTATACCTTATTTTAAACTACGAACCAAAAGCCAAAATTTCAGTGAACAATGAAAATGTCTGCTCTCAGAGGTGGGTTTTCTGAAATCGAGAGGCGAAAATCAATGAGACGTTTTCTCACCACAAATGTCACTGTTGCTATAGCGCTGTCAGCTAATCGAAATTCGAGTCTGGAGGAAGAGGAGGAGCTAAAGATCATCCTATTATTATTAAATAACATGCTTATTCAGGTCCAAACCGCTACATTTTCAAGTACTCTTCCTTAAACACCGAACAACATGTACATTGTACAATAATGTGTTTTACAATAAACCTATGGTGAAAGCAGAAAACACTTCCTGAAGCTACCGAAATGAGTAAATCGTACATTTTTTTCTAAAATAACGATTCTGACCGCCCAAGAGCAGCACTCCACTGAAAGCCTTAAGTGCACAATATTAAAGTATATAACATACGAATTATTGGCACTGCACCTACTCCTTTTATCATAATGTGGAATTTTCACAACGGGACGCTTGCACGATTTTATCAGATATATGTCCCCGGTCTACAGACAGCTGACGATTTTAAAAAATATCTTATTATTTCTATCTGGCAGTTTTCCATTTCCTACCACATATTACCCCCAACCCCGCCCTTGCCATCACGTTTCTCTTGATAGTTTTCAGACTCACCGGTCGTTGGGCGGTGAGCGGTGCCGTGGAGATTTTAAACAATCCCTTACCACTCGCATCATCTTTGCGGTACATTCTGCTTCATTCTAACTTGGCACTCATCTTAACATGACGAATGTGGGGGTTCAGATTGTCGAAAGTGAACCCTAGAACTGCAAACCTGCATGATATAATCAGCAAAGGCTGATGTTCTCCTGGAGCTGCAAGTCTACCCTCCCTCACCGTGTGTACGCAGACAAGGGCTTCAGACTCTACATAATCAGTTCAGGTACCAGGAAATAGCAGTCACGTGGAAAATTCCTCAACCCGAGAGAATATCCACATTGAGTTTGAACATTCATTTCATAAACTATTTGGGGGAAGGACGGATAAGCAGGAGAAAATCCTGCGGGAGGATCCCTCTGATTTTCCCCATGAGATGTCTGATTGGGCCTGTAGGCGAGTTTAAAGGGACAATTCCCCCGGTGCGCATCTCCGTCTAATTACACTGCTTGCTGAGGAAATTGAATATATCGTAGGATATCAAGTCTGTGCAGCAGTGAATGGCGGTGATTTGCATTAGCTAGGTAGCACCAGAAAAGTGATGAAACAAATAGGTTAAATGAAGGCAATTATGAGTCAATAAGAAAAAAAAAGTTTTGTTATTTGGTTTTATTAAAATAAATTAGAGACTAAGTATAGGAAATTAAATGGTAGTTCAAATATAAAGGTCTCAGTTTGTTAAGCAACGTTAGATCAAAGCATTAGCATTCATTCACAAATGTTTAGAGGATCACAAAATATATTAGTGGTTATCTCTGGTTTACAGGTTGCCACAGGACTTCTGAAGCTACTTATCTTTAGGTTTTAAGCTCTAATGTGTGCTCAACTGCTCTTAAGAATTCCTTCACGTCATAAACATGATTTGAAGGCCTAAACCTCAACTGATGTTCCATGCATTATTGACTACTGTATTTAAACCTCTTCCTGGAGGACAAATCCATCAATTGTCAAATCAAAATGATGAGGGTATTTATTATGTATATGCATTACAGTTAAAATACAATTCATTAGTATTTCAATGAAGCAAACAGGGCTGACAGAATTGACTTCAGATGAACTTCAGTCAGTTAAAAACAGCGGATTTTAATTTATTTTTTAAAAAGATGATTATTAATATCAGCTTAAGTATTTTGGGTAAATCATACATCACAATTATTAGTAGGAAAAATATTTAAACTTAGAGGAATCAATACAACAACTGTATTTGTATAGCACATGTAAACTTAAGAAAATATCCCAAGGCACTTCACAGGAACATGATAAAACTAAGAATACCACTACAGCAAGTTAACACATACTAGGTCAGATGAAAAAAAAAGCTTGGTTAAAGAAGCAGGTTTTAAGGAGTGTCTGAAAGGCAGAAAAGCAGAGAAACGTAAGGAGAAAATTTAATGGTTAAGGCAACTAAAGGGACAGCCAATGACAGAGAAATTACAATTGGGAATTGACAGGAAAAGCACTGACATCTGAGGGTTATGAAGTTGGAGGAGATTACAAAGATGAGGAGGAGGAAGGTCAGAGGAGAAATTCAAAGAAAGGATGAGCAGTCAATAAAAACGATTTCCGTTCTTTGAAGGGCATGGACAGAGTGGACAGTCAGAAGCTTTGTGGTTGGTTGGCTCACCGAGCTGGTTTGTTGACAAGCCAGCCAAACAACCACAACACCCACAACCCGAGCTACAAATCTACTCCAAAACCTTGGAGTCAGAAGCTTTTTCCCAGGGTGGAAGAGTCAGTTACTAGGGGCCATAGGTTTAAAGTGCGAGGCGCGAGGTTGGTGCAAGGGGCAAGGTTTAAAGGTGATGTACGAGGCAAGTTTTTTTTTTACAGAGAGGACGGTTGGTGCCTGGAACTTGCTGCCAGCGGAGGTAGTGGAAGCAGATATGATAGTGACTTTTAAAGGGCATCTTGACAAATACATGAATAGGATGGGAATAGAGGGATACAGCCCCCAGAAAGGTAAGGGGTTTTAGTTGTGACCAGCAGCATGTCAATGCAGACTTGGAGGGCCAAAGGGCCTGTTCCTGTGCTGTAATTTTCTTTGTTCTTGGTAATTACTCTTGCTTCTTCAGCTCAGGGCTAAGGGTCTTTATTAACTACTCCATTCTGAAGTCCCGAAGGAATTTACACCATTAACAGTGTGTCATTTCTCCTTTCATAAAAGGGCACTGCAGCTAATCTTCAATATTTTACAGTGATTGTGTAATTATTGGCTAACATTTTCCAGAGACACAGTTACATTTTTAAAATAATTTCTCACCAGGTCTTTAATAAGCATCAAGGAAATGAGTTTCCTGGCAGATTCATAATTTCCACTACAGAAGAAGTTGGGAAGAATGTTTTGATCTAAATCAAACTAATATTAGAGAAGCTTTAGAAAAAATATTACACTACAGATCTTGCATTACTCTGCTTGCATGAGATAAATAATTAAGCTAAATTTAGAAATGTTTGTGCAGCTGAAACATACCATACACATCTAGCAACATTTGCTTTGATTTTAAAATTTGTATTTTCCTATTCATTCCTGAAGGCACTTTTGGTGGTGTAATTCCCTCTGAAGCATTATCCTGAAAGTAATTTTTACTGTGTCAACCTCAACAGTGTTACCAGCATTTCTAATTACAGATGAATTCATAGTCAAGCCCAACTATGTCCTCACCTGGCACCACATGCACACACACTCTTCAACAGGGAGCAAAGCATGATGATCAAAAACAGCAAACAGAATTGATTTTTCACTCCCCATTGATGAGAGCTGAAATTCCATTATCCTTGCAGCTATTTCAGTGGAGATTCGGGAATGAATCCAGGCTGGGAGGGTAATGTTCAACTGAGAGAAAATTTATAAAGTTAAAGAGAAACTCGGAAGTGTAGCAATGTGGGGCGAAAATCAGTGCGTAGAGGAACAAGGAACAACAATAATAGTGCAGTGAGTAAGGCTGAATTGGAGAAAAATAACTGGTTGAAATGACAGTACTTCAAGATGGATAAACTGATGGCAAAAGTGAAGATAAATAGGCTTGATCTAAGATCCCAGTACACAGAACTGGTTGTATGGTGTTCACGGTTGATAAAAAGAAAGTTATTTCAAAAAGATGGACAAAATGGAAAAGTAGTAGTAGCTCAGATAATAAAGAATGTCAGAATATTGCTTCTTCATTGTGGTCTTTAACTCAACAACAGGAAGCAAAATGAGTATGGGTGGAGATAAGATATAACAAGCGACAGAATACAATAGCAGAAATAGTTGAGAGCCCATCTAATAATAGCTACACTGGAGGGCAAAGTATTTATGAAGAAATATGAGCAGCTTATAACAAAGGCAATGCAATTGAATACCTTAATTGTGATATAGATTGAGAAAAGTAATTTGAAGGGCAGGTTCCTGGAATGTATTCAAGACAGTTTTCTAGAACAATATGTTGGGAAACCAAACAGGTAAGAAACTATTTCAGATCTCGTTTTGTGTAAGGAGACAGAGCTAATTAGTAATGCCATAATAATGTATCCTGTGGAAAACTGTGATCTTAATGTGACGACCCACATCAAATTAGAGAATGACATATTTGAGACCATTGCTTCAATATATTGTCCAGTCCTGATCACCTCATTTTAGAAACAATGTAATTGCACTTGAGAAAGTACAAAAGGAGATTTGCAAGAATATTGTCAGGAATGGAAAACTGCAGCTATCAGCAAAGATTGGATATGCTGTAGTTGTTATCCTTAGAACAGAGGAGACTGAGGGGAAATTTGATTCAGGCACACAAGGCAACAAGGTGCCTGGACAGAGTGGATGCAAATCATATATTTCTCTTAGCAGAGGGATGTGACTTAGGGGGCACAGATTTAAAGCAATTGGTAGAAGCATTTTATGATAAATGAGCAATATATTTTATTCACCCAGAAAATGGTAGGGATCTGGAACTCACTGCCTGAAAGGGTAGATTTGAACCTGAGTTAGGGGCAGAAGTAAGCAATTTGGTTGCACGAGTTCCATTGGGTAGCACAGCTGCCTCACAGCTCCAGGATCCTTGGTTCAATTCCACTGACTGTGTGGAGTTTGCACATTCTCCCCACATCTGCATGGGTTTCCTTTGGGTGCTCCAGTTTCATCCCACAGACAAAAGGCAAAAAGGTGTGCAGATTAGGTGGAGTGGCCATACTAAATTGCCCATAGCATTCAGGGATGTGTAGGCTAGGTGGATTAGCCATAGGAAATGCAGGGTTACAAGGTTAGGGTAGATGGGTGGATCTGGGTGGGATGCTCTTTGGAGGGCTGGTGTGAACTCAATGGGCCAAATGGCCTGCTTCCACACTGTCGGTATTCTACGATTCCATGAATTGGCTCATCTACAAAATAAGATCGTGGCTGATCTGAGGATAAACTCAACTCCAGATTCGCACCCACACCCGATAATCCCTTACCATTCTTGCTTATTAAGACTCCATCCACTTACTTTCGCCTTAAAAATATTCAAAGATTCTGTTTCTGTTGCCTTTTGAAGAAGAGAGTTCCAGAGGTTCCAATCATAAAGCCACAGAGACCTACAGCAAGGTCAACTTCAGTCCAACTCGTCCACGCCAATCAGTTACCCTAAATCAATCCAGTCGCATTTGCCAGCATTTGGTCTATATCGCTCTAAACCCTTCCTATTCATCTACCCATCCAGATGCCTTTTAATGTTGTAATTGTACCAGCCTCCACCACTTCCTCTGGCAGCTCTTTCCATACATGCACCTCCTTCTGCAGGAAACTCTTGGTCCCTTCTAAATCTTTCCCCTCTCAGTATAAACCTATGCCCTCCAGTTGGACTCCCTATCCATGCCCTTCATGATTTTATAAATGTCTGTGAGGTCACCACTCAGCCTCCAACGCTACAGGAAAAACAGCCTCAGCCTATCCTGCCTCTCCCTATAGCTCAAACCCTCCAAGCCTGGCAACATCCTTAGAAATCTTTTCTGAACCCTTTCAAGTTTCACAACATCTTTCCTGTAGCAGGGAGACAAGAACTGAACGCAGTATTCTAGAAGTGGCCTCACCATTGTCCTGCACAGCCACAACATGACATCCCAACTCCTGTACCCAATGCACAGACCAATAAAATGGAGATAACAAGCATGGGGCTGGATGAACACAGCAGGTCAAGCAGCATCATAGGAGCAGGAAAACTTGACGTTTTGGGCCTAGACCCTTCATCAGAAATCAAGAGGCCCGAATCTAGGCCCGAAACGTCAAGTTTTCCTGCTCCTATGATGCTGCTTGACCTGCTGTGTTCATCCAGCCCCATGCTTGTTATCTCGGGTTCTCCAGCATCTGCAGTACCTTTTATCTCTAGCACAGACCAATAAAGGCAGGTGTCCCAAACACCTTCTTCACCAGCCTGTCTACCTGGGGTCCCACTTTGAAGGAACTATGAACCTGCACCCTAACATCTCTTTGCTCGGCAAGACACCCCAGGACCTTACCATGAAGTGTACAGGTCCTGCCCTGATTTGCCCTACCAAAATACAGCACCTCACATTTATCAAAATTAAACTCCATCTGCTTATCCAGCATCATACTGGCTTTGAAACTTAGATGCCACATGACCCATTTGTATCACAGACAGAACGTATGTTTATCTGACTGCAGCTTCCTGTTCTTAAAAACATAATAACAGCTTGAAACAGTTAGCTTCACTTATGCTCAGACCTTTGAGATACTCTATGCTTCCATGTTAATACGAAACAGGCTGGACACTTTTCATGACCCAAACAGGTGAATTTAGGCATCATCCATGTGCTTATTTGATAATGCAAGCCTATTCACCAATGTACCACTCAAACAAGCCACAGACAATTGCACTGCAGTACTATATCATGGCAATCAAGGTGATGCTCAATATTTAGCCTATCTAGGATTTCAACTACCTTCTTCTTCACTAGTATTTTGCTGTAATCTTTTTCCTTTGGCTTAATTAAATAGGTGACAAGTATTAATGTAGTACCTCAGCCATCCTTTCTGCTTCCGTAAGTAATTTCCCTTTCACTATTTAATCATCTACATTCCACCGCCACCACCACCCACCCAAAAACCGCTCCACTCCTCTTTCTCCAAACCCCTCAATGAATATTCCAGTCTCCAGTAGATATGAGACCTGTAACGACATATTCTGCGCTGTACAGAATGTACGTCCACTTATAAGAATGGCAGATACTACTAAACTGAAGAAAAATTGTACTATTAACCCCAAAAATGACAACATTTGTAAACTCGTGCCATTAATCTGCACATTTCTAGGTCATGTCTGTTGCAATAATTTTACTGTAATCAATGTCCAAGAGGTCAGAAGTGAATATTGTGTTTCTTCCAGTCTACCCAGAATAGAGCATTCATTATCGTAAAGAGCATCTCCTATTGGCTAATTGTAAAACATACACAAATCCTTCCAATTTTTAAGAAGAAATATTCTTTCACAGGATGTGGGCATCACTGGCTAGACCAACATTTATAGCTCATCAATCTTTTTATTCTTTCATGGGGTGTGGGGCTTTGTTGGCTGGAGCAACATTTATTGCACACCCCTAGGTGGTGGTATCAAACTCTGCAAAGATGGTCTCTGTTCAGCCTTTAGGGAATGCCTCATAACAGCTACTGTGTCAAGACTTAGCAGATATATATGGGCACAGTGTATGCATGGTTTTGCCTATGGAAGTCATGGACAACCATCATCATTCTTCTGATGTCTGCAGTTCACTTTGTGAGAATAACAGTTCACTCGTGATGTTAGACCAGTTAGTCTGTCTTATTCATAGGATCTGAAGGTCAAATGTTACTGGAAACAAAAATTCTGTCTGTCATTCGGCATGACTTTGTAAGTAAACTTACATGCAGCAAACCTTTAGCTGGTCAAGCTCCAGTAGTATCTTACAACTGGGGGCTTCGCAAATCTCGACATTGCCAATCTGGGGGCTACGATCATCAGGGACATGGAGTTCCGTTCAGTGAAGGCAACACCGTGCCACATGTTTCCTCTGAACTTGGCCTCAGGTACATGAAGATGTTTTGACTTCAGTATTCAATCTAGAGAAGCCTTACCTCTTGTAGAGAAGTTATGTCAATGTTCAGTCTATCACATTTCGTGATTATCAGAGCTGTCTTGTGTGCATTTTCGACCAGTTCAAAGTCATCTGTCATTGCTGTGTATGTGGTCCCACGTTCCAGCTTGCCAACGAAAATATTAGCATTGGCTTTCCTTTTGTATATTCAATGGGTTGATGTAATGCATCCACTGTGTGATGAAAAAGATTTGCTTCCCATTTTCTGTATGCTAGTTGGCTTCTCACCCTCGACCAACACTGATGGTTAGCAGAATTGCAAACAAAAACCAAACACACGTCTTTCCTTGCGAGTATATAGCCTATCCATTGGCATATACTGTACAGTGCCTCCTCATGGACAATGGACCTCTCAAAGTTCAGGCTAAAACATCTTAAGAATTCCAGGGAGATGTGGTCCCCAGATACACAGTGTGCAGGTTCACTGCATGTGAACACAACTCTGACATTGAAGAATGAAACTAGTAGCTGTGGGTGAATAGTTTCTTTTGGAGACCTCGTTGAACTTGAAGGCTAAAGGAGTAAACTGTACCAAAAATGTCTGGAGTGCTGTTCAAAGGTTGATGGATCAACACGCACACTTTCCGGCAACCCTTGCAACCATGTCCATGCCAAACATGTTTTTCAGTATCTTGTGGACCTGACTGGGGAAATGGAGATGGAAACTCTGATTTTAGGTATCCCAGGGATCCCACAAATATTGAACAGGCTGGCGCTCTTGAGAGCACTTCCAGTTTTACTGCAAAGTATTAACACAACATGAGAGACAGCAGTTATAAATCGTTAGTCCAACTTAACTGACATAAAGAATTGGTCGACCATAGTCCACCTCAAGACTGGCAGCTCCTGATGAGCTAGGTGTTTGGAGCTGAGTGTTTTCTCAACAAATGGACTAAAATCAGTGACCAGGCAAATGGTTAAGATAATATTCAATAATACAGTTTTATATTGCAGGATTAACCAAATTACATAACCAGTCTGTTACAAGATAATTCACCTGAAAAACACCCATCTCAAGTATTGCAACAGAATCTTGTATGTTTCATATTTCACAAAAATTTTTGGATAAGTCTCACTCATTTGCCCCAGATTAAAAAGATCATTCATTCCAAAATTGGAGTATATATGTCAAAGCCTCCAAGATGGTCAGTGCAAAGGCAAGACCGAGGTATTTGAAACTACCTTCAGGCAGAAATAGATGATTCATCTCAGTCACCTCTTGAGTACCCATTATCACAGATGCTACTCCTCAGATAATTTGATTCAGTCCACAAGATATCAAGGAATAGGTGAAGGAGTTAGTTGCAGCACAGCCTATGGACCCCGACCAGCTTCCTGCAACTAAGCACTTGCACTCCCGAACTAACCACACCCTTAGACAACTTGTCCAATACAGCCACACCATAGGCACCTATTCAGTAATCTGAAAAATTGTCCATGTATGCCTGTCTACAAAAACAGAAGTTCAGTACAGCCCTATCAGTCTTGTTAATTAGCAAAGCAATTGAAGGTTTTGTTGACAGTGCCATCAAGCAGCAATTAACTTAGGCAACAACTTGCTCATCAATCTTTTTTGGGGTTTTACCAACAGCACTCACGTCCCCCTCAACATTAATCAAAACAAAACAAATGAATTAATGGCATGCACTGAAATGAATGGACCTGATCTTATAACCGTTACCGAGACCTGGATACAAGGAGGTCAGAGTTAGGAACTAAATATTCATGAGGATGTAACTTTTTGGGAAGGGAAGGTTGGTGGGATAACTGTGCTAATATAAGACAGATTAAGTATGATAGCAAAAAATAATTTTGGATTGGCTGTTGTAGAATCCATTTCGGTGAAGTAAGGAATAACAAGGGGAAGATGACACTGATGGGAAAAGTCTACAAGCCCCCTAAGAGTAGCTATTCTGTAGGACAGACAATAAATCATGAGATAATAAGGGTTAAAAAAAAAGACAGTTCATTAATCAAGGGTGACTTTAATCTTCACATAGATTGAGAAAATCAAATTGTGGGAACTCCTCCTCAGGACTACCTTTGCCAAAGTGTGCTCAGACAGTTGTGGACCAGGGATCAGAGTATTTTGGAACTTGTAATGTGTAATATGGCTGCTTTAATAAATGATCTCAGAGTTAAAGATCCACCAGAAAGGAGCAATCATGCCATGATAGAATTTAGTGTTGAGTTCAAGACCGAGAGATTTGGTTCAGGAACAACTGTAAATTCAGATATCGGTAATTACATAGGGATGATTGTTGAGGAGACTGGAAATGAGCTTAGCAAAAAAGGCAGTTGAGGAAAATTGGCTTACACTTAAGAAAATTGTTCATGACTCTCAGAAAAGATACATCCTAATGAGGACGAAGGACTCAAGGAAGCAGATAAAGAAATCAGGGTTAACAAGGAAATTAAGGACAATATCAAATGGGAGGAAAGAAAAACACACAATGTAGCAAAGATTAGTGTCATACCCGAAAATTGGGAAAGCTTAAAAGCCAGCGAAAGATGACCAAAAATAAGCAGAGGAAGAAAATAAACGATGATGGCAATGACATCGGTGGTGGGCAAGTTGTTGGAGGGAGTCCTGAGGGACAGGATTTACATGTATTTGAAAAGGCATGAACTGATTAGGGATAGTCAACATGGCTTTGTGCATGGGAAATTGTGTCTCACTAACTTGATTGAGTTTTTTTGTAGTAGTAACAAAAAGGACTGATAAGGGTAGAACGATGGACATGATCTATATGGTCTTCACTAAGGCATTCAACAAGGTTCCTCATGGTAGATCAGTTAGCAAGGATAGATCACATACAGGGAGAACTAACCATTTAGATACACAGAGATAACAAGCATGGGGCTGGATGAACACAGCAGGTCAAGCAGCATCACAGGAGCAGGAAAACTTGACGTTTCGGGCCTAAACC
>JAHRHZ010000038.1:533869-562033 GCA_024137785.1 Ginglymostoma cirratum
ATTTAGATACACAACTAGTTCAAAGGTAGAAGACAGAGGGTGATGGTAGAGGGTTGCTTTTCAGACAAGATGCCTGTGACCAGTAGTGTGCCACAAAGATTAGTGCTGGGTCCACTGCCTTTTGTCATTTATCTAAGTGATTTGGCTGTGAATATAGGAGGTATGGTTAGTAAGTTTGCAGATGACACCAAAATTGGAGGTGAAGTAGACAGTGAAGAAGGTTACCTCAGAGTACAACGTGATGCTGATCAGATGGGCCGATGGACTGAGGAATGGCAGATGGAGTTTAATTTAGATAAATGTGAGGTGCTGCATTTTGCAAAGGCAAATCAGGGCAGAACATATACACTTAAATGGAAATCATGGTGAGTGCTACTGAACAAAGAGACCTTGGTGTGCAGATGCACAGATCCTTGAATGTGGAGAGGCAGGTAGATAGGATAATGAAGGTGGCATTTGGTACCCTTGCCTTTATTGGTCAGTGTATTGAGTATAGGAGTTGGAAGGTCATGTTGCGACTGTAGAGAATATTGGTTCGGCCACTATTGGAATATTGTGTGCAATTCTGGTCTCCCTGCAATAGGAAGGATGTTGTGAAACTAGAAAGGTTTCAAAAAAGATTTACAAGGATGTTGCCACGGTTGGAGGGTTTGAGCTATAGGGAGAGGCTGAATAGGCTGGGGCTATATCCCCTGGAGTATCGGAAGCCTGAGGGATGACCTTATAGAGATTTATAAAATCATGAGGGACACGGATAGGGTAAATAGGCAAGGCCTTTTCCCTGAGGTGGGGGAGTCCAACACGAGAGGGCATAGGTTTAAAGATGAGAGGGGGGGAAGATTGGTCAAACCAGGTCAGTCAAGGCAGCCTTGAGGAGGAGTTCTTTGAATGTAACCACAATAGCTTTCTTGAACAACATGTAATGGAACTGACGAGAGAGGAAGCCATCCTAGATCTGGTCCTGTGTGATCCGACAGGGATAATTAATTATCTCATAGTTAGGGATCCTCTTGGAAGGAGCAATGACAGTATGGTTATATTTAGAATACAGATGGAAAGTGAGAAGATAAAATCTAATACCAGGGTCCTGTGCTAAAACAAAGGAGACTCCAATAGGATAAAGGGAGGAGTTGGCTAAAGTACACTAGAAGCAAACACTCTATGGTGGGACAGTTGAGGAACAGTGCAGGACTTTCAAAGCAACTTTTTAAAAGTGCTCAGCAAAGTATATACCAGTGAAAAGGAAGGACTGTAGGAAAAGGGTTAATCAGCCACATATCTCTAAGGAAATAAGGGAGGCTATCAGATTGAAACATAAGCCATACAAAGTGGCAAAGACCAGTGGGAAACTAGAAGATTGGGAAAACTTTAAAGGTTAACAGGAAGCCACAAAAAAGGCTATAAAGCAAAGTAAGATAGATTATGGAGTAATCTAACTCACAATATAATGACAAATAGCAAATGTATCTACCAATATATAAAACAAAAAAGAATGGCTAAGGTAAACATTGATAATAGACAATTGGTGCAGGAGTAGGCCATTCGGCCCTTCGAGTCTGCTAGAGGATGGGAAGGGGTGTTTAATAATGGGAAATGAGGAAATAGCTGAGGCATTGAACAGGTATTTTGTGTCAGTCTTCACAGTGGAGGACATGAATAACTTGCCAGTAATTGATGACAAAGAGATTCAGGTAGGTAAGGATCTAGACACAATCATTATCACAAAAGAGGTGGTGTTGGGAAAGCTAATGGAACTCAAGATAGACAAGTCTCCTGGCCCTGATGGAATACATCCCAGTGTACTAAAAGAGATGGTGGGAGTAATGGCAAATGCACTTGTAGTAATTTTCCAAAATTCGTTGAACTCTGGAGAAGTTTCAGCAGATTGGAAAACAGCCAATTTGAAGCCACTGTTCAAAAGAGGAGGTAGGGAAAACATGGGGATTTATAGGCCAGTTAGCTGAACTTCTGTAGTGGGGAAAATGCTTGAATCTATCATCAAGGGAGAAACAGCAAGACATCTAGATAGAAATTGTCCCTTGGAGTGGAGGCAGCATAGGTTCATGAAAGGCAGGTCATGCTTGACTAATTTTCTGGAATTCATTATGAAGACATTACAAGCAGTAGATGTGGTATATCTGGATTTTCAAAAGGCATTTGACAAGGTGCCACACAAAAGACTGCTGCGTAAGATAAAGGTGCATGGAGATACAGGCAATATTTTAGCATGGATTGAGGACTGGTTAACTAACAGGTAGTAAAGAGTGGGTAAAAATGAGTGCTTTTCTGATTGGCAATCAGTGACTAGTGGTGTGCCTCAGGGATCACTGCTGGGACTGCAATTGTTTACACTTTACCAGATGATTTGGAGTTGGGGACCACATGTAGTGTGTCCAAGTTTGCAGATGACACTATGATGAGTTGTGGAGCAAAGTGTGCAGAGCACTCAAAATTTGCAGAGGGATATAGACAGTTTGAGTGGATGAAGGTCCGGCAAATGGAATTCGATGTTGATAAATGAGAACTCATCCATTTTGGTAGGAATAACAGTAAAAGGGACTATTATTTGAATGGTTAAAAAATTGCAGCAAGCTACTGTGCAGAGGGACCTGGGGGTCCTTGTGGTTGAATCACAGCAGGTTGGTTTGCAGGTACAACAGGTAATTAACAAGGCAAATGGAGTTTTGTCCTTCATTGCTAGAAGGATTGAGTTTAAAAGCAGGGAGGTTATGTTACAGCTGTATAGGGTGCTGCTGAGGCCACAGCTGGAGGACTGTGTGCAGTTTTGGTCTCCTTACTTGGGAAAGGATGTACTGGCACTGGAGGGGGTGTAGAGGAGATTCACTAGGTTGATTCCAGAGTTGAGGGGCTTGGTTATGAGGAGAGGCCGAATAGACTGGGATTATACTCATCGGAATTTAGAAGAATGAAGGGGGTATTTTATAGAAATATATAAAACTATTAAGGGAATAGATAAGACAGAAGCAGGGAGGTTGTTTCCACTGGTGAGTGAAACGAGAACAAGGAGGCATAGCATCAAAATTAGGGCAATCAGATTTAGGACCGACTTGAGGAAGAACTTCTTCACCCAAAGGGTTGGAAAACTGTGGAATTCTCTGCCCAGTAAAGTAGTTGAGGCTTCCTCATTGAACGTTTTTAAAGCTAAGATAAACAAATTTTTGAACAGTAAAGGAATTAAGGGTTATGGTGAGGGTGGGTAAGTGGAAGTGAGGCCAAGAAAATGTCAGCCATGATCTTATTGAATGGCGAAGCAGGCTCGAAGGACAGATGGCCTACTCCTGCTCCTGGTTCTTACGTTTTTATTTACAATACATATATTCATGACTTTGATGATGAAATTGAATACACTATTGCTAACTGTGATTGACAGAAAAATAGGTAGGAAGCTAAGTTGTGAGGATGATACAAAGAGTCTACAGAGGCACGTAGACAAGTTAAGTGAATGGGCAAAATCTTGGCAGATAGAATATAATGTGGGAAAATGTGAAGTTATGACAGGAAGAATAAAAGAGCTGAATATTATTTAAATGGGGGAAAGCCTAAAGAAAGGAGCACAGATGGAACCACAGGGCATAGTGCATGAATCACAAAGACTAGAACCCAAGTTCAGCAGGAATAAGTGAGGCAAATGAAATGTTGACCTTTGAAATAAAGAGAATGGAGTATAAAATTAAAGGGGGTCTTTCTAAACATGTCAGACCACTAAAACTAGCCATGCCTGTAACACTGAACAGTAATGATCCACTTTTCTAAGGAAAGATATATTGTCATTGAAGGCAGTCTGGAGAAGGTTCACTACATCGATTCTGCGAATGGAGAGATTTTCTTGTGTGTAAAGTTCAAATAAATTGGCCTTGTACTCATTGGAGTTTCGAAGAATGAAAGGAGACCTTATTGAAATATGTAAGATTATTAGGGGGCTTGACCTGGTAAATATAAAGAGATTGCTACTAGTGGGAGAGTGTATGGCTAGAGGACATAATCTCAATGTAAGAGGTCACCTATTTCAGACTGAGATGAGGAGGAATTTCTTTTCTCAGAGGGTAATAAGCCTGTGGAATTCTTTACCACAGAGGGTTGCAGATGCTGGATCATTAGTCATATTCAAAGCTGAGACAGACAAATTTTAATTAGTAAAGGAATCAAGGGTTAAGGGGATAAGTCAGGAAAGTGGACTTTTGGATGATCAAATAAACCACAATCTTACTGAATAGCAGAACAGATCCAATGGACCGAATGGCCCAGTTCTGCTCCTATATCTTATCGTCTTTGGAAACATGGACAAAAGAGCTCAATTCCAGAGTAGAGATAAGAACAACTGACCTTGACACCAAGTTAGCATTTGACTGAGTGTGGCATCAAAGTCCACTAGCAAAACTGAAGTCAAATGGAAATCAGGGAAAACAGTTCCCATGATCTGAGTCAAACCCAGTAGATACGAAAATGGTTACGGTTATTGAAGTCCAAACATCTCAGCCACAGACATCACTGCAGAAGTTTCTTCGGGTAATGTCCAAGACCTAACGATTTTCAACTGTTTCATCAATTAACTTGGTAGTTTGAATGTTCATTGATGTCCCAGTGTGTTTGGTAGCATATGCAACTGCACAGACAGTGAAGCAGTCTGTGACCAAATACAGCAAGACATAAACTCAGGCTTAAACTGGAGAGCAGCAGGTTGATTGGTTATTTGTCTCATTATTGTTTGAAGGATCAACATGCAAAAATTAGCTGCCATAGCTGGCTACAAAATGACGACTATACACAAGTCATATCATAAACACAAAAGGCTATACAAGATTCTTTGTTGATTCTTTGAAAACATGCAATAACAGCAAATGTTATCATATGAAAAACTTCAACAGTGCTTTTCTTTTTCCAGCAATGGTAAACATTTGCAGGGATCAGGAAATATAATTTCTGGATACCAACATCTTTGCCTTCTATTTCTTCCTCTCTTTCCTGATCTCAGCTGAAACATGGTGCTGATGGCTTCTCCAACCCCTAAGTGAAAATTAGCTGTTTCCCAACAGAAAATGTGAAAAGGGTGTGCTGGTAGCTAAAACAACCTGTACTGCTCTCACCCTTCCCTGGTGACTGATTAAGCGATTCTACTCTGACAGCCATATAAACAGGAACAAAAACAAAGTTGTTGGAAAAGCTCAGCAGGTCTGGCAGCATCTGTGAAGGAAAAAACAGAATTAACGTTTCGGGTCCAGTGGCCCTTCCTCAGAACCCGTTCTGAGGAAGGGTCACCAGACTTGAAACGTTAACTCTTTTTTCCTTCACAGATGCTGCCAGACCTGCTGAGCTTTTCCAGCAACTTTGTTTTTGTTCCTGATCTACAGCATCTGCAGTTCTTTCGATTTTTATTTAGCCATATAAACAGATTGTTTATTTCCCTTTTCACAGTTGTGGTGATTTAGGATCAAACAAATGGTAACTACAAACAGAGAAATGATAGGAGATAAACTATTAAAGAAAATATATAATTACTTCAATGTCATATTTTAAAAAACTGTTTCACAAGACTTATTCGGCATTGTCCAAATAAAACACACTTGAAAATGTACTCCAGTATCAAAAACAACCAGACAGCAGTTCCTTCAATCAAGTGCTCTGGCTTCCTCAAACGTCTAATAATTTTTGCAGATTTGGAGAAGGTAGAATGCAGAGAATGAAAGTGGTGTTACGTAGGCCCATAAAGGTGACCTGCACTGATCCAGCACCTCGTGACTTTGCACACAATGACAAAATTTTTTTGTTTATTTGCTTATGGAATTTGAGAGTTTCTGGAAAGGCCAACATTTATTTCTCATTCCTAATTGCCCTTATGATGGTGGTGGTGAGCCAATCTAAAAATACAATGACAAAATTATCAATAATTACAACATTAAGTCTAAGTTAGCCAACAGAACATCTGACATCGTTTTTGGAGTTACTTTGTAGAATAGCAAATAATTACAATATTAAACTATCACATGGCCTTGACAATTGGAGATATTTTTGTGAAATGTAGAGTTGTACATTTTCAGTGATAATGCAATGTTTACCTGTGAAGATCAGCAATTTCGTTGTGTATAGAATCAAGTTCTTTGATGGCTGAGAAGTCAGTTCTAGTGTTCAGGGCTGATCCGTTCTGTGATAAGCAAAATTTAGATTATTTCAGCCTCCAAGAACAATAAACGTGTAGATTTAAAACCAATTTTAAGTTCATAGCTTTACACGATTCCATAGTTTAGTGAATATTTTATAGTTTAAAAAGAACATATGTAAAATCAACTTTCTAAAGCTTAATGCTGGACCTGAAGCAGATCGATCTGCCAGCCCAGCGTATCAAACAACACAAAATGACCAAAACTGGCTCAGTCATACCATCAGGTATCAAATCCAAAGCCATGACTTACCAAGTTGCATCCATAATTTAAATATGAGCACCAGATCAAAATATCTGTTTGCCTGTGAAGCTGTACAACAACAGGATGCAACCAAAGACAACTGTAACAACATTAGCCGTCCTACACTTGACCCTAAATGCTAACTGGGAGCACAGGGAAAAAAAAAAATGGGCAAAACATATACCTGAAAAATGGTTTATTAATGTTGTCCTTTGCCATTTTAATCTTGTTAGTTCATTTGTTAATTCAGAACAATAACAGATGACTTAGTTTAAAAGAAGAAAAGTTTAGTTTAGTATTGAACATCTATGGAAGTTTGTGAAACCAGAATTCTTTTCCTAACTGATTACATAAATTTTTCTCTAAAATTGAGCTTCATAAAAATCTCAAGTGAACAAAAAAAGCTATCTGAAAAAGAAAAAGAAATCAGCTATTATGAACAAAAGAAGGTGAACAGATGATAGATTAAACAGTAAATAATAATGCTAACCTTGCATTTTTAACGAAGAAGTGTTACGCTAGGCTTCCAACGTTATTCACATATTATGGACATCAAAGCAGTGCAGCAAGGATGGCTGGCACAATGAGAAAGGCATAGAGCCCGTAGCAAAGCAGAGGCCAGTAGAATGCAAGAAAGAAAGGTTTAGCAAGAATTAGTAAAGCTACAAAACAGAATTGGATTAATTGTGGAAAATCAAACTTCCAAGAAACACATTTTTAGTGAATATTTGCTTTGGATCAAGCAGTATCACATCAAAATGGAAACCAGAATTTCCAGAACACAATTATTGAAAAGAATTAAAGCATACCCAGAAAACACATTTCTACTTGCAATTGTGTTGTTTTACTAAGGTACATTAATTCAAGAGTGACTTGAAGTCCACAAAGGAGTTTAAAAGAAAGCCCAGAGACAAATAAAGCATTGGACTATTAGCAACACATTTGTCTCCTTCAGCGTTTCTGATGAAAACTTTAATTTGAATCTAAAACATTCTAGCGATCCACTGTTTCTTTTTCCCTTACTTAAGTCCTACTTTACTAACAATGTACAATGATTGGTGAAAAATGCTGTATCACCAGTCGAGAAAACAGAATTCCTGGCTGTAATATTCCTAATTTATCAGTTAACAGGTAGCAATAAATTGTAATAAACTCAAGCAATGTCCCAAACTTTGTAAGAGGAAGAGGGGAAAAAGGGAATGGATGGAAAATGAAAACAAATTACATCACAATCAACAGTCATGAAGTTAACAGGAATCAGCAGATTGTCAGACACAACAAGGAATACTCAAAAATATACAACAGATAGATGGCAAACACAAAACGAAGTTACAACTAATTAACCAAATGAGAAATGAAACCTTAAAAATACAAGATTTTTTTGAAAAATGAAACAAGCATGCAAACCGGAATTAAAATGAAATTACTAGATAAGTGCAAAAAGACCAAAGGAAGGTCAGCACATCAGCAGAGCATCATGAAGTAAAGTGAAAATGAAATGCAGTCCCTTTGTTGTGAAGAGAAGTGATGAGTGTGCAATCATGGGAACCAAACTATTTTGGCCAAGTTTACCACAACCTTCAGAAAAATGACCGAATATATGTCCAATGTATCCTAATACTGTACTTAATATAGGCTTGACTGTCCTAAGTACTTAGCTGCAACTGAATCCCAGCATTTCCATAAAAACTTAAAGAACTGTGGATGACATAAATCGGACTCAAAGACAGAAACTATTGGAAAAGCTCAGCAGATCTGGCAGCATCTGTCGAAAGAAATCAAAATTAACATTTTGGGTCCAGTGACCTTTCAACAGAACTGCGCAATTCGGAGGAAGGGTCACTTGACCCGCAGCATTAATGCTGATTTCTCTCCACTGATGCTGCCAGACCTGCTGAGCTTTTCCAGCAATTCCTGTTTATGTTCCAGCATTTCCATCATAATTTCAAACACTAATTTATTTTAATTTTCAAACAAAATCCACCGCTGTTTCCCACTTTCAAGTGGAGCATTCACTACATCAGAGTATTCCACATCTCTGTTATTATCTACTGCTTTTTGAAAGTATCTTCAACTTATATTAACTTCTCTTTTGTATTCCCAGAATTACCTGTTCATGTCCTTCTCTCACTCTTTTTGTAAATTCTATTAAAATACCCTATTGCTTCTCAGTATTCAGTTCGCAAGAGGGCTGTTGCTAGTATGTTAAGCTAACTCGTTTTTCTGACAGATACTGATTTGCTTGAGACTTCCCAGATTTTTTTTGTTGTTTGTCATAATCAAGTCGACATTTCTGTCATTGTTCGCAAAGAAACATTACATTGCATGATTCACGTTGATACTAAACAATTGTAAAAATTCATAGAATCCCAACAGTGTGGAAAGAGGCCATTCAGCCCATTGAGTCTGCACCCACCCTCCAAAGAGCAGTCCACATTTACATTGGCTAATGCATCTAGCCTGCACATCCCTGGACAGTATGGGGCAATTTAGCATGGCCAATCCACCTAAACTGCACATCTTTGGACTGTGGGAGGAAACTGGAGCACCCTGGCAGAAACCCATGCAGACATGGGGAGAACGTGTAAACTCCACACAATCATCCGAGGCTGGAACTGAACCCAGGTTCCTGGTGCTGTGAGGCAGCAATACTAACCACCGAGCCACCATGCAACTCTTTAAGAGGAATTTGCTTTGTTTACTAAGGACCAAGTCAAAAAGTGGATGGCTGGGACTATTGTGAGTTGTCAACAGAGTCTGGAAAATCTGCAAATACTCACATCAATTTTGAATCAGCTTTGAATATTTTTCAGAGAATTTTGATAAGTATGTTATTGCTAGAATCTGTTCTCCAGCAAACACGATGTTACAATATCGTTTTTCCACGAACACATATTTGAACGAAACATGTTCTTCCAGCTTCTCAAGGTGGTTTTTCTAAAGAAACATACATTTCTTTTCTGTCTACTCAGTCCCCACCAAGAGGAGTGGATGATTTAATGATCCTCGCAGAGCAGCAGACAGACTGGTCGTGGACCAAAGTAGGATTCAGGACCAGCAGCAGTAAGCTTAAAAGAAGCAATGAGAATGCAGAGGTCCCAGAAGCAAACAGACAGGCAGCAAAGCTGTTTTGACAAAATGAACTGCGTTGTGATAGGAGAGCAAGCAAGTAACATTTTCTCGCTTGTCTCGCGACTCGATATTGAATTAAGACTGTAAGCAGAACTCAAAAACTTTATGAAGATAACTATTAGAACTTCAAATCTAAACTCCTTCACTTGAGGGAGTTAAGCCATTCTGGTTGTTTGTCTGACAAAGAAAAATAAGATTTGCTAGCTTACATTTAAGTAGCAATAAGGGTAAAAATAAAAGCAAAAGGTCCATATTCTATTTGTTAAGATTTGACTGGGGAACTCAGGCCCATGATCAGCCTATTCTGCACTATGTGGCAAAATGCACTGGATGATCATGTACAAAGGACTGCTTCTGGCTGGAGCAACTCCAGCTCTGGGTTTTGGCGATTGAGTGGCAGCTGGGGGTACCATGGCGTATTTTGAGGCTGAGCAGTTCATGGAAAGCATGCTTCAGGATGTGGTCATCCTGTAGATTGAGGAAGTGCAGGTATAGAGGGAATGGATAACATCTGGAACAGGGCCAACATCCTTGCAAGGAGGTTCACTAATGCTGTTGGGTAGATTTAAACAATACTGGCAGAGGGATGGGATCCTGACAAGTATTTCTGAGGGGAGAGAAGCTGAAATGGAATTAGAAGTTGAAGCAATGAACAAGTCAGTCTCTGGAAGGCAGATGAACATTGGAGGGAGTGAGAGAAGACAAAGAGAGCAGGGGGAAGGGGATTGGGGGTGAGGGAGACCGTGCAAGTGCACATGGGGGAGAGAGGGAGCATGCGAGGGAGAGAGTGTGAGCGAGAGAGGGAGAGAGTGTGAGCGAGAGAGGGAGAGAGTGTGAGCGAGAGAGAGAGAGAGAGAGAGAGAGTGTGAGCGAGCGCAACCCTAACAATAACTTTCAAATCTCCTCTGGCCAAAGTTGAGCTGTAAGAAGACTGATGGACTGCTAACTTTGTTCCATTATTAAGAAAGGGCGGAAGGATTACACCTAGAAATTGCAGGTCAGTCAGTCTAACTTCAGTTTTAGGGAACTTTTTCAGAAAAGTTCTGAGGGGTAGAAAAATATGCATTTGGAGACACACAGATTAATCAAGGGTGATCGGCATGGATTTTGTTGAAGGACATTTGCAGATCAGCAAAGTTTAGCATAAATTAGCAAGTTTGCAGATGACACTTAGGTCGGTGGAGTAGCAGATAGTGAAGGGGACTGTCGGAGAATGCAGCAGAATATAGATAGGTTGGAGAGTTTGGTGGAGAAATGGCAGAAGGAGTTCAATCCAGGCAAATGCGAGGTGATGCATTTTGGAAGATCCAATTCAAGAGCGAACTATACGGCAAATGGAAAAGCCCTGGGGAAAATTGATGCACAGAGAGATCTGGGTGTTCAGGTCCATTGTACCCTGAATGTGGCAACGCAGGTCGGTAGAGTGGTCAAGGAGGCATACGGCATGCTTTCATTCATCGGACAGAGTACTGACTACAAGAGTTGGCAGGTCATGTTGCAGTTGTACAGGACTTTGGTTCGACCACATTTGGAATACTGCATACAGTTCTGGTCGCCACATTGCCAAAAGGATGTGGATGCTTTGGAGAGGGTGCAGAGGAGTCACCAGGATGTTGCCTGGTATGGAGGGTGCTAGCTATGAAGAGAGGTTGAGTAGATTAGGATTATTTACATTAGAAAGATGGAGGTTGAGGGGGGACCTGATTGAGGTCTACAAAATCATGAGAGGTATAGACAGGGTGGATTGCAAGAAGCTTTTACCCAGAGTGGGGGACTCAATTACTAGGGGTCACGATTTCAAGGTGAAAGGGGAAAAGTTTAAGGGAGATATGTGTGGAAAGTTCTTTATGCCTGGAACGTGTTGTCAGCGGAGGTGGTAGAGGCGGGCACGATAGCATCATTCAAGATGTACCTAGACAGATACATGAATGGGCAGGGAGCAGAGGGATACAGGTCCTTGGAAAATAGGGGACAGGTTTAGATAAAGGATCTGGATTGGTGCAGGCTTAGAGGGCCAAAGGGCCTGTGCCTGTGCTGTAATTTTCTTTGTTCTTTGAAGGTCACATTTGACAAATGTGATAAAGTTTTTTCAGGAGTGCTGATGAAAGCAATGCATTTGAGGTGATCTACATGGATTTAATAGAAACATAGAAAATAGGAGATAGAGGCCATTCATCCCTGCAAGCCTGATCAACCATTCAATATGATCATGGCTGATCATGTACCCTTTTCCTGTTATCTCACCCTACTTTCTGATCCCTTTCACTCTAAGAATTATTTCCAACTCCTTCTTGCAAAGATTCACTATTTTGGCTTCAACTGCTTTCTGGAACAGAGAATTTCACAGGCTCACTACTCTCTGGGTGAAGAAATTTCTCCTAATCTCAGCCCTAGGTGACCTGCCTTGTATCCTTAGTCTGTGACCCATGGTTCTGTGCTCCCAGGTCATCAGAAACATCCCTCTTCTGTTTACCCTGTCTAGTCTAGTTGGAATTTAATAGGTTTGCACGCAATGCTCCCTCACTGTTCTAAGCTAGAGTGAATATAGTCCTCGTTGATCCAATCTTTCTTCATATATCTGTCCTGCCATCTCAGGTATCAGTCTGGCAAACCTTCATTACA
Organism: Ginglymostoma cirratum; assembly: GCA_024137785.1. NCBI lineage: Eukaryota > Metazoa > Chordata > Chondrichthyes > Orectolobiformes > Ginglymostomatidae > Ginglymostoma > Ginglymostoma cirratum. Next base: position 546,043 of record JAHRHZ010000038.1, read on the forward strand.
CTCCCTCCATAGATAGAAAACATCCTTCCTAAGGTAAGGAGACCAAATCTGCGCCTAATACTTCCAGTGTGATCTCACCAAGGCCCTGTACAAGTTCAGCAAGGAATCCCAGTTTCTGTAGTCTAATCCTCTTGCTTTTATGGTCGACATGCCATTTGCCTTCTTCACTGCCTGTTGTCCCTGCATGTTTACTTTTGCTGTATGACTCTATGACTTTTGTACAACACAGCTACGTCATGTTGCACCTCCTCCTTTCCCATGTTATCACCATTCAGATACAAATCTTCCTTCCTGTTTTTCCTTACAAAGTGAATAACCTGACATTTCTCTTCACATTACACTTGATCTGCAATGCATCTTCCCACCACTCAACCTGTCCAAATCACACTGCTGAATCTCTGTATCCTCCTTTGTTCAATCTCCCATCCAGCTATGTGTTGTCGAAAACTTGAAGATTATATTTAGATCCCTCGTCCAAACCATTAATACAGACTGTGAATAGCTGTGGTCCAAGCACTAATCCCTATGGTACCCAACCGTCATTGCATGTCACTTGGAAAAAGACCCGTTTATTCCTACTGTATCTCCTATCTGCCAACCAGTTCTCCAACCATACCGATGCATTGTCCCCAATCCCATGTGCTCAAATTTTACATACTAGTTTTTTCTGGGAGACCTTATCAGAAGTTATCCAAGTGTCCAAGAAAACCACATCCATTGGTTCCCCCTTATCAACTCTTAGTTTCATCCTCAAAAAAATTTCCTGTAGATATATTCAAGCATAATTTCCCTTTGATAAATCTACACTGACTGTTTCCAATTGTCACTGCTTTCTAAGTGCTGTGCTATTTAATCTTTTATAAATCGACTCTAGTATTTTCCCCATTAGTGATCTCAGGGCAACTGGTCTATGATCCCCTGTTTCCCCTCTACTGCACTTTCAAAATTATAGGGTCATGTTAGCCAGCCTTCAATCCGTAAGAACTGTTCCAAATCTATAGTATCATGAAAGATGACCATAAAGATGACCACTATTTCTAGGGCTACTTCCTTAAGTAGTCTTGGATGTCGATTATCAGGCTTTGGGGATTTATCCGCCTTTAATCCCAATCAATTTATCAGACACCATTTCTCTTCGAATACTGACTTTCCTTCAGTCCCTCCGTCTCACTAGGCCCTAGGTTCCCAGCATTTATGAGGTATTATTTGTGTCCTTCTTTATGAATATTCAATGAAAATAAGCATTCAACTGGTTGGCCATCTTTTTGATCTCCATTAAAACATCTGCTGTTTCTGACTCTTAAGGCCAGAATACATTTTTTCTTCACTGATCTTTTTCACTTCAAACACTAATAGTGGCTTTTACAATCAGTTTGGATGTTCCCTGCAAGCATGCTCTTGTACTGTATACAGCAGGAAAGTTATGCTGCACCAATGGAGTACTGAATGCCATTCCGGTCACCACATTATAAATGTGCTTGTACTGGAAAGAGATTTACTAGGATGCTGCTTGTGATAGAAGCTCTCTTGTTTTATTTCAATCACAGGATGTGGGCTTCACTGGCCAAGTCAGTATTTATTGCTCATTACCAAATGACAATAAAGCAGTTAAGAGTCAATCACGTTGCTGTGGGTCTGGAGTCACATGTAGGGATGGTGGAAGGATAGCAGTTTCCTTCCCTAAAGACATTAGTGACCCAGATGAGTTTCTCCCCCTGACAATCAACAATGGTTTCAGGGTGATAATTAGACCTTTAATTCCTGATTTTAATCGAATTCAAATCAGAGGATTTGAAGAGTGATCCCAGAACATGACCTCCATCTCTGGACTAACAGTTTAGTAAGAACACCACAAGGCCATCGCCTCCCCATAGTCGAAACTGTGAGGGAAGACTGGATAGGCTGTGGTTGCTACTTTGGAACAGTTGAGGTTTAAAGGAGATCTGATATGGTTGTGGGAGGCTAAGAGAGGGTGGATAACACGGTATGTTTTCCCCATTAGTAGAGGGGTCAAAACCATGGGACACAAATTTAAGGTAAGATCTAGAATGGCAAGAGTTGAAGAGAATTCTTTTCACCCAATGGATGGCAGAAGTCTGGAACTCACTGCCGAAGAGGGTGTTTAAGTCAGAAACGCTAACAACATTTAAGCAGTATTTAGATTTTCACTTGCATTGCCATAGTCTCTAAGGCTACAAGCCAAGAGCTGGAAAATGGGGTGAGTACAGTCAAAACTTTAATAAAAACAGAAATTGCTAGAAAAACTCAGCAGGTCTGGAAGCATCTGTAGAGAGAAAGCAGTGTTAACATTTTGGGGTCCAGAGACCTTCCTTCAGAATTTAGTCAAATCTTTGTTGACCAGCGTGAACATGATAGGCCAAATAATCTCCTTCTATGCTGCAAACTTCTATCAGTCTCAAGACTTACATCAAATGGCAGGAAGGAAATGGTGAGAAGAGTTACAGCAATGTATGAAATCATCATATGACAAAAGGGAGAAGTTTAATGATCGTAACAACTGTTGTTCCCTAATATATTCACGAACCCTTACAAACATGGTATCACAAACTTTGCTAAGTCAACAGAAATTAACAAGATTTAAGTTTATAATAACAAGGATTCAATAATAATTTAACTTGAATTATTATAAATATACCCAAGTCTGAATCATTACTCAGGTCAATGCTGATAATTTTATTTCTCATGAAAATGAAGCCAAGGGTTGGTGTTGGAACAAATCGCTTAGATGACATCATTTTCACAAGAAATGTTCACAGCTGGTCCTACTAATGCATAGCTGAAACCATGACGAAAATTAAAATTACCTTTTGTGTACTATCAGAGGGAGGCATCATCTCTGCTGTGAGAACCTGAGGTGGATCAATACCTTTAGTTAGCTTCTGGTTTATTAAATGTAGTGCCAAGGCAAACTGCTCCTTTGTAAGCTTTCCACAGTCATTGGTGTCACAAAGTGCCCTGTGAAGGCAGAAAATTAAGGCAGATCAACAGCTCTGCTAACTTCTATCAAGTATGTCAAATTACCAGAGGTTAGATTTGGATCACTTTACTTTTCATTCCCAAGGTTGAAACTGAAATAATATTTCGTCTCATCGTTTTGCATATATAAGTTAAACTAGAAGCAACAAAAAGTAAACAGTTTACCCACATAGTCTTCAAACTATTACTTGCTAATGTATTTACTAACCCCTGTGCCGCTCTTCAAGCACCACATTATTTTTTAGTGATATCACTAAACAGGGAAAAATTGCATCAAATTCACTTCATCTGGGGAGGAATACCCAGCAGTACAACTATTGATTCCATCCTTCCAAATTCAATTGCGTCTCTAGGAAAAATAATACTGGGTTTTGAATAAGAAATATTGCCGGTCCACAGGTACTGGAATTAAGTGGAGATGATGAATTAACCAGTTAAAAGAAGAAGATTCAAAACAATTTGGCCTAAGGTAATTTTTCCTCAGAGGAAAGACAGAGTTTTCTTTATTGATGTAGCCTATTAGCTGGAAATGTCACAGTTCCCCATCAAAGATGATTATCTGTCCTAGGGAGTGCAGTTCCAACTGATTCCCCCAGCTGCCTTAATGATGATTTCAGATGTCCACGGTGTGGATGTTCATCACCATATTTAAAAGTCACCAAACCAAGCTACTGAGAAATCTTGAGACCAAAGATCTTAATGGGAGAATTCCACTACTCATCTCGATAGGATGATATTTTCAGTTAAGAAATGGACTTTAAGGCTGAGCAGGAAGAATGTCAAAGATCACGGATGGGTCTAATTTCCAGGTGCGCTCTCTAGGTGAGCTTGATCATCAACACCATATGGAGACCTGAATGACTCAGATATCAGAGATAACAAGGTGTAGAGCTGGATGAATACAGCAGGCCAAGCAGTATCAGAGGAGCAGGAAGGCTGATGTTTCGGGCCTAGACCCTTCTTTAGAAATGCCTTCCAGAGACGATTTACTTCGGTGCAATTTCTGGTTAGATGTATACCCATAAAGGCAATTTGACCCTTAATCACCAGAATACTAACAACTCTGGTTTTGTGCTCAAATAGCCAGGAAACAACAGGAAAAGGAAAAGAGACACTTTTAGAAGGTGGAAAGGGATCAAATTAACAGACACCCTTTTCATATTTCCAAAGTGGAGGGCAAGAGCTTAAGAAAACATTGAGGAAAACAAAAAAGCGACATGAAGAAATACATGAAAAATTAGGGAGAATCCAAAGATATTCTATAAGCATTTTAAGTGGAAGAGGATAACCAGGGGATAACAGTACGGCCCTTTGTGGATAGAGGACATGAAGACAGAGGACAATTGTGGTAAACGAGTAGTTCACTCTGTATTCACTCAGGAGAAGGAGGATGTAGAAACAGAAGTTGGATAGAAGTGCAATGAGGTTCTCAAGCAGACTGACACAGAAAGTAAGCAGGGAGTGGAGGTTTTGTAAGCTTAACAGTGGGTAGATCTCTAGATCAGGATGAGTTTCATCTCAGGCGACTGTGGGAGGCGAGGGAAAAAATTACAGGGGCTCTGTCCCAAACCTTGACTTCCTTTCTGGCATCAGGGGAGGTGACAGAGGACTGTAGGACAGCTAATGTAAATTCCATTTTTCAAGCAGGGTGATAGGGATAAAGAAGGGAATTGTAGACCAATGAGTCTCACATCAGTGGTCAGGAAACTACTGGATAGAATTCTGAAGGACAGAACTAATCTCCATTTGGAGACGCAAGGTTTGGTCAGGGACAGTCAACATTCTTTGTCAGAGGGAGGTCATGTCTAACAAGTTTGAATTTTTCGCTGATGCGATCAGGCGTGTAAATAAGGGTAGTACTATTGATGAAATTTAACTGGCCTTTGATAAAGGTCCCACAAGGGAGACAGATAAACAAGTTAAAAGCACGTGCAATCCACAGTAACTTGGCAAGATGGATTCAAAATCGGCTTAGTGGTAGGAGACAGAGGGTAGTGGTTGAAGGTTGTTTGTGTTGCTGGAGGCCAGTGTTAGGTGACATAGCACATAGAATCCCTGAAGTGTGGAAACAGGCCCTTCGGCCCAACAAGTCCGTACCGACCTTCAGAGCATCCCACCCAGACCCATCGCCCCCTATAACCCACCTAATCTACGCATCCCTGAACATGAAGGGCAATTTAGCATGGCCAATCTACCTAGCCTGCACATCTTGGGACTGTGGGAGAAAACCGGAGAAAACCTACACAGACACAGGGAGAACGTGCATACTCCACACAGACAGTCGCCCGAGGGTGGAATTGAACCTGAGTCCCTGGCACTGTGAGGCAGCAGTGCTAACCACCGATATACATATGTGTGATAAACAACAAAACACTGGGCCCCAGGGGAGCAATCAACACATAAGTGGTAACACAAAGATTAACTGCGTAGTTAATCATGCAGGGTTTTCAGTTCTTGGATCACTGGAATTTCTTCTGGGGTAGAGGTGACCTGTACAAGCAGGATGGGTTGCACTTGAACTGGAGGAAGTCCAATATCCTTGTTGGGAGATTTGCTCGTGCTGCCCGGGAGGGTTTAATCTAATTTGGCAGGGTTGGGACTCTGAATAAGAGAGGGGCCATCAAGAAATCAGGGGAAAATACAACAGCCATCAAGAGCAAGTTTACTATCGAGGACAGCCAGGGGCACAGTAAAGGGAGGGAAAAGACTTCTGGTTTAAAGTGCAGTTATGTCAACTTACAAGGCCTAACTGCTAAGGCAGATGAGCTCAGAGCCTGCATTGGCTCAGGGGAATAGGATATTATAGCCATAACAGAAACATGGCTGAGAGATGGGCAGGACTGGCAGCTCATTGTTCCAGGATACAGAAGCTGCATGCGTGACAGAAGTACAAGTAAACAAAGAAGGGGAGTTGATCTTTTGATAAGGGAGGACATAACAACAATGCTTAGAGAGGATATTCTCAAAGGGTCATCAAATGAGGCTGTATGGTTAGAACTTACAAACAAGAAGGGGATGGTCACTCTGTTGGACTGGATTATAGACCCCCAAATAGCCAGAAGGTACTGGAATAGCAGATATACAAGAGATATTGCAAATACATGTAGGAATAACAGAGTAGTATTGGTTGGAGATTTTAACTTCCCCTGTATTGACTGGGCCACCCAGGGCGTAAGAGGCCTGGACGGGGTGGAATTTGTCAAATATGTCCAACAAAGTTTCCTAAATCAATACGTAGAGGGCCCTACCTTGGGAGAGTGCAACACCGGACCTCCTCTTAGGAAACAAGGTCCGGAAAATAACTGAAGTGTCAGTTGGAGACCACTTTGGGTCCAGTGACCATAACTCTCTTAGTTTTAACATAGTTATGGAAAAGATAGGACAAGTCCACAGGTTAAGGTGCTGAACTGGAGCAGGGCCAATTTTGGGGCCAATAGGCAGGATCGAGCATCAGTTGATTAGGTGACTATGTTTGAAAGAAAAAGGAATGACTGGCAAATGGGAGACTTTTAAAAGTGCGATATCAAGAGACCAGTGACAATATGTCCCTGTTAGGGTGAAGCAAAAAGATGGCAGGTTTAGGGATCCCTGGTTGATGAGGGATATTGAGGCTCGAGTGGAAAAAGAAGGCATACATTGGGTTTAAGTTATCAAGCTTAAGTGAATCCCTAGATGACAATAAAAATTGTAGGAGTACACTCAAGAGGGCAATCAGAAGAGCAAAAAGAGGGTAGCAGATAAGGTTAAAGATAATCCCAAGAGGTTCTACAGCTATAACAAGAATAAAAGAGTGGCTAGGGAGAGAATAGGACCCCTTAAAGATCAGCATGGCCGTCTATGTGTGGAGCCACAAGACATGGGGAAGATTTTAATGAATATTTCCCCTTAGTGAATCCTGAGGAGAGAATCACGGATGCTAATGAAATAAGGGAAACAAGTGGGGATGTTTTGGACAATATACATATTACCAGAGAGGAGGTGTTTGCAGCCTTTGGTCACATTAAGGTGGATAAATCCCCTGCGCCTGATCAAGTCCATACTCTGATATTGTGGGAGGGGAGGGAAGAAAATGCAGAGACCCTTGCAGAGATTTTTGCTGCATCTTTAGCCACTGGTGAAGTTCAGGAAGACAGGAGGGGTGGCTCACATTGCTCCATTGCTTAAGATACAAAGACAAGCCAGGGAACGACAGACCAGTGAGCCTGACGTCAGTGGTAGGCAAGTTATTGGACAGGATACTGAGGGACAGGAGCAACCAACATGTGGATCATCAAGATCTAGTTAGGAATAGTCAGCATGGATTTGTACATAGGAAGTCATGTCTGACAAATCTTTTAGACTTTTTAAAAGAGGTAACAAAGAGGATAGATGGGGGTGGGCAAGTGCATGTTGTCTATATAGATTTTAGTAAGGTCTTTGACAAGGTCCTGCACGGCAGACTCGTCATGAAGGTTAGGTTGCATGGGGTCCAGGAAGCAGAGGGTGATGGTTGAAGGTTCTTTCTCGGACTGGAGGCCTGTAACGAGTGGTGTGCCACAGGGGTCGGTGCTGGGACTTTTGTTATTTGTTAATTACATAAGCAATCTGGATGTGAATGTACAAAGCATAATTAGTAAGTTTGTGGATGATACAAAATTAGGAGATATCATTATGAGTGAGGAAGGTTATCAAAAATTACAGAGGGGACTTGATCAGATGGGGAAGTGGGCTAAAGATTAGCCAATACAGCTAAGTGTGAGGTGTTGCATTTTGAAAAGTCAAACCAAGATAGGACATTATACAGTAAATGGTAAGGTCCTGAGGAGTGTTGCATGACAGAGGGACCTAGGAGTACAAGCACATAGTTTGTTGAAAGCGGCATCACAGATTGACAGGGTGGTGAAGAAGGCACTTAGCATGCTGGCCATCATCGGTCGAGGCATTGCGTACAGGAGTTGGGATGTTATGTTACAGTTGGATAACTCATTGGTGAGGCCACACTTCGGAGTATTGTGTACAATTTTGGTCACCTTGTCATAGCAAAGACACAGTTAAACTGGAAAGTGTACAAAAAGATTTACGAGGATGTTGCCAGGACGAGTAGGCCCGAGTTACAGGGAGAGGTTGGACAGGATAGGACTTTATTCCTTGGAATGTAGGAGAATGAGTGGTGACCTTATTGAGGTGTATAAAATCATGAGGGGCGTAGATAAGATGAATGCACATCATTTTTCTTCCCAGGAATGGGGAATTGATAATTAGAGGGCACAGGTTTAAGGTGAGAGGTCAAAGATTTAGGAAGGACCTAAGGGGCAACTTCTTCACGCAGAGAGTGGTGCATACATGGAATGGGCTGCCAGAGAAAGGGCTGAGGCAGGCACAATAGCAACATATTAAAAACATTTTGGATAGGCCATGATGAGAAGGGTTGAGAGGGATATGTACCAACTGGAACTTGCTGAGTGGGCACCATGGTCAGCATGGACCAGTTTGAGCCAAAGGGCCTGTTTCTATGCTGCATTACTCTATAACTCTATAAGTAGGAAGGTCTTAGGTTACAGGAAGACAGAAATGGGTTGGTCAGATAAGCAGAGTAGAGGTAGATGGAATTTAATGTGAAAAGCGTGAGGTGATGCACTTAAGAAGACCGAACAAGGCAAGGAAGTACTCAATGAATGATGATGTAAGTTCAGAAGAACAGAAGGTGCTTGTCCAAGGATCCCGGGATGCAGCAGGACAGCGAAATAGGGCAGTTAAGAAGGCATATGGGACACTTGCCTTTATCAGTCGTGGCACAGATTATAACAACAGGGAGTTACATTGTGGTGTACTTTGGTTAAGCCATAGCAGGAGTACTCTGTAGTTCTGGTTGTCACCCATACTACAGAAATGATGTGACTGCACTAGGGAACAGCTGCTTCCTGTCGACCCTGGACGTGCTCCTCAATCTCATACACTCCAATCAGAACTTTCTTTAGCTTTCTGAGCACTAAGAAAACAGCATGCAGACAGAACTCACTAGGACAATGCCGGAGGCATTTTAGCTAAGAGGAGACACTGGTTAGGCTCAAGTTGTTTTCCTCAGTGCACAGAAGGCAAAGGAGGAATCTGGTTGGAGTGTAGAGATTATGAGAGGCATATCAAGGGTGGTCGGGAAGTAGTTGTTGTCCTTATTTGAAGGGTAAATATGAGTGGTATAATTTGAAAGTGAAGGGCAGGTGATTTAGAAGGGATTTGTTGAAATATGTTTTCATCCAGAGGGTGATGGAATCTACAATGCACTGATTTGGAGGGCAGTAGAGGCAGAAAACTTCGTAACCTTTAAGTAGATGAGCATTTGAAATGTCATAACATTGAAGGCCATGGGTCATGTGCTGCAAAGTGGGTCTAGCGTCGATAAGTTGTTACTTGATTAGTCGAAGGGCTTCTTCTGTGTTGTAGAACTCCATGCCATTCTTCCAGTGACAAAAGGCTGGCCTTACCATAAAACTGACCATGTTACTGCCAAATTTCTGACCCTAAAATAGACACAAACCATATTCCATCGAACAGCACATCACCTGCTGGCTCAGAACTTCAGCAGAAACCACTCATTCTTGCAAACAGGAGATAACAAGGTATAGAGCTGGATGAACACAGCAGGCCAAGCAGCAGAGGAAAGAAGGGTCTAGACCCAAAATGTCAGCTTTCTTGCTCTCCTGATACTGCTCGGCCTGCTGTGTTCATTCAGCTCTACACCTTGTTATCTCAGATTCTCCAGCATCTGCAGTTCCTACTATCTCTGAAACAATTCTTGCAAAGTTTTTCTTTTTATTGCATCAAACCCACCCACTTCATATAATTTTGCCAATCATACAGTGGTTGAAGAATAACATAATTTTGATGATTTCACTAAAACATTTCTGTTATGTGTAGGATTCAGGACCATGAAGGAAAACTTTGGATTGAATTCTTAGCTGCTAAGTTGCACTGGGACTTTTCTGCTGTTGTTTTCAACAGAGTTTGATTCCCTTGAAAAAACTGAGGATTAAAGGGGTCAGGAGGAAAACCTTAGATTGTGGATTCATTGCCCAGTTTGGTGGTTAGGGTGAAAACGCTCAACTCATTTTGAAAGAATCTGGATCTGCAGCTAAAGCGCTGTAACCTGAAAAGACAGGGACTCAAAAGTAGAAAGTGAGGTTAGAGTGGGTGCTATTTTATCCAGCGAGCACAGGTAGTAAGGCCTTAATGGCTTCTGTCTGAAGACTGTGTGAAACGGTGGAAGAAGTCACAGACTGATTAACAGTCAACAGAAACACGACATCCAGGGCCAGAACCATCTTTTTATCAGCTGCTAGGACTGTTAGGTTCTACTAGTTTCTGCAACCATACAGTGAATGAATGTGACCATCCCCCAGTAGATGCCAACATCCCAATGACTGCCAATCCATAATTTTTAGTCTGTCATTGATTAGAACTGTCTAGAAAAGTCTCGAATCAAAAACTACACTTTCATTTAAGAAATGGGAATACAAAGAAGGATGTGTGTGGTTGTTTAAAGTCAATTATTTCAACCGTGGAACATCACTAGAAATTTGTGTCCTAGGTCCAACAATTTTAGCTGCTTAATCAATGACCTTTCCTCCATGATAAAGATCAGAAGGGAGAATGCTCACTGATGACTGCACAATGCTCAGCATCACTCACAATGTTGTAATTGTACCAGCCTCCACCACTTCCACTGGCAGCTAGTTCCATACACGCAGAACCCTCTGCATGAAAAAGATGCCCCTTAGGTCCCTTTTAAATGTTTCATCTCTCACTCTAAACCTGTGCACTCGAGTTTTGAACTCCCCCACCCCAGGGAAAAGACCTTGGCTATTCACCCTATCCATGCTTCTCACGATTTTGTAAACCTCTCCTAAGGTCACCCCCCCCTCAGCCTCTGATGCCCCAGGAAAATAGCCCTAGCCTATTCAGCCTCTCCCTTTAGCTCAAACCTCTAACCCTGGAAACATCCTTGTAAATCTTTTCTGAACCCCTTCAAGTTTCACAACATCTTTCCTATAGCAGGGAGACCAGAAGTGCACACAATATTCCAAAAGTGGTCCAACCAATGCCCTGTCGAGCCACAATATGACCTTCCAACTCCTATACTCAATGCAGTGACTAATAAAGGCTAGCATACCAAATGCCTTCTTCACTATCCTGTTTACCTGCAACTCCACTTTCAAGGAACTGTGAACCGGCACTCCAAGGTCACTTTGTTCAGCAACACTCCCCAGGACCTTTCCATTAAGTGTATACGTCCTGCTCTGATTTGTCTTTCCAAAATGCAGCACCTCACATTTATCTAAGTTAAACTCCATCTGCCACTCCTCTAACTGTTGGCCTATCTGATCGACATCCCATTGTACACGGGGGTAACCTTCTTCCCTGTCCACTACACCTCCAATTCCAGTGTCATCTGCAAACTTACTAATTATACCTCTTATGTCGACATCCAAATTATTTATATAAATCACCAGTTTAATGGGAACGGAGTTGTGACGCGGTGGTGGGTCTCATGGAGAAGATGAGCTCAGGGAGAAGATATGGGTACTATTCTCTTGTAAGGGACATCACAACAGAGTCAGATAATGTTTTCACCTCATGTTCATGACAGCAAGATAATTTAAGAACTATCTTGACAACAGGGTCTGCAATCAGCAAAACTGTGATCAAGAGTTGAAATCAGCAATCAGGATACAATTTTAACCCCACTGCGAAGCCTCTTCTTCAGGGTAGGCATCCTTAGAAGTTACCCTCCTCCCTCCGGACAAACCTCAGGGAATCTCTCTCCCACTGCAACTCTCTCATCACCTCTTCGGCCTTGAAACTGCTCGACCACATCCTGAAGCAAACCAGGTACCACAGCCACATCACCTTTCTTAGTACCTGCCTACGGAACCAGATCATCCCCAATGGACGACAATCCACATTCAAGCCTTCCCAATTTGGCCCCAACCGTGACAATATCTACATGGAGAACATTGAGACCCTCCAGAAGCGCTTCTCCCTACGACTCCTGAAACACACACTTGCAGCAATGCGCAGGCACCTCCAGGCACTACAATCAAGACTCCCCCAGCTCAGAGCCTCCCTCTCCCAGACCTGCAAAGGACCTCTTCTGTTTTTTATTCTCCGTAGGATCCACAGCCTGAATTCACAATTCTACTCAGCTTTATTGGACACCAAAAACCATAAGTACAATAAACTTACTGATGCCCACCACCCAAAACGGGCTTCCCCCACCCCCCAAATCCCCAGCCGTACCCAGGACCTCCCCCACTGGCCACGAGGCTACTGTCGGAGAACCCACTGATGACGTCACATCCGCCACCGCCGGGCACCCCACTTCCGGGACAGCGAACGCCGCCGCTGCTGAATCCACCGCCTCCATCACCGAAACCAACACCGTCATCGCTGTTGCCGCCGCCGCTCCGCCCACCGCCGACGCCAACTCCGACTCAACACCCGCCGCTGACGTAACTCTGCCCACAGCCGACGCAGACGTAACTCCGCCCACAGCCGACACAGCCAGCAGCTCCGGAGGAGACAGCAACACTGAGCCCTGCCGAGTCTTCACCATCCCCCCAGACCTCCCGCTCACTGAGGACGAACGGTCAGTCCTCAGTAAAGGGCTCACCTTTGTTCCCCTCCACCCACATATCAACGAATACCGCTCACGCTTGGATATTGAGCAGTTTTTCCGCCGCCTCCGCCTCCACGCTTACTTCTCCAACCACGAATCTAACCCTCCCTCTACTGACCCCTTCTCCCGCCTCCAACACAAGCCCTCCTCCTGGACACCACCCCAAGGCCTCCTACCCTCCCTCGACCTCTTCATCTCCAACTGCCATCGAGACATCAATCGCCTCAACCTCTCTACCCCTCTCAAACACTCCAACCTCTCCCCCGCAGAACGTGCAGCCCTCCACTCCCTCCACTCCAATCCCAACCTCACCATAAAACCCGCAGACAAGGGAGGGGCAGTCGTAGTATGGCGCACTGACCTCTACATTGCTGAGGCCAGGCGCCAACTCTCTGACACCTCCTCCTACCGCCCCCTGGATCATGACCCCACCCCCGAGCACCAAACCATCATCTCCCAAACCATCCACAACCTCATCACCTCAGGTGACCTCCCACCCACCGCCTCCAACCTCATCGTTCCCCAACCCCGCACCGCCCGCTTCTATCTCCTCCCCAAAATCCACAAACCTGAATGCCCTGGTCGACCCATTGTCTCCGCCTGCTCCTGCCCCACCAAACTCATCTCCACCTACCGAGACTCCATTTTCACCCCCTTGGTCCAGGAACTCCCTACCTACATCCGTGACACCACCCACGCCCTCCACCTCCTCCAGAACTTCCAATTCCCAGGTCCCCAACACCTCATTTTTACTATGGACGTCCAGTCCCTATACACCTGTATTCCCCATGCTGATGACCTAAAGGCCCTCCGCTTCTTCCAGTCCCGCAGAACGGACCAATCCCCCTCCACCGACACCCTCATCCGCTTAGCCGAACTCGTCCTCACCCTCAACAACTTTTCTTTCAATTCCTCCCACTTCCTACAGACAAAGCGGGTGGCCATGGGTACCCGCATGGGCCCAAGCTATGCCTGCCTCTTTGTAGGTTACGTGGAACAATCCCTCTTCCGTACCTACACTGGCCCTAAACCCCACCTCTTCCACCGTTACATTGATGACTGCATCGGCACCGCCTCGTGCTCCCACGAGGAGCTCGAACGGTTCATCCAATTCACCAACACCTTCCACCCCAACCTGAAGTTCACCTGGACCATCTCCAACACTTCTCTCTCCTTGCTGGACCTCTCTGTCTCCATCTCGGGCAACCACCTAGAGACAGATGTCCATTTCAAGCCCACTGACTCCCACAGCTACCTGGAATACACCTCCTCCCACCCACCTTCCTGCAAAAATGCCATCCCCTATTCCCAATTCCTTCGCCTCCGCCGCATCTGCTCCCAGGATGAGACATTCCAATCCCGTACATCTCAAATGTCCGCATTCTTCAAGGACCGCAACTTCCCCCCTCCAGTGGTCGAGAACGCCCTCGACCGTGTCTCCCGCATTTCCCGGAACACATACCTCACGCCCCGTCCCCGCAACAATAACCAAAAAAGAATCCCCCTCGTCCTCACATACCACCCCACCAACCTCCAGATCCAACGCATCATCCTCCGACACTTCCGCCATCTGCAGTCAGACCCCACCACCAAAGACATTTTTCCCTCCCCACCCTTATCTGCCTTCCGGAGGGACCGCTCCCTCCGCGACTCCCTTGTCCGCTCCACACTCCCCTCCAGCCCCACCACACCCGGCACTTTTCCTTGTAACCGCAGGAAGTGCTACACCTGCCCCCACACCTCCTCCCTCACCCCAATCCCAGGCCCCAAGAAGACTTTCCACATCAGGCAGAGGTTCACCTGCACATCTGCCAATGTGGTATACTGCATCCGCTGCACCCGTTGTGGCTTCCTCTACATCGGGGAAACCAAGCGGAGGCTTGGGGACCGCTTTGCAGAACACCTGCGCTCAGTTCACAACAAACAACTGCACCTCCCAGTCGCGAACCATTTCAACTCCCCCTCCCATTCCTCAGATGACATGTCCATCCTTGGCCTCCTACAATGCCACAGTGATGCCACCCGAAGGCTGCAGGAACAGCAAATCATATTCAGCCTGGGAACCCTGCAGCCCAATGGCATCAATGTGGATTTCACAAGCTTCAAAATCTCCCCTCCCCCAACCGCATCCCAAAACCAGCCCAGCTCATCTCCACCTCCCTAACCTGTTTTTCCTCTCACCCCAAGCCACACCCCCATCTCCTATCTACTAACATCATCCCGCCCCCTTGACCTGTCCGTCCTCCCTGGACTGACCTATCTCCTCCCTACACCCCTACCTACACTCACCTTTACTGGCTCCATCCCCGCCTCTTCGACTTGTCTGCCTCCTCTCCACCTATCCTCTCCTCTATCCGCCTCCCCCTCTCTCCCTATTTATTTCAGAACCCTCTTCCCCTCCCCCACTTCTGAAGAAGGGTTTAGGCCCGAAACGTCAAGTTTTCCTGCTCCTATGATGCTGCTTGACCTGCTGTGTTCATCCAGCCCCATGCTTGTTATCTCGGATTCTCCAGCATCTGCAGTACCTCTTATCTCTGATACAATCAGGAATGAGTGATTCTTTTCCTCTTCTTAGCTTAAGTATGAGGCTTAAGCCTTCAAGCTAACTGTAGCACTAAAGAAAAACTTAAATAACTTCTTAAAACTAATGAATCTAGTGGAAATCATGCTAACATTTGGGGTTAGTTCTAATTAACAGATGGAATGATTATTATTATTGTTGTTGTTAACACACATTTACCAGATATGAGCCAGTGTCGTTGGCGCCAGACCCGTGGTGAGAAAGATATCTTTGACCTCTACCCCAGAGACAAATCCATCCTGGTCTTTGTCAGTTTTCATGAAAATTTCATCATATTTTGTTTTGTCAGCTGGTGTTACAACCCATTTGACAGCCTAGAAAATAACAGAAAGCATTGCTAAGACTAACAACTGCACCATCATTTTCAACGTTCGGAATCAGAACAGCAGTTTATACGAAAGCAAAATACAGATAATGCCAGAAATCAAAAAGTAAAAAACGAAAATGTGATGTACACACAGAAAGTCCAGAAGCATCTATGAAAAAAAACAGAATTGATGATGACCGTTCATCCTAAAATGGAAAAAAAAAATTAGAGATCTAACAGTTATTTACCAAGAATCAATACAGGAAAAAGTGAAGAGGTATCTACAGACAGTTCCCAATTTATGAATGTCTGAATCATGACCAGAGTACTTACAAACAGCTATTTTGTATTGTACTATAGATAACAAGGTGTGGGGCTGGATGAACACAGCAGGCCAAGCAGCATCATAGGAGCAGGAAAGCTTGACGTTTCGGGCCTAGACCCTCCATCATTT
>JAHRHZ010000038.1:567033-586418 GCA_024137785.1 Ginglymostoma cirratum
AAACCCTTCATCAGAAAAGGTTTAGGCCCGAAACGTCAAGTTTTCCTGCTCCAATGATGCTGCTTGACCTGCTGTGTTCATCCAGCCCCATGCTTGTTATCTCGGATTCTCCAGCATCTGCAGTACCTTTTATCTCCTAACATATGCTTCCTTCTTTTTCTTGGCCAAAACCTCAATTTCTCTAGTCATCCAGCATTCCCTATACCGACCAGCCTTGTCCTTCACTCGAACTCTGGATTCTCATTGACTCATTTTTGAAGGCTTCCCATTTTCCAGCAGTCCATTTACCTGTGAATATCACCCCCTACCAACTTTTCAAAGTTTTTGCCTAATACCGTCAAAATTGGCCTTTCTCCAATTTAAAACTTGAACTTTTAGATCCAGTCTATCTTTTTCCATCGCCATTTTAAAACTAACAGAATTATGATCACTGGCCCCAAACTGCTTCCCCCCACTGACACCTCAGTCATCTGCCCTGCCTTATTTCCCAACAGTAGGTCAAGTTTTGCACCTTCTGTAGGAGATACATCCACACACTGAATCAGAAAATTTTCTTGTACACACTTAACAAATTCCTCTCCACCCAAAAGCCCTTAACCCAACGACAGTCCCAGTCTATGTTTGGAAAGTTAAAATCCCCCACTATTATGACCCTATTACTCTTACAGATAACTGAGATCTCCTTACAAACTTACTTCTCAATTTCCCGCTGACTATTGATCAGTCTACAGTACAATCCCAGTAAGGTAATCATCCCTTTCTTATTTCCCAGTTCCACCCAAATAACTTCCTTCGACATACTCCGAGGAATATCCTCCCTAAGTACAGCCATAATATTATTCTTAATCAAAAATGCCATTCCCCCTCCTCTCTTGTTCCCCCTTTCTAACCTTCCTATAGCATCTATACCCTGGAACATTAAGCTGCCTGTCCAGTCCATCTCTGAGTCACATTTCTGCAATTGCTATGATATCCCAATCCCATATTCCCAACCACACCTGAGTTCAGCTACTTGACCTGCTAGTCCTCTTACTACTTCATTCTCTGTTTTGTTCCTGGCTGCCCTGACTTTGACTTGTTCCTTTTCCTAAATGTACCAGTCTCAGATTGATCTCTTTTCTCACTATCTCCCTTGGTCCCCACCAACCCCAACCCCAACCCACCATTTTAAAATCTTCCCAAGCAGCTCTAGCCAATCTCATATTAGTCCCCTTCCAATTCAGGTACAATCTGTCCAGCTTACACAGGTCACTTTTACTCCAAAAGAGATTCCAATGATCCAAAAACGTGAATCTTTCTCCCCTACACCAGCTCCTTGGCTACACATCCATCTGATCTATCCTCCTATTCCTACTGTCACCAGGAGTAATCCAGAAATTACTACCTTCAAGGACCTACTTTTTGAATTCCTGCCTAATTTTCTGTACTCTCTCCTGAGAACCTTGTCTTTTTCTCTTCCTGTGTTGTTAGTTCCAATGTGCACAATGACATCCTGCAGATCCCTCTCCCTTTTGAGGATATTCTGCACCCTCTCCGAAATATCCTTGATCCTGGCACCAGGGAGGTAACACACCATTCTGATGTCTTGTTGTCAGCCACAGAAACGTCTGTCTGTGCCTCTGACTAAAGAATCACTAATCACAATCAATCACTTAGAACCTGACACATCCCTCATTTTATTAGAGCCAGTCTGGGTACCAGAAACCTGGCTGTCAGTGCTAAATTCCCATAGGAGGCCCATCACTCCCTACATTTTGCAATACTTGTTTGAGATGGGGATAGCCACAGGAGACTCCTGCATTACCTCCCTACCTCTCCTATCTTTTTTGGAGATAACCCATCTACTTGACTATATCTGCGGTTTTTCTATCTTTCAGCAATTGCCATCCATCACATCCACTAGCTTGTGTAAATTCCTCATTGCATCTAACTGCTGCTCCAATTGATCTATGCAACCTGGCAGGATTCACAATCAAACACACTTCCTACAGACATAATCGTCAGTAATATGGAAACTGTCCCTAATCTCCCACATCTGACAGGAAATGCACACCACTCTACTAAAGCCACCCTTGCACCATAACAAGCTACAGTCTCAGAAAATAGTACAGTATTACTGCTCCAAAAACACTGTTCCAGGATAACTTAGTACCTATGTTTTATATTTTTCAAGTTTAATCAAGAGACAGATCTCAATAAAACATATAATCCAAGTTCTGATGAAAACTCTCAAACCTGAAAATGTTAACTCTGTTCCTCTCTGCAAAGATACAACCATAGCCTGCTCAGTAATTTCACTATTTTCTGTTTTTGTTTCAGAATCCAGCACTTATTTCCTTTTGTAATTTCAAGTTTTCAACATTCGCAGTATTTGGTTTCTTAATAGTTCAGTCTTGTCTTCTTGGAACTGCAGAAAATTCTTCTTCACTCAGAATTTGGACTCAAATAGAAAAGCAAAATACTGTGGATGCTGGAAATCTGAAAGAACAATAAAAGCTTGAGAAACTCAGAACTCCCTGCAGAATCTGTGGAGAACAAAAAACAGCTTTAACATTTCAGCTTGATGACCTTTCATCAGAACCCAAGTAATCAGAGTTGCAGTTGTAGAAAATCAATTGGTGGCATAAGTAACAGTAAATATTAGTGGAGGCTGACCAAAGCATCTCATAGTAATAGATAATTGAAGCCGTTTTTAATTGTCCATTCAAAAAGCTGAAAGTTTCTAGATTCTACCTTTAACTGTCATAGAAGGGAAAGCAACATAGCTACACAAAGCAGAGAAGCAGAAATGCATCAGAACTTCCAAGTAAATTTAAACAGATTTTTTCTAAAATTCAGAGTGCTATTTACTTGCAACATCACTAAATCTCAAAGAACGAGAAGGGATTAATGGAAATATATATCTTGTATATAATCTGGCACATTATTTTGTTAAGTAACTACTGCACCACTAAAAAAATACTGCGAATTCTACCTCAGAAAACAAGCAATGCCTTACCAATAACAACATTGTTGATTCAGTTTTAATTTCCTAAGTATGTTTTGATTTCAACTTCCACAAAAACAAAGGTATCATCCTGAAAACTTAATTGCAGGAATGCATTTCAAATTTTGTTACCTTCAACGAGCAGTGGGAAAAAAAAGTATGTGAATATTTGGCACTGTTCAACGATCCAGGTAATACACTTTTTATTTATAACATGGAGAATTCTTAAAATAAATCATGGCCAAACATAAGCAGATAAATGTCCAAGTCAAAAGTCAATGAAGTTTTATTTGAAAAACATATTCCCTCCTCCCTACAGATTCCAAATGTTAAGTTGATTTTTGCCGCCAAAATCTAGTCCCAGAAATGCAATATATCTGTTATGTCAGGATGGCACATGTAGCAAGCAGTGTTCATGCTACTGCCACAACTGCAATTCACATTTATTAATGAGCCCAACTTTCATTAAGAAAGTGGACATTCCTTGAAATTCAAAGGCAAGATTTTTTCTTTAAACTGAGCTGTTTCCTAGATATAAAGGCACTTATTATGAATGATGGTAGAAATGAACTATAATGAATCATGAATAGCATGCTATAAAAATGGGACCTTGGGCACATCAGATGTGATGCCAGAAACAGGAGTAACAAAGCCATTGATAGTGACGATTAATTGCATTAAGATAGCAAAAATGGATCCGCTTGAGGGTCAGTATTAGGGAGGCGGATCACAGAGGTGAGGTGACAGTACAGGTGCACAATATGATCAAACAAATTAGGAGTCACCTAAGGATAATGCATTTTCAAATGACAGTCAACTATAATGCTGCTGATGCTGACAAGAACCATTTCTCAACGATGGTAGAAACAAGACCGGATGGATTCAAATATAAAGCAACTTCTCATGCTAATTTTATTATAACAGTTAGCAATAAAATGCATTATTTTCCCTATACTGCTGAACACAATTACTGTTGGCCTAGCCTATGCAGTTGAAATAACAGTGGATGCCATAAGTAAATTATCCACCTTTACTAAGTAAATTGTAGGCAACTTCCTGCAAGCATTTGTCAGACAGTTAAACACAAATAATAAGACATATCCAAGTTGTCCTGCACCTCCAGAAAGTGTCAAAAATGACATTTTATTGAGAGGCATAGCAGTCATACTCAAGATGGGATAAGTCTTAACTGCTACCAAACAACGTCTCCGGCGCTGAAAGTTGAATTTTCTAGGTACGGGAGCCTCTTTCCTCTTGATTTTAATTATTCTTGCAGAATTTTTTGTTTTCCACTTTTTTATCCATCCTCTTATCCCTTCCTGTCTCAACTTCATTTCTTTCATCCCTCTTTATTTTGCTTTCTGCCTATGACTTGACGTCAATTTAATGAATATAACTTCCACCTTTGATTTGGACTGTGTGTCTTAGTAAAGATTCTCCAATTTTGTCTGTTAAGTAGGCATAACACCACTAATCTATTCACACAGGTCCCAAATGAAGACTACCACTTTGCTTTCTAATCATTGCCAACTCTCGTGCCAAGGTAGCGGAAAATCTATAAGTATGCTCAGTCACCGCTAACCCCAAAATAGGAGTCAGTAGGGTTTCATGTCACACCAATGTACTATTTAAGTTTTACGGTCATAATTTCTGAAACTTAAACCCCAAAGATATACTTCTGCATTTAAGACAACTTTGAGTGATATGACTTATCTTTATACATAGGTGTTTTTAAACAGAATTCTAAAATCACAATTAAATTATCCTATCCTATAACATTCATGAACAAACACCTGGTAGCAGTGTATTTAAATGGTGGTTTACTCAAAAGGTCTGCCATCTTCTAATGTACAACAAACCAATACTACAAAGAAACTTCAAGCGCAAAAGAAGCAGATCATAAATTTCAGTCATGAAACACAAATTCTGGAATCAACTTCAAGTAAATAACACATCTCAAGAACAGGAATTACTATTCATGGGCAGTCATTGTCCCTATTTGATATTAGAATGCCTAACTTCCCACATGACCTTGTGCTCAAAGCAGCACATACTTGAGACATAGAGACCGCAAAGGTCCAGGTTTGATTCCATTTATGCTTGCTTTAGCTGCTCTGAGGTGAGATGGGGTTACGGGTGTAGATTTGGTCACACAATCCCAGATCATTAGAGTTTCTATTCACTTTTCTTTTCAATGATCTCTGTGGAAGGATAGAAAATGATTGGTTTTAATACTTTGTATGGCCAAATATCTTCGATTGTACTCCATGTGAAGGCAGGCCAAAGAATAATGGCCACTTCCATTGAGCTATCAAAGGCTATTCTAAAACTCAATACTACCTTGTCACACAAACCATATTGCAAATATATGTATATATAAGCAAAATCGTCAGGTAGCTTGTAGCACCAAACAGGTATCTGTGCAACTTACAACAGCAAATTCATCCCGGTCTAATAATCCATCACGATCAGTATCACTGAGGTCCCAGACCTAAAAGATAATTTAAAAAAGGATGTTAATGATAAGACCCAATCAATTCTGAACATTCTTTCTAATTTAGAGCATCCAGGGCCAGAATGTTCTCACAGCAGGGAACAAATCTTGTTAGTTGCACTTTATTCTCAAGCTCAGGCAATTAGAAAGCTATCGCAAGTGTATGAATCCTGGCAAACATGATGAGCACCTGTCCCAGTCCTCAACAAATCACATCGAAGGATTATTTGTAAGCAACACAGAATCTGAACCAGGAAACAGTATTAGAATGGTTAATCCAGTAAGAAATCAGATACCAAAAGCAAAATAACAACAAAGAAGGAAAGAACGAAAGATAGATAGGATTAACTAAGAGAAAAAAAGGACAAAGAAAAGTTAAGGAGATTGTGTTTTTTAAAGTTTCCAACAATAAATAAAACTCAAAGAAATTAGACTCCACACTCATAAAAGTTCACATCTCTACCTGCTATTGTTGAAGTGGTGGTGAGCTGACTTCTTGAACCATGCAGCCCATGTTGTGTAAATATACCTACAATGACATTAGAGAGGGAGTTCCAGGATTCTGACCAAGCAACACTGGATATATTTGAATTCAGAATGGTGCGTGGCTTTCAGGAAAACTTGGAAGTGGTGAAGTTTCCGTGTATCTGCTGCTCTTGCCCGTTTAAATTGTAGTTGTGTGTTGCGAAGGTGCGGCCTAAGGAGCCTTGGTGAAATTCTGTAATGCCTCTTGAAGACT
The DNA here is from genome assembly GCA_024137785.1 of Ginglymostoma cirratum. Lineage (NCBI taxonomy): Eukaryota > Metazoa > Chordata > Chondrichthyes > Orectolobiformes > Ginglymostomatidae > Ginglymostoma > Ginglymostoma cirratum. The sequence goes on from JAHRHZ010000038.1 coordinate 573,253, forward strand.
ATACAACCTGCAGAATATAGACTGCAGCAGTTCAAGAAGGCAGCTCGTCATCACTTTTTCAAGGGCAACCAGGGACAGGTAATAAATGCCGGCCAGCCAGCAATGCCCACATCCCACAACTGAATAAAACAAAGTGGATGTTACTGAGCATCAGTGGTAGGGGGACTGAATATTTATTGATGTGGCGCCAATCAAGCAGCCTGATTTGTCCTGGATGGTATCACGCTTCATGAGTCTTGTAGGAGCTGCCCTTGTCTAGGCAAGTGAGGAGGAACTCCATTACAATCCTGACTTTGCCTTGAGGATGCTGGACAGACTTTGAGGAGTCAGTAGGTGCATTAGCTGCTGCAGAATTCCTTGCATTGACCTGTGCCTTATAGCCACAAATTTACACTTCTCATCTAGTTCAGTTTCTGGAATCACAGATATCCCCAAGATGCACTTAGCGGGGAATCCAGCAATGTTAATGCCATTCAATGTCAAGGGTCGATGGGGAAATTCTCCCTTGTTCGAGATAGGCAGTCAATGCCAGGCACTTGTATGGTAAAAATGTCATTTGCCACGTTTTAACATCAACACTGGAAATTGTCCAGATCTTGATGAATTTGGACATGGCCTGTTTCAGTTTCTGAACACCTGCAAATTGTGTGAACATTGTGTGATCATCAGCAAACATCCCTACTTCCCATCTTCTGATGTGGGAAGGTTGTTGATGAAGCTTGTTTGGCTAAGGATACTTCTGTGAGGAAGTCCCAAAGAAATGTCTTGGGCATGACATAAAAGACTCAGGGAGAACATGCAAGATTAAGTATTAGCTGGGCAAATGAAGGGTGAAATAAAACAAAAGAAAATACAACAACAGCCTCAGAATCATGGAGAACAGGAAAACTGGGAGGATTTTAAATAGAGAAAAACAATCAGTGTGGAAAGTGGCTGAGAGGGACTGCATACATACACAATCATGAATATCCAAAGAGCACTTTCCCACCATGTCAGAAACTGATGAGGCCAGTCTTCAGCTCACAACGTATGGAGGAGGTGTGTGAATTTGTGTCCCTGAGATAGGGGATACCTCAAGGCCAGGACATCACCAGATTCAAAAGCCTCCCAAAGATTACGTAGGGCCTGCATATAGTTTCAGAGTCCTCTCAAAAACCAGTTCATACAAGTCAACAGATCTTCGGTGAAGGTCCAGGATACATGACTGGGGTAACTCTTGGTTAAAAACACTGAAAGTCAGGGGTTGAGCTGTACCTTCTGATCAATCAAGGCATTATATGTCATTTAGAGAGAGCTAATCAGAAAGTCTGGCATTTAGATTACATTTACATTACCTCAAAAACAGGTTAACTTTTAATGCCTACATATAGAGTTATAGAGTCACATAGCACAGAAACAGACTGTTCAGTCCAACTCATCCATGCTCACCAAGTTTCCAAACGTATATTTAACTCCGAATAAGTTTATCCCTAACCCAACATTCATAAGCAAATAAAACACAGAATCCCTATAGTGTGGGAGCAGGCCATTTGACCCATTAAGTCCACAATGACCCTCCAAAGTGCATCCCACCCAGACTCACACACCACTCCACGCCCCCCAACCCCATCCTATCCCTGTAACCCTGCATTTCCCACAGCTAATCAACTTAGCCTGCACATCCCCGGACACTACGAGCAATTCAGTTTGGACAATCCACCTACCCTGCACATCTTTGGACTGTGGGAGCACCTGAAGGAAATGAACACAGACACAGCAAGAATGTGCAAACTCCTCCAAGACAGTTGTCCGAAGGTGGACTCGAACCTGGGTCCCTGGAGCTGTGAGGGAGTAGTGCTAACCACTGAGTCACCGTGCTGCTCCATGACATGTATCATATTTAGTGATAGGTAGCTTGCTGCACCCCCTGCCCGAAATGGGGCATGAAACTGTGATTTATGTATAAAAGTCAGAACTATTTGCAACTCGATAGAAAGTCTTTGAGCTGCTCACAACATGCGTGTGACTAAACCATTCATATCCTGAACTCAGACTGCTAAGTGTTGACTCTGTTATTTAACAATGTTCACTTAGTCCTTCAGCAAATATTACGTCCAATTCTAGGCCCCGCTTACAGAAGGATATGAGGGCTTGGAATGAGGTATGCAGGAGGTTTTCTAGAATAGTTCCAGGGATAACAGATTACAGTTAACTGCATAGTCCACAGAAGCTGGAGTTGTTGTCCTTTAATAGAGACATTAAGAGGAAACGTGGCAAAGGTGTTTGAAGTTATTAACAATTTAGGCAGAGAAAATAAAGAGAAACTGCTTTCAGTGGCTGAGGGCTGATAATCAGAAAGCAAGAGATTCAAGTGACTGACAAAAGAACCAGGTGTGGCACGTTCAGAATTTGGAATGCATTGTTTGATACAATGAAGGATACAGATTCAATAATAGTTTTCAAATGGTAATTCTATAAATATATCCCTGAAATATTTGTCATTTAGATATCAGAAAAGATAAAACCAATCTGTTGAACTTTGTAAGTCTCCTTCCGTGTATACTAGTCTATGGTTCTACATATGTGGATGTGCCGGTGTTGGACTGGGGTGGACCAAGTCAGAGGTCACATCACACTAGGTACAGTCCAATAGGTTTATTTGAACTCTCATGCTTTTGGAACACAGCCCCTTCACTGCACCTGACAAAGCTACTGCATTCTGAAAGTTCGAGACTTCAAATAAACTTGTTGGACTATAACCTTGCGTCGTATGACTTCTGACATGGTTCTACAGAAATAGCATACAACCTTAACACCGCTAAGACTATTACATAGCATATGAACATAAAATTGTTTTTACCCTTCCAAGGACGTCCACAGGTAGCTTAGAGTTCAGAAGCACAGGTTTCACTTTATCACCAGATAGGAGACCATTCACAGGATTAAGACTGTCAAAAATTATATCATACTTGGCCTTTTCTTCCAACTGCAATTCATATATTAAATCGATGTAAGTCAATGATTATAAATGGGAACTCTGTCTTAAAAAATGGTAATTTACATTCAAATTTTTAACCAAAAAGAATGTTATGATTAAAGCGATGTTTGAGCGAAAACAACTTGATTCACAAAATTAATATTTCATTTCCTTTACATTCATGCAACATATTGAGTTGTAGATGGTTGGAAATGTTCACAATTTTATTGATTGTTTTATAATTTTCTAGGTATTATAAATGAAACATTGATGAATTTTTAAAAAAAATTTGAATAGCTAAATCCTCATTTAAAGTAACACACACTCACTGCATGCAGCATTTATATTTTTAAATACCACTTACAAAAATTTGTCAAAGAGAATCTCATTTTCCGTTACAGAATTTTAAATGATTGTCAAAAATCTCAAAAGGTTGAAAGTGAATATTCAAAGTCCTGTACCTTCACAGCCCAAGGAACATCGATAGGTGCTGAACCACTAGCCAGCAACGGACTGTTTCTATCAGTCTAAAATGAAAATGACAGATCCATTTATAACGATTGCAGTAATCTCAGTTGAAGACAAACTGAAAGTAAAGCACAAATGGAGGGAGAGGGAGGGAGAGAGAAAGAGAGACAGACATGGGCCAAGAGAACACAAGAAAAAGAAGGGCAGCAGGAACAACAGCAAGACAAAGAAGAAGGAGAATTTTTTTATTCCATTAGTCTAGGGTGAGTTTAAATATCAGAAGACATTTAATGCATTAATTATTATCTTTTGATTGAAATTAAAATGTCTAAATTTCAAACTAAATTCCTGAACTGGAACCAAAAGGTCAAATCATTGCTACTATTTCAGCTTATAAAGAATAAGAAACAAATTTACTTACAAATTTTGGTGCAGGGGCAGCAAGTTGTAAACTGTTCAGCGAGACCTCAAGTCCATTTTGTGCACAGGCTACAAGTCTTAAGGCAACAAAAAATTCCTAAAGGAAATAAAACGAGCAATTAAGTAAATTGCTTTATCAGATGAGCAAACCAGATAAGTTGTAACAATTCAAACAATAAAAGCTATCACACAATACTGAGCAAAAGTGGTATTTGTGAATTAAACAAGTGTAACAAAAAAATCACCTGTTTGTTTAAAAATCCCTTTCCATCTGCATCAGCTAAATCCCATATCTGCAAAAAATTTAATTTGGTAAATTTACAACATTGCACATCTTGCAAAAATCTTCAAAATGTTACTGAGGTCTACTGATTAGTATTCACAAATTCTGACAACTACAACAGCAGGGCTTATTACACATACTGGTCATGATGGTGTTTTGGGTCAGAGGTGAGGAAGAAAGAGAAAGGAGGAAAGGGAGGAGGAAAGGAGACTGATGTGCCACCAAGCCAAAATGGCTAGGGAAAATCAACCACTGGGATGACCAGCTGGAACAAAGTTACTCTCATATGCAGAAATAACACAATCAATGATAAGTTGCTCCAGCAATTATGGGTTAGTCCTCTCCAGTTCTCGCTGCTGATAGGCTCACTCGCAGGACACTGGAGACAAAGTGAACAATTACAAAAGTAAGTGGTAGCAGTGAAGGAGTCGAGTTTGTGGTGGGAACAAGTTGGCTATAAGAAGGGTGGTCATCAAAACAATATTACAAAGGGAATGAGGACAAACAAATGATGTAGAAGAAGGCTGAAAAATGGGGTGAGTTGGTGGGGGGAGAGGAAGAGGATGCAAGGTAGAGGGAGGGCAGGAGAGGGATGCCATATTAGTGTGAGAGAAGGAAGCTACAGAGTGGGAGAGAAGGAGGCTGCACGAGTGTGTGGGGAGAAAAGGAAGCTGCATGGGTGAGGGTGGAGGGAAAGGGCAACTGTTAGCAGGGTTGAGACAAATGGAGGCAAGGCAGTCTGGAGAGGGAGGGAGGCTGTAAGGGTAGATGGCAGACAGCAGAAAGTTGCAGGGAATTACGAGTGTAGGAGTGTGCAGATATTTTGAAACAAACTTGGTGCTAACTTATGCCTGTTGTCTAGTACCTATTTAAATATAACAATGTCCAAGAAATTAACATTTTCATTGTGTGATGTAGCTTGAGGTTTAATGGAATGTTGATAATTGAGGGCATTGATGAATTCTCCTAAATCTGCTTCTGTCAGAGTCCAAATATCCGATGTAAACACAAAAACAGGAGACATTATTACTACATGTCTCCATCATTTAATAAATGAATTGGTGACAACAAAAAGGGACGCCTGAAAACCAGAAAAAAATCCCTTAAAATAAAAATAAGCCCTCAGGAGAATCTCAAGACCAGCCTTCAAAATAAAAATATTTCGACCCCTGCAGCATTCTGCAGTCTTTGGAAAACTACAGCCAACCTCAGAAAAATAAGGTCAAATTTAGTCAACAAATTTTACCTCGGTATTTTGTTAAAGGTGCCTTAAAAACTAAACATACAATAGGCTGCGCTATACACACTGCCTTTGACTTGAGCATTTTTTATCAGTAATACTTATAAAACTATAATCAGAATAAAGGATTTGAAGGGTAGGATATCTTCAACTAAGTTCAGTCATATATAGCAAAGGATTATAAAGGGAAATTATGGTACAACGGCAATTTAAGGATGCATATTAAACTGCTGTTGTTATTGGTTTCAGAAAATATTAATGCAGTACACCCAAGAACAAGGCAAACCCACACTGATATTCCTGTGTAAACTGGGGCATCAAAATGTGAACTGGAGAAAGAATAAACATGGAGGAGTTTGGAAACAGGGTTTTTGGTAATCCAGGGAGGGCAACAGAAACAGGAACAAGAGCAGATAATTTTACAGATTACTTGAAAGAAGCTGTAAAAGTTTGACAGATATAGCAGTTAGGTGAGAATAAAATAAGAACTAAATAAGGCAGTGACAAATGGGTAACAATAGAAAAATGTGAAGGGTAAAATAGAAAACATTTTTAAAGGGTCAATATTACAGTAAAATGTTTACTATAATGAATAATTTACAATTCCAGTATTATTATAGACAATGAAATATCAATGATTTCAGTCCATCACAGGAACCAGAAATGATAACACAAAAAAAGCAGTACCTTTCCAAGCACTAGGTCAGACAGTCCAGACCTTTTTAAAAATGAGGCAGCTTCTGCTGCTCCGACTCTCCCATCATTCACTGTATCAATCTATAAAAGTGAAAAACAGAAAAACTGGAAATTCTAAGCAGGGAAATATTCTGTACTCCATAAGCAGGTTTAAAAAATAGTTTTCCCGGTCGGGAACATCGATGAACTAATCACCCTGTGACTCTTGATATGAGAACTGCCTGAATTTAGAAGAGGCACCAAAAGTGAGACTGGGCCCTAATCTCCAAGTCAAAAAACTAAAGGAAAAGTACTGAAAAATAACATTCTTAAACACCGGTCATAACAAGCCACTCTCATCCACTTGCCATCAGAATCATAATCATGTAATGACAGCCAAGGCCTTACTGCAAGTTACTGATTGACTTTTTCAAGTATATAATGGTCCTGGAGGCCAAGTGGGAGGGAGAAAATAAAAACTATCATGGAACAGAATAGAAAAGGTCTTTTGATCATAACAAAATACATATGGTCGAAGTTACCACCACTGGAATCCACCAGTGTGATGATAGGCAACACTACTCTTTGCTATGCGCTCTTAAGTAAATGCCAACTAAAACATATCACTCAACTTAATTTAAAGTAAAAAATTAAGATAATAAACACAAATGACATTCTTGCTTCTGAAGAATTTGAGACTAGGTAAACAGCGCTGCATACAAATAAATCTTAACTTCTTTTTCATAAGTCCTCCTTTATTAGGGAGGTCGAGAAAGACTCATGTTGAAGTTCTTGTCTGTGCAATTTTAGGTTAACAGTGGGAACCCTTAATTAATCTCAAAGTGAAAGAAATTCAAATGAGACTTTAAAGCAGAAAATAAAAGTTAAATGCAAAGCAGCAATTAGTAATAGGGATTAAAAAAAGAAAAAAGTGTGGATTATTACACAACGGTTATCATAAATTAAAAGCAAATACTATGAAATTATGGCTTCAAAAATAATCTTAAGTATTTTTCTCAGCCAAAAAAAAACTAAGTTACTCACAAGCAATATTCTAACTTATTTTTGTGGCAGACTAATAGTATACTTTGATGCATTAGCTTTTTCATTTCCCAAGCAGCCACTCTTCATTTGCAAACCTATTGATTATATACTCCAAGGATATTTGACTGAGGGTGGCCTCACAGCCAAGTCTAATGCTTTGTATAGAGTTTCCAGGAGAGTAAGATTGAGAACCTGAACTCAATTTGTTCATTCTTTCTGGGTCTTGATATTCTAAGACTCTGGATCCTTGTGTGGTGCTCATCCAAGTGTTCTGAATGACAGTGATTAACTGAGAACAGAACAAGAACTGAACCTAACTCTTAATTATCTCTATGACTCAGCAATCATGCCCAAATGGTGTGTCTGTTGGATCCGAAATCAGCCAAAAAAAAATATGAAGTTGCTATTTGTATACAGAAAATTCACAAGTGCGCAAGCCAATGTACCATCCAAGAGGCTAACTTACAATGAAAATGCAGGAAAGAAATTTAAATTTGGAAGCAATTACAAAAATATTTTTTCTTCCAAGTTAACAGAAGGTCACTGGATGATTTCTAGCATGGTCTATCTGCTCTTCAAGAGGAACCATGAACATGCAAGAACTTTTGATCAAGTCAAAATTAAGAAGCTGCTCTTCAGCATGACAAGTAGTTCCCAAAGTTGGATTTGTGGACAAAATGGTACTGTCATTTTCACTCAGTGAGTTGGATCATTCATCAGAATGATGAGTAGAGTTTCCCCAACAGCCATTCAATAAAAGGACCAACTCATATCTGAATTAACTAATTCCATCTCAGACAGAAGTGCCATAGTGCAATACACGCCAGAAGGGGACCGTGTGACTGATCGCATTGGTGTCAACCCCCTCTTTAAGTAGCCCAAAACTAATCTCAATGTCCAGTGATACTGTTCCCAGTTTATTCTCTCTCTTTTCATAACTTACTCCCAACCACAAACATCACTGATGCTGTGTAAAAAGAACTGACTTCAGTATTCTTTGTGCACAGGGGTGGTGAAAAGCGGCCACATTTTCCACTTATGACTGTTATCTACTGACGCCTGATAACACGTGCATGTACGTGGACAAGTCGTAAGGACAAGGTCGGACTTGGCTGGCGTTTGGTTGAATGCGTATTCACTACCTGTTGTTGTTACTTGGGCAAGATACCAAAAGCTACTAACAACTGTGAAAATATACCATTACTTGAATTTGTGCCTTCCAAAGAGAAAAGGTAAATATAAAAATGTCAGAACTAAACAATTTCTGGAAAATGTGTTTTATAAGCAAACAATGTTGCACTAAGTTTGAAACTCAATATTAATATCGCTGTTTAATTGATATCTCAGGGTAAAAAAGCTTTTTATACAAAAAAAGTATTAAAGTATTTATCGTAACATAATTTGCTAGAGTAGTCAATGCAGTTAAACATATTCAAATATTTACAAGGGACACTGTTAAATGCACTGAGCAGAAAGCAAGTAAAGTCAAAGTTACCTGACGATAATACTTTTCGTATAAAGGATTTCCACTTGAAAGCTGCAAAAGAATAACAAGCAATAAGTTTTCTGATCGAATTACAAAAGATAAAAAGTGTAACAGTGCAATGTGTTCAAAAGTACTGGATGCTGGTTCTGAACGAATTGACATAACCAGTTTTTATTTTTGCGCGCTCATGAACATGGCCTGTGCTGGCAAGGCCACTATTTCTTGCCCATCTTGGAGGTGGTCGTGATGGTGGTGAATGGCTTTCTTCAGCTATCAGATTCCTAATGCGTAGGACACACACAGTGCTGCTGGGAAAGGAGTTCCTGGATTTGCCCCAAAGACAGCGAAGGAACAACAATACAGTTTTGAGTTAGGATGGAGTGTGGCTTGGAGCAAAATTTGCAAGCAAAGATGTTCCCATGTGTCTGCGCCCTTGTCCTTTTCGATGGTAGAGATCATAGGTTTGAAAGGTGCTGTCAAAAGGAAACTTGGTACCTTCCTGGAGTGAATCTTGTAGATGGTACAGATTGCTGCCAATCTATATCAGCAGTGAAGGAAGTGAACTATTGAAAGTGGTGGAGTGGTACAAATCAAAGCAGATGCTTTGTCTGAGATGGCGTTGAGCTTCTTCCCCTAAAGGTCATGAGTGGATCAGATTAATATTTTTGACCATTGACAATGATTACATGGTTCCCAATCATCTAGTTTATAATTTTAGATGTTATTGAATTCAAACATTGTTATTTGCCGTGGTGAGATTCAAAACCATGTCCCCAGAACATTATCTGAGATTCTGAATTACTATTCCAGTGATATTACCACTTCCCCAAAACATTACTACTAAAAATTAACATTGTTGAATGTTGAAAGGTTTGAACTTCTATTATTATTGGGGAACAATGGAACCAATTGAACTTACCAAGAATCACAAGACATTTCAAGAACAATTTAATATCAAAAGAGAAAAAAAAAATCAATAATTTATCCTTTCTTTGAAATCTCCAAGTCCTATATATCCTCCTTCCACACCGGAAGTAGCAATTTATGATGAATTTAACTAATATAGACAGGCTTCATGCAGAACTGGCCATTTCACAAGTATCAACAGGCTTCTCAACCAGCACAAGACAAAGATCAACGCAAATCTATGGTGAACAGGCAACTATGCGCACATGCAGGTATTTCAAGCAGACGTCACTAAATACCTTATATGCAAAGGGACTTGGGAGTTCTAGTCCAGGATGCTCTGAAGGTAAACTTGCAGGTTGAGTCAGTAATTAGGAAGGCAAGTATAATGATGGCATTTATTTCGAGAGGACTAGAATATAAAAGCAGGGATGTACCTCTGAGGCTTTCTAAACATCTGGTCAGATCACATTTAGAGTACTGTGAGCAAATTTGGGCCCCACACCTCAGGAAGGATGTACTGGCCCTGGAGTGGGTCCAGAGGACGTTCACAAGAATGATCCCAGAAACGAAAGGCTTAACATTGGAGGAACATTTTAGGACTTGTGGTCTACATTTGCTGGGGTTTAGAAGGATATGGGGGGGATCTAATTGAAACTTGCTGAATACTGAACGGCCTGGGTGGACTGGATGTTGGGAGAATGTTTCCATTTACAGGAGAGAATAGGACCCAAGCCTTAGAGTAAAGGGAAGACCCTTTAGAACAGAGATAAGGAGGAACCTCTTCAGTCAGACATGGGTGAAGCTATGGAATTGATTGCCACAGAAGACTGTGGAGGTCAGGTCATGGAGCATATTTAAGACTGAGATAGACAGGTTCTTGATTATCAAGGGGATCAAGGGTTATGGGAAGAAAGCACAGAATGGGATTGAGAAACTTATCAGCCACAATCGAAGGACGGAGCAGACTCTATGGGCCAAATGGCCTAATTTCTGCGCGTATGTCTTATGGACTTATGATGCAAACACCAAGGGCAATGTGTGCCAATATCATCAGTACAGCCAAGATACCTTACATCAATGCAGACCAGGAATCAAACACTCCTGAACAGAAACTATTCTAAAACTCACAAGAGCTGAAGCATCTATGTGCCAATTGAGAGAGGTGACGTAAGATTAGTGAAATGAGTACGTAGCTCAAAGACTGGTGTGAAGATACTGGGTTGCAGTTCACGGCGCATTTACATCAGTACAGGGCTATGTACAAGTGAAACTGTCTACACCAGCAAATTGGTAGTCTCACTGTTGCACTAAACCAAACAATAAGGTGAGGGATCAAACTTCAGGAGGTGCAGCAAATCAAGCGGTAGGGCCAAGGCAGTACAGTAAAAGAGTAATATGGGAAATTAAGGTCAGAGAATAGCAGAAAGCAACAAAACAAACTTAAAAATACACCAGCAGCCGAGACTAGATGTTACAAAGACAACGAGAAGGCAAAGCAGAGCAAAAGAGAAGTCTTTGTGGAGATTTCTGGGGATATTTCGGAATTCAGGAAAAAGCAAATAATTGTGCTAAGATGACTGACAGATTCACTAATGTTTTAGATCATAGGAACCCTACAGTGTGGAAACAGGCCCTTTGGCCCAAAAAGTCCACTCCGACCCTCAGAACATCCCACCCAGACCCCATCCCCCTCATCTACACATCCCTGAACACTACGGCAATTTTAGCATGGCCAATCCACCTAGCCTGCACATCTTTGGACTGTGGGAGGAAACCGGAGCACCCGGAGGAAACCCACGCAGACAAGTGTCCCACATGTCTTCCGAACTACCTTATTAACCTGTCCTGCAGCCTTCAGGGATCTGTGGACAAGCACCCCAAGATCCTTCTGTTCGTCCAAACTTCTTAGTGTCCTCCAGTCGTTGAGTACTCCCATGTCTTGCTACCTCTTCTAAAGTGAACCTCACACTTAACAAAGTTAACTTCCGTCTGTCACTGATCTGTCCATCTAACCAATCCATTTCTATTTGTCTAAATTTGCAATTAAGATGGCTAGTGGGATAGCATCCTTTATTACAGGAAGAATTGAACATAGAAGTAAGGATGCTATGCTATGCTTCAGGTACACAGGACATTGGTGAGATTACATCTCAAATAGTATGCGCAGTTGTAGTCTCCTTACTTAAGGAAGGATGTAAATACACTGGAAACAGTTCAAAGGAGGTTTACAAGATTGAAACCTGGGAACGAGCAGGTTGTCTTATGAGGAAATTTTGGACAGAACAGGGTTTATCTCTCTCGAGTGTAGAAGGGCAAGTGGTGACTTCATTACAATCTTGAGAGAGTGGATATGGATAGGTGTTTCCTCTTGTAGGTGAGTCCAGAACTAGGGGGACACCGCTTAAAAATTAAAATGCACACTTTTAGGATAGGATAAAGTTCAGAATTATTTTCACTCATAGGGGATGTAAAACTTTAGACTCTCTGACTCAAATGGCTGTGTAGGTGAAATTAATAAATTTGTAAGGTGAGAAATTGATAAATTCTTGTTAGGCACAGGAATCAAAGATTATCGGGGGTGGGTAGATGCAAGGTTGAAAGACAAACAGATCAACCATGACTTTTTTGAATGGCAGGTAGGGGGAGCCATTAGACTACGACTGCTAATTCCTATAAGTGCACCATGCAATGAAAAATTCAACTTGAAATTTTTCAAGTTGTCTCTTATTTTTCAGAGTTTATTCATAAAATCCCAACAGTGTGGAAACAGGCCCTTCAGCCCAACAAGTCCACACCGAACCTCAGAGCATCCCACCCAGGCCCACCCCTCCAACAACCCACACCTCCCTGAACACTACGGGCAATTTAGCATGACCAATCCACCTAACCTGCACATCTTTGGACTGTGGGAGGAAACCGGAGCACCTGGAGGAAACCCACGCAGACATAGGGAGAATGTGCAAACTTCACACAGACAGATACACAAGGCTGGAATCGAACCTGCGATAGGGTGTCAATTTTTGGAACTGAAATCACTTAAACAGGACATAGTTCTTTTTTAGGATGCATAAAATGGCAAAGGAACTGCTAAATTAACATAAAAGAATATTACTGTGGATGCTGAAAATTGGAGAGGAAAACAGAAAATGATGGTCATATTTAATAGAAACTGTGGGGGAAAAAAGAGTTATTATCTAAAACATTAACTCTGTTCTTTTCTCCACAGATGCTGTCACATCTGCTGATCATTTCAGAACATTCTCCTTCTGTTCAATATACACATAATTTAATGACTTTAATATGTTGTATGTTGCAGCCAAGAAAACTTGCAAAAGCAGGTCAACAGATTTAAAACAGCTAGCACAGTACCAAATTATGAGAACAAGTCAGGCTCCTGTGTGACTATAACAGAGGTTTTGCAGTTTATTCTCACAAAATATTCCACATTTATACTGTCGAAACACCAAACACGAGAGCACAAAAGCTTAAAGAGGAAGTTTAAAAGTTGAAGATACAACAGTGGTGCAGTTTCAGGAAGTTTCTGGTTAATATAAAATAATACTGGGTTTTGTAATTGAGATAACAAGGTGCAGAGCTGGATGAACACTGCAGGCCAAGCAGCATCAGAGGAACGGGAAGGCTGACGTTTCGGGCCTGGACCCTTCTTCAGAAAATCTGAAGAAGG
>JAHRHZ010000038.1:591418-605243 GCA_024137785.1 Ginglymostoma cirratum
GAGAGGTTGAGACGATTGATGTCTCGACGGCAGTTGGAGATGAAGAGGTCGAGGGAGGGTAGGAGGCCTTGGGGTGGTGTCCAGGAGGAGGGCTTGTGTTGGAGGCGGGAGAAGGGGTCAGTGGGGGGAGGGTTAGATTCGCGGTTGGAGAAGTAAGCGTGGAGGCGGAGGCGGCGGAAAAACTGCTCAATATCCAAGCGTGAGCGGTATTCGTTGATATGTGGGTGGAGGGGGACAAAGGTGAGCCCTTTACTGAGGACTGACCGTTCATCCTCAGTAAGGGGGAGGTCTGAGGGGATGGTGAAGACCCGGCAGGGCTCAGTGCTACTGTCTCCTCTGGAGCTGCTGGCTGTGGAGGCTGTGGGCGGAGTTACGTCTGCGTCGGCTGTGGGCGGAGTTACGTCTTTAAGCTCTGTAATCTTTACGGCTCTACCCACACTGCTGCCTACCCCTGTTTCTGCTGAAATGGCCAGGTCAGTGACCTTTGATCAAGCCAGGCAATTGTCACCACTTGAAATCGCATCCTGTCGTTATCATACACTTCGTGATGATCAAAGCTGTATCCTGTTCTCGTTATAGCGGCATGACCACATACTCGTGATGTTTCAGATGTAGTAATTGTTTTATGTATCCGCCAATTCCAAGGGTATAAAAGCAGGGACTGTCTCCTGTTTGGACAGAATCGCTCACGATACCCAGCACTCAGTGCCGGGTTGTGTACAGCGATCCTCCTTGTACTTGCTTAGTAATAAAGGATTGTGTTTTTGTAACCAGGTCAGTGTCTTGCTCTTACATCAAGTCCGTGGGGGTCTCTGGAAAACGAACCTAACATTTAGGCTGAGTAATAATCTTCTTTCTCCCATCCCCAAGTTCTTGCTGGGACAGTTCCTCCCCTAAACCCCCGTCACAATCCTGGGCAATTTCCTTCCTTAGTCAACCAAAAGTACTGTTTTAATCATCTCCACCCTTCTGTCTCAAAATATCAGGTCCATTTTGCATCTTTCATTCCTGCTAAACTCCTTTTCCCTCAAATGTCATCAATTAACTTCAGCAACAGTACCTTGACATTTTTCTCTTGACATTGTCATCAGTTCTCACTTGCCAAGCATTGGGCCTTCTTTCTTTCATTCATTGTGAATAATGGCCCAACATGAACTTTATCCTCTCCCCTCATATTTTCCTCTTACCCCTTCCTTGCCTGAGCCTTGTTCTATCAATTCTTACATGATCAGTGGCTAATGTGCAATAAAGTCCCTCGGCCACAGCTTCACTAATGGCAATTGATTAACAACACTTGTTTTTATGCAAGTTCACAACTGCAATGTATAGAGACACCATTAATGTTTGGGATTCTCCTAAGTGTGGAATAAAACTGCTCTATAACTTTGTACACAGGGTCATGAGGTGCTTCACATCGATGCAAAAGGGAACCAACTCACAGTGATTTGCAGTTAACAAATAAAGACATGTTAACAGACTCCCAAAGCATTGCCAGTTCAAAATGATGATTGATGTAATTATGGTAGGGCTGAAATGGGAAATTTGGTTAGTGTTGGAAAATGTGGGTAAGTTTTGCATTAAGATGAGCCTATGACATTTTGCACAAACCAGCCTGAAAATTAGCTCTTCCTCTACCCAAACTTCTAAATTCAAAGCAAAGTTATTTTCCTTCGCACTACATTACACACTCTCTATGCCAATGGGAAGTGCCAGCTTAATTTTAACTTTTTATTAACCAAATTCACGACTGCTGAAAACTGAGATAAATAGAAAACTACCACATATCTAAATGCCTTTTGCAACAGACTTGTTCAAAATATACAGCATGTTTGGAGGGGCTGCAAGTTATATAACAGAGATATGACAAAGCAGCTTTCTGAAAAGCTTTCCAAGTATATAATACAACTTGGAGTTTAAGTCAAAGAGAATGGATTAACAATAAAAAGACAATAATAGACACATTTAAAATTAATATGCTGTTCATATATTTTTGGGGGATTGTCGAGAGTGGAAATAGGTTGATTTGCAATGCAGTGTAAAGAGACAAATAAAAAAATACATACTCCTGGCAGGGTAACCTTCATATGCAGTCTACTATTTTCAAGGCTCAATGGACCAAATGGTCTACCCCGTTCCTAATTTATATATTTGCACGTATGTTTGCAGGTTAATAACAAGAGTGAAAGGGAATTTCCAGAAAATTACCAAATATTAATGTTGAAAAGCTGGAAAACGTCTAAGTCAGGATGATGTTACCGGGAGAACTTGGGAGTGAATTTGGATAATACTGTTGCTCCTGCTCTTTTTGATAACAAAGGTTGCAGGAGAAAACGATGATCTAGTATAGTATATCCAGTAAACTGTGCAGCTTTCATTCATACCAGTGATGTACTTATAGATTTTAATTTATTTAGAAAATGCAAATCCCTGGAGCCAGGTGACAGCCTCCTTGTTTGTTGAGTTTAAGGTGATTAATCCACAACTTAGTCTGGAGACAGGTTATTCCTGGGTAACGTGCAGCATTGTATGTGTCTCTCCACAAGTGCCTATAAGGTTTATACCAAAACCCAGTGGTGGAGTTTGACTGCACAGAGGCCCTGATTTGTACTGAACCTATTTAACAAGGACCCTCTCACAGTAGCAGTTCAAAGCCTGCTATTCAACAGATGGGGTTTAGCACAAGAAACTCTTCAGTGACACCTCTTGTTTCCCATTCCTTGATCCAAAGGATGCCTGCTGGTGGATTGCTGTCTGTGGAGGACCAAGATGTAAGATGAGTTCTTGCATTTCTCATTCCTTGATCCAAAGTGTTGGATAGTGGACATTGCTTAGGAAGACTGCTCCATTGGGACACCAAGTGCGTGCACAGAACATGTCATTTTTGGAGTGGTGGGTGAGGTGCAGTCCAGGTAGTCTCAAACAGTACGGATTTCTGTCAAGCATCAGGTACGTGGGTGTGATATTCACAAGCTCAAATTTGGATGGTAATCATGGTCTGTTTTAGGTAGCTTTGAAGGGAGTGCTTCTGAGCAGTCCTGAAAAGAGCTGAAATCAACAAGCTGCTTTCTTCCTGACCTATGGCATAGCACCTATCATTGACCAAATATACAAAAGATGGCTACAGTGACAACACTCCCCTAAACAAGTCCTTGGACAATGTTCCACATAAATGATAACAGGAGGACTCATTCTAAATCACCCACACTCATAGACATATCAATATTAATTTCAACATAACACACATCCCAAGCGAACATGAATTAACAGCCCAGTTGCATACTATCGCTTTATTGTATGGAACCATGAATAAAAAGTCAGATTCATAAGGACACAAGGGAAATACCATTTAATAACTGAACTCATTACAAATCAAACTGCATTTAAACAGCTTCATTAACATAACAAAGTACCCCTCAGACTTCTTGTTATCAACCAAAATTCATTGTTGCCACATGGTGACATTGGGAATAGTGTGGCAACTGCCAGAGATCAAGAATACCGGACATCAGACCAGCTGCACAGTGCGTTGGGGGAAAGACATCACAACAAACGCAACGCCAACATCACCAGCCTTCCATCCATAAGCTCACAAATAAAAAAAAATGCACCAGGAGCACCTTGATTTGTATGTATAATGGTTTAGTTTTAAGTGAAAATATGGGGTGGCACAGTGGCTCAGTGGTTAGCACTGCTGCCTCATAGTGCCAGGGAACCGGGTTCGATCCCACCCTCGGGCAACTGTGTGTGTCGAGTTTGCACATTCTCTCCGTGTCTGTGTGGGTTTCCTCCAGATACTCTGGTTTCCTCCCACAATCCAAGGATGTGCAGGCTAGGAGGATTGGCCATGCTAAATTGCCCCTAGTGTTCAGGGATGTGTAGCTTAGATGTGTTATAGGGGGATGGGTCTGGGTGAGATGTTCCAAGGGTCGGTGTGGACTTGATGGGCCGAAGGGCCTGCTTCCACACTGTAGCGATTCTATTCTATGATTCTAGAACAACAAACGGAACCATTGTCTATTCCTGGCTAGTCATTGTCTTCTGTATTTGGCAAACTTCTTTTTGATGCATCACTCTTTAAATTATTTTTCTATCTTGACCACAGTATACTGGAAATCCAGACTGTAGACAAGCCAGGCAAAAACTGGACTACCCAGTATAAAACTGGACAATCAAACAAACACCGCCATCCCCTCTAAAAGTTAGGACAGGTGACCAAAGATGCTCAAAATGTTATGTTTTAACAAACACCATAAAAAAAGGGGACAGAGATGGAGAAACTGAGGGAGGAAATACCCAAGAGTGTACAGACAAGGCAGCTGAGGCATGACAAGAAAATAATAACAAGGTTCGCAAGACTACATCATAAAAACAGAATTTGTTTCCTTGTAATAAAGCACAGTGAGAACATCATGTTTTCATAAGTGCAGCATTCTTGCTCAACTTTGATGCATCTTGGTTGTTTCTTTTAGACTCATAAATGTTACTTCTGTATGCTCTATCACAATCTTTAAAATAACATTACATTTAAAGTATGCAATCTCCAGTAGACTACTTGAAAGCAATGAAGAAGCCAACCATTTAGACAAAATAATGTTACCAGAAAATACTTTAAACATTAGACTCATTTATAGTTAAGATATTTCTACATTTCTCCTCCAGCAGGAGGGCAAAGGAAAGAACAAAAATAAACCACAAATAAAATTTCCTCAAATAATTCATCTTGACTTGGTTGTAGCACTTTTTCCCATGTCAAAAGGTCATAATTCAAGCATCTCCTGCTAACCCTCCACACTTTTGGGCACATAACCTCTCAGTGGAGTTGCAGCCTGACAGTGGAATTATCTTTCATTTGATTATACAAATCACAAATTAGCTGACACTTTCTCAACAAGAGTGACTTCAATTGTTGCACTGTTTTCAAATGTCCTGACAAAGTGCAAGGTAAAATACATAAGTTCTTCCTTTCTTAAAACTACAAGTCATTTATAAAAAGGTACTTCATTAAATATCATACTGATTTAATACTTGTGAGAATACTTGCCTTCATTGTCAGTAAATAAAAAAGGAAGACAAGCGGTGCATTTTAGCTCTAGCATCAGGGTTCAAACTCAGCCCAAGTAATCAAGTGAACATCTCCAGTTTATCTGGCTGCATGGCAAATTTGGGTACTGTTAGTCCTGTTTCTGCTAAGTGCAGAATGCTGCAGTAAGGAAGCACCAAACTTGGATCTTGTCATGTTGCAATAAAAAGCCAAATTGAATGAAACAGAGGGCTACTGCAAAAAAAAAGTGGAGCTGTTTATTAATTGTATGTAATTGCATTCACACATTCAGTGTTAACAGGACATTTGTTTGAACTTGCTATAACCTGACAAAGACTTGAACTGATCAAGTGTGAAGGGTTATGAAGTGGGCACTTGTAATGTATAACACCACATAAATGTAAAAGAAATGTAATGAATAATCAATCTTCCATTGTCAGGCCTGTTATCTTGAAGCCAAGTCAACTATAAAGAAATCCCACTCCCACTTCCATTATACCACCATTTCCCACATACAAACATAGGTGTTAGGGTGATAGCTAAAACAATTAACCAACTTACTGACAAGACAATAAGAATGAATAACTACAAGAGCTGGAACGAGATAGTCAGGCCATTCCAGGGTAGAGATGGAATTTTTCCAATAATAAACTAACACCAAACTTCAGGCTACATGAACAACTATCTAGCAAGAGAATATTTTCAGAAATAGGCTCCTTGGGCTAAAGATTTAAAAGGCACAATCAGCTTCGGTAACAAAATTATCAAATTCAATTGTTTAACTGATTATGCACTAAAATTATTTTCTAAAATATAATGTTTTACATGCCAATTTTAGAAGGAATGTTATTACAGCATTCCTTTTCATACCTTCTTGTATTTAGCTTTAATATACCCTGTAGTAGATAGGCTTTCAAAGAAGCCAATCAGTGTATTCAATGGACTTGATTTGAAGCTGAGTCACAATTCTGCTGATAGCCACTCAAACTATCAATCAAAAGCTCAAAAGACACAATTTAGTTATCACAATACTAAAATTTTAGAGAATTGCTCACAAGCCACCACATTATAAAATAAAAGCCAAGTAAAGAAACAGGTATGTCACTCTCGCCTTCAGTGATTCTCATCAACTCCTGCACATGAATAACATGCCTTAAAGAAGCTCTAGCAACCATCACAGCGATGTGCAATCCAATCCTTACCCGAATTCTTCACAGTTTCAACATGGCACCACGACAGATCAGAAGAAGGAATATCTTGGTCAATATACCCCTTCGTAACACAAAGTTATTGAAAATAATCTTTGTGCACCGACCAACATCCTGACTGAGAGGAGCTAACTGAGCTGAAATAGAACCCGCGGGCAAGGGAGGGGCAGTCGTAGTATGGCGCACTGACCTCTACATTGCTGAGGCCAGGCGACAACTTTCTGACACCTCCTCCTACCGCCCCCTGGATCATGACCCCATCCCGAGCACCAAACCATCATCTGCCAAACATCCACAACCTCATCACCTCAGATGACCTCCCACCCACCGCCTCCAACCTCATCGTTCCCCAGCCCCGCACCGCCCGCTTCTATCTCCTTCCCAAAATCCACAAACCTGAATGCCCTGGTCGACCCATTGTCTCCGCCTGCTCCTGCCCCACCAAACTCATCTCCACCTACCGAGACTCCATTTTCACCCCCTTGGTCCAGGAACTCCCTACCTACGTCCGTGACACCACCCACGCCCTCCACCTCCTCCAGAACTTCCAATTCCCCGGTCCCCAACACCTCATTTTTACTATGGACGTCCAGTCCCTATACACCTGTATTCCCCATGCAGATGGCCTAAAGACCTTCCACTTCTTCCTGTCCCGCAGAACTGACCAATCCCCCTCCACCGACACCCTCATCCGCTTAGCCGAACTCGTCTCACCCTCAACAACTTCTCTTTCAATTCCTCCCACTTCCTACAGACAAAGGGGGTGGCCATGGGTACCCGCATGGGCCCAAGCTATGCCTGCCTCTTTGTAGGTTACGTGGAACAATCCCTCTTCCGTACCTACACTGGCCCTAAACCCCACCTCTTCCTCCGTTACATCGATGACTGCATCGGCGCCGCCTCGTGCTCCCACAAGGAGCTCGAACAGTTCATCCACTTCACCAACACCTTCCACCCCAACCTGAAGTTCACCTGGACCATCTCCAACACTTCTCTCTCCTTGCTGAACCTCTCTGTCTCCATCTCGGGCAACCACCTAGAGACAGATGTCCATTTCAAGCCCACCGACTCCCACAGCTACCTGGAATACACCTCCTCCCACCCACCTTCCTGCAAAAATGCCATCCCCTATTCCCAATTCCTTCGCCTCCGCCGCATCTGCTCCCAGGATGAGACATTCCAATCCCGTACATCTCAAATGTCCGCATTCTTCAAGGACCGCAACTTCCCCCCTCCAGTGGTCGAGAACGCCCTCGACCGTGTCTCCCGCATTTCCCGGAACACATACCTCACGCCCCGTCCCCGCAACAATAACCAAAAAAGAATCCCCCTCGTCCTCACATACCACCCCACCAACCTCCAGATCCAACGCATCATCCTCCGACACTTCCGCCATCTGCAGTCAGACCCCACCACCAAAGACATTTTTCCCTCCCCACCCTTATCTGCCTTCCGGAGGGACCGCTCCCTCCGCGACTCCCTTGTCCGCTCCACACTCCCCTCCAGCCCCACCACACCCGGCACTTTTCCTTGTAACCGCAGGAAGTGCTACACCTGCCCCCACACCTCCTCCCTCACCCCAATCCCAGGCCCCAAGAAGACTTTCCACATCAGGCAGAGGTTCACCTGCACATCTGCCAATGTGGTATACTGCATCCGCTGCACCCGTTGTGGCTTCCTCTACATCGGGGAAACCAAGCGGAGGCTTGGGGACCGCTTTGCAGAACACCTGCGCTCAGTTCGCAACAAACAACTGCACCTCCCAGTCGCGAACCATTTCAACTCCCCCTCCCATTCCTCTGATGACATGTCCATCCTGGGCCTCCTACAATGCCACAGTGATGCCACCCGAAGGCTGCAGGAACAGCAAATCATATTCAGCCAGGGAACCCTGCAGCCCAATGGTATCAATGTGGATTTCACAAGCTTCAAAATCTGCCCTCCCCCAACCGCATCCCAAAACCAGCCCAGCTCATCTCCACCTCCCTAACCTGTTTCTCCTCTCACCTATCCCCTCCTCCCACCTCAAGCCCCACCCCCATCTCCTATCTACTAACATCATCCCGCCCCCTTGAAAAAGATTTCTGATGAAGGGTCTAGGCCCGAAACGTCAAGTTTTTCTGCTCCTATGATGCTGCTTGACCTGCTGTGTTCATCCAGCCCCACGCTTGTTATCTCTGAGCTGAAATGAATGTGTGAACCTGGACCTTCTCGTTCAAAATGATCTTGTGACTATGGTCTTATATCTCCTTCCTCATCAGCAGACCCTCATGGTCAAGGGCTATAAACATACTGTAACATCAATCTGAGCTGTGGCACCATGTTTAAACGGCTTGCCAACACTTGATAAGCAAAGCTTTCATCAGATCAACTGTTCACACCTTTTACAGATGCATGCCCAGTCGAGGGAG
The DNA here is from genome assembly GCA_024137785.1 of Ginglymostoma cirratum. Taxonomy (NCBI): domain Eukaryota; kingdom Metazoa; phylum Chordata; class Chondrichthyes; order Orectolobiformes; family Ginglymostomatidae; genus Ginglymostoma; species Ginglymostoma cirratum. The sequence goes on from JAHRHZ010000038.1 coordinate 600,079, forward strand.
TAATGTTTATTTATACAAATATTTATCCCTCAGTCAACAGCAGACATACAGATTATCTGGTAGTTGAGGATCTAATCAAGAAGACAGATGAGAACAGAGTGGCAGAGATCTAAATGGACTTTACCAAGGCCTTGGCCAAGGTTCCACATGGTAGGCTGGTTATTGAAGTTAAATCACATGGGATTCAGGGACAGCTTGCCAATTGAAACAAAATTGGCTTGACAGGAGGAGACAGAGGGTGGTGGTTGAGGGTTTTTTTTTGGACTTAAAGTCTGTGACCAGTGGTGTTCCACAGGGATCTGCGCTGGGTCCGCTACTGTTTGTCATCTATACAAAAGATTTGGATGATGATGTGGGAAGTATGGTTACTAAGTTTGTGGATGACACAAAAATTTGTGCTTGATAGACAGTGGAGAAAGTTATCTACGAGTACAAAGGGATCTTGATCAATTGGTCCAATGGGATGAGGAGTGGCAGATGGAGTTTAATTTGGATAAACGCGAGGTGCTGCAGTTTGGTAATACGAACAAGGGCAGGACTTAAGAGTTAATGGGAGGGCCCTGGGGAGTGTTGTCAAGCAGAGAGACCCAGGGGTGCAGGTACACAGTTCCTCGAAAGTGGTGTTTCAGGGAGACAAGGTGGTTAAGATGCATTTGATATACTTGTCTTCATTGCTCAGACCATTAAGTATAGGAGATAACAAGGTGTAGAGCTGGATGAACACAGCAGGCCAAGCAGCATCAGAGGAGCAGGAAAGCTGACGTTTCAGGCCTTGACCCTTCTTCAGAAAATTTTCGTCAGCTCCTCTGATGCTGCTTGGCCTGCTGTGGTCATCCAGCTCTACACCTTGTTACCTCAGATTCTCCAGCATCTGCAGTTCCTACTATCTCTGAAACATTAAGTAAAGGAGTTGGGACATTATGGTGTGGTTAAAGGACATTGATAAGATCACTTTTGGAGTATTGTGTACAGTTCTGGTCGCCGTGCTATAGGAAGAAAATTATTAAATTGGAAAGGGTGCAGAAAAGATTCACAAGGATATTTCTGGGACTGGAGAGTTTGAAATGATAAGGAGATGCTGGGTAGGCTAGGGCTCCCCCCCCCACCCCCCTCCCCGTCCCCGGGGGCATAGGAGGTTGAGGGGTGACATTATAAAATCATGAGGGGCGAAGATAAGGTGAATAGCAAAAGTCTTTTCCCGAGAGTAGGTGAGTTCAAAACTCCAGGGCATAATTTTAAGTTGAGAGGAGAAAGGTTTACAAGGGAACTGAAAGGCAACTTTTTCACACAAAGGATGTTTCGTATATGGAATGATCTACCAGAGGAAGTGGTAGATGCTGGTACAGTTGCAACATTTAAAAGACAGGTGGACAGGTATATGGTTAAGAAAGATTCAGAGGGATATAGACCAGGTGCAGGCAAATGGGACTAGTTTAGTTTGAGAAGACTAGTCGGAAGAATTAGACCGAAGGGGCTTTCCATGCTATATGACTTGATGATACCTCAGCTGTTGTATTACAACAGCAACTATACTAAAGAGCACTTCATTGGCTACAAAGTGGTTTATGGTGCCCTTCAAATCATGTAAGGTGTGCACTTGATTCACTGAATGCCATCTGATATAACAGTGACAAACAGTGCAGCACCAGATACATTCATCGAAAAGGGTCTCGGTCAAAACCACACTGTAGTTAATTCTATTTTAACTCATTCAATAAAGGAGTAAATATCTCCCCTCAAATATTTTAATGATGGGAAACTCCTCAACATTGTTCAGGAAACACTGTGGTAGTTCCAAAGCTTTCAATGAGGCTTTCTTTGTGGTAAAAATTCATTTATTCCCTAATTTGAATGAAGCAACAGAAATAGTAAGAAAAGAAAGAATTTGCTGATAATGCAAGTTAATAATTAATTTTTCAAGCTAACAGAAGAATTAGACTGTGTTTGTTAAGCTATTCTTTATTCATTCAAGGGATATGGGCACCACTGGCTGGCTAGTATTTACTTCCTATCCCAAGTTACTCTTGAGAAGGTGGTAGTGAGCTGCCTTCTTGAACTGGTGATCCATTTGTTGCCGGTACACCCCACAATGCTGTTAGGGAGGGATTTCCAGGATTGTGACCCAATGGGTCTGAAGGAAGAGCAATATATTTCCAACTCTGGATGATGAGTGTCTTTGAGGGGAACTTGCAGGTGGTGGTGTTCCCAACTCTCTGCAGCCCTTGTCCTTCTAGATGGTCGTTGTCATTTGTTTGGAAGGCTATCCAAGGAGCCTGAGTGAATTACTGCAATGCATCCTGAAAGCATACGCAACACTACTCCTAAGTGTCAGTAGTAGAGGGACAGTCGGCCACTAACAGCCAAGTTCTGTACCCATGAGGACAGCTTCAACCACGATCTTGGGTTCATGTAGCCCCACCATACTGTTCAGTCTAAAATCTAAAATCTAAAATCTAAAATCTTCCTTATTATTCTATTCTGACACCATCACCTTGATATCTCTCTACATTAATTAGTTCGTATTTTTTAACAAGTAATTACTTGTTACTTCGGTTAGACCCTCGTCATGCGACTCTCATACCTATCATGTTATTCCAGCAAAACACATTTGGTTTGTCTCTAGCACCACCTTATTTTTGATTTTTGGTAATTATCTCTCTGCCTTAATTAATCAGATCATGGGTCATCCCTTCACATGTTATTCAGCTGTTGACACTTTATTCACACCAGCTGACACTTTGGATCACCCGCAAAGACTTTTTAATTCAGTTTGACAACACTCCATTCACACTATTTGTACGCAGCTTTTGACACTCATGACGAAGGAGCAGCACTCTGAAAGCTTGTGATTCCAAATAAACCCATTGGGACTATAATCTGGTGTCATGTGACTTCTGAATCTGTCTATCCCAGTCCAACACCAGTAAGTCCACATCAATGTTGTAGCTGTGCTGGAACTGCAAGTTCCAGAGCACACATCTTCAATACAATTTCCAGAATGTTCCCACGGCCCATAGCCTTTGCAGTATCTCGTGCATTCAGCCTTTTCTTGATACCACGTGCAGTGAACCAAATTGGTTGAAGACTGGCATTCCAGATGCTGAGGATCTCTCGAGGATGCTGACAGATGGTTCCTCCAATCCTTCTGCCTGAAGCTTGTTGCAAATTTTTCGGCCTTATCTTTTGGACTGGGTGCTGGGCTCCCCTGTCATTCAGAATGGGAATATTTGTACAGTGGCCTCCCCTACTAAGTTTTCAACTTGTCCACCACCATTCATGATTGGACGTGGCAGACTGCAAAGCTTAGATCTGATCTGTTGGTTTTGAAATCACTTATCCCTGTCTATTACTCACTGCTTACGCTGTTTGGCACACAAGTAGTCCTATTTCATAGCTTCACCAGGTTGAGCCCTAATGTTTAGCTATGTCTAGTGCTGCTCCTGCACTCTTCACTGAACCAGGGTTGATCCCCTACCTTAGATATAATGGAGTGGGGGCATATGCCAGGTCACGAGGGTGTAGACTGTATTGCTGTACGATTCTGCCGAGAACTGATGTCCCACAGTGCCTCATGATACATGATCTTGAATTGCGAGATCTATTTAGCACAGCGATAGTATCACACAATGACGGATATCCTCAGTACAAAGATGGGACTTCATCTCCACAAGAACAGTGCGGAGTCACTCTTACAGATATTATCAAGGACAGGGGGATTGGTAAGGATGAGGTCAAGAATGTTTTCACCTCTTGTTGGTTCCCTCAGCACCTGCTGTAGATCCAGACCTTGCTCAAGTGGTGTTCAACATGGAGGGGTATCAAATTAATAGCAGAGAAGAAGCAGGACAAGGCAGTTAGCAGGAAGTTTCCTTGCTACCATTTAACCTGACGCCATGAGACTTTGGGGATTCAGAATTAATGTGAAGGACTCCCAGAGCAACTTCCTTCTGACACTTTGTCACTATATCAACAGTGGGACAGGACATAACCAAGGATGGTGACGGTGTTGTCTGGGATGGCAAGTATGGTATAATCCTGTGAGTATGGCTATATCAACCTGCGGCTTGAACAACTGTCTGTGAGACAGCTCTCCCAATTTTAGATTTAAACCCGAGTCCCCAGAACATGACCTGGCTCTGAGGATTACTACTTCAGCAGCAATACCATACACTATCACCTCCCCTACAACTTCATTTCTTAAAAAGACATGAAATGTACAGTTGAGACACTGACAGAAATAAAAAAGTCAAGTGAGTAGGGATGTACATTTGAAAAATTTACAAGTACTTGTAATGCCTACAGCAGCGTTGTCCAAGATTTTAATAATCTATAGGCAGAAATATGGCTATAGCTACAGCGACACCATTTTAGCCACACAACCAAATTTCAGTGGAAAATATCATACGTATTGCATGGAAAATGTGCTTCACATGCACATTTACCTAAAGATCTGCCATTATTCAGTTTGAAATTGGAGTTGGGAATTTTGGCATAAATTCACCAGATGCTGCACATCTTGGGGCAATTACTGGGTTTTGAACTGCAGTCACAAGCAACACACAACTTGCAGAGAATACGGGATGGAGATGTGCAAGACATGTCCCTCTCCAGTCAAGACATTCCTTCCCCTTCACTATTAACTGCCTGGTTAGAATCACTTGTCATTGGTTAGGCATGTTTCCTTCTACTGGGCTGCAATAATTGATTTAGACTGGCTAATCTGACCATGGTGACAAAATCCCTAGCATGACGTCAGCATCCACTTTCTCACTATGTATGTGCTATTTATAGAAAACAACGCAGCAATCCAATGAGCTTATTTTAATATCTACCACCCTTCACACATCTACCATCAACAAGGAGAGAAACAAGTTCAAAGAGCCGCCACTATCTCCAAATTTCCCTCGCACCAATCCGGTTTGAAGATACAGAAGCAAAATATGCATCAGAGATAAAAGGTACTGCAGATGCTGGAGAATCTGAGATCACAAGGTGTGGGGGTGGATGAACACAGCAGACCAAGCAGCATCATAGGAGCAGGAAAGCTTGACATTTCGGGCCTAGACTCTTCATCAGAAATGGGGGAGGGGAAGAGGGTTCTGAAATAAATAGGGAGAGGGGGGAGGCGGATAGAAGATGGATAGAGGAGAGGATAGGTGGAGAGG
>JAHRHZ010000038.1:610243-692590 GCA_024137785.1 Ginglymostoma cirratum
GGCCCGAAACGTCAAGTTTTCCTGCTCCTATGATGCTGCTTGACCTGCTGTGTTCATCCAGCCCCATGCTTGTTATCTCGGATTCTCCAGCATCTGCAGTACCTTTTATCCCTGTACTGGCTCTGGAGCAGGTCCAGAGGAGGCTCACGAGAATGATCCCATGAATGAAAGGCTAAACAATTGAGAAACTTCTGAGGACTTTGGGTCGATACTCAATGGAGTTTGGAAGGATGACGGGGGATCTAATTGAAATTTACACCATACTGAACAGCCTGGACAAAGCGGATATTGGGAAAATGTTTCCATTAGCAGGAAAGACTAGGACTCGAGGTCACAGCTTTAGACTCAAGGGAAGACCCTTTAGAATGGAGAACAGAAGAAACATCTTCAGCCAGACAGTGGTGAATCTATGGAATTCATTGCCACAGAAGGCTGTGGAGGCCAGATCATAGAGTATGTTTAAGACAGAAATACATAGGTTCTTGATTGTCAAGGGGATCAAAGGTTACTGGGAGAAAGTGGGAGAATGGGGTTGAGAAACTTATTAGCTGTGTCTAAATGCCGGAGCAGACCCGTTCGGCTGAACGGCCGAATTCCTGCTCCTATGTCTTATGGACGAACTAATTTTTCCAATCCTGCATCGTCATTTTTATAAATGAGACACTTAAAGAAAACGACCAGATTATTTTGCAACAAAGATGTTCAGGAAACACGTCTCCCTGCAGCAACACAATCTTGGCTCACCTTGCCAGCTGAAATATTGGCCATCAATCTACAAAGACAACAGATTGTATGGTTTACTGATTGTTAATGCTGAGTCAGGACTGCATCGCAACATACTTTACAGCAAGAATCTGGAAAGCAACTTTCACTAACGAATTGCCGAGCCTCAAAAATATAGATGTACATTTCGGAGGCTTAATTGAGTAAAAAATAAAAGAAAATGCACACTTCATGTATACATACATATATATGGCGAGACAGAAAGATGCAGAAAGGATATTTCTCCTGGCTGGGGAGGCATAGAACCAGGGAACACAGTCTCAGAATAAGGCTAAACCATTTAGGACTGAAAAAAGCTAATATTTCTTCACTGAGGGTACTGCCTTTTTGGAATTCCCTATCTTAACAGATGCAGAAACCCAGGCATTGAACATGTTCAAGACTGAGACTGACATTTCTGAATACTGATGACATCAATGGTGAAATGGGGATACTGGAGGAAAATGGGTTGAAGTAGATGAGCAGCCATGATCTTATAAAAACAGAATGGGCTCACAGAGCTGAATGTCCTACTCCTATGTTCCTACGTAATAGAAAACAACTGGCTGACGTTTTTGCATCGCACATTTTCACATCAGCCTCAAAGTCAGATGTGGTGCAATGGCTGTCACTCTCACCTAAATCTAACAGGTTGTGGGTTCAACAATCTAGGCAACTCAGTGATGTGTCAGTATCTCTGTCAGAGGTGTTGTACTTTCAGATGACACATCAAACTAAAGACTCTCAGCTGGGCATAAAAGATCAAAGAGCAAGGAAATTATCTCTACCCCTCAATCAACATCACAACAAGTGATGTCTGGTCATTAGCACATTGGTATTTGTGGATACTTGCAGTGTTTAAATATGCTCTTCTGGCTCCTATGTTACAATGCTGACCATATTTGTAGAAGCACTTAATTGGCTTTAAGTGCTTGAGATGTCCAGTGGTCATGAAAGGTGCTACATAAATGCAAGTTTTATTTGTTGTGATTTGTGATTCAATGTCACAACTACATGATTCATTATTTAAAACTCAACCTGTTCAGAGATTAAATGACACACCTATGGGGAAAGTGGTAACTGGAACCCAGGATTCCTAGTCAAGAAGGAAGGAAACTGCCATTGCACCACATGAGCTCTTAAAATGGTAACGGGGTAGATAATGTTCAAATAGACTCCTTCAGAAATGCTATTACACACCTCTGGAGTAACTGGGACTTGAACTTAGGCTTCCAACTGTGCCACAAGACCTTTAGGGATTGTAAGTGAGTAGGTATTCTCTTATCAAATTGCCTCAGGTCCATTGTGTTAGCATAATGTGACATTTAGTTATCACAGTTGCAGCGAAATGGGTGCAGTAGTCCTTAAAACAATTATACTCTGCCCTTCAGGACATAATGACATTCTAACATAATGAAACATCAGCATATGCATCAAATAGACTCAAAAGGCAAAAAAAAAAGTGGCAATTATACTGATAGTAACAGAAATACAAGCCAACGAGGAGAAAAAACACACGTACACAGAGAAAGTATAACCAAAGTGAAGCCGTGACAAACTGCATAAATTTCAATTTTCACAAAATACTTCTGACATAACTTTCAACAATATAAGCTCACCACCCAAAACTTGGGTGTCCTACATGCAGCATTCAGGGGCCTTTTTTGGTCTTCCAAGAATCAGTATAATATGATATCTCAAGATTACATGTGTTTTAAAATTGCAGAAGAAAACAGAAGTCATGTTATATGTTTATATTTTAGGACTACTGCTTTTCTTGATTATATATTAATTTAACTGGACTTGCTGAGGCACAATTTCAAAAATACACACATTACAAAAGTTGGAGGCGTTAACAACTGTGAGGAGGACAGAAAAAATACTTTAAAAGGACATGGTGAGGCTGGTGAAATGGACAAACACATAACCGATGAAATTTAATGTAACGAAATGTGAAGTGTTACATCTTTGGAGGGGAAAAAAAATGAGGCTATATAAAATATAGGATTCAATTCTAAAGGGGGTGGAACAACAAGGGACACCTGGAAGTTTAAATGCACAAATCATTGAAGGGAGCAAGGCAAATTGAGGATTCAGTTATAAAGGTATACAAGATCCGGGTCTTAGAACACAAAAGCAAACAAAAAGGTCACAAACCTTTATAGAACACTGGTTCAACTTCAACTCGAAAAGTGTCCAGTTCTGGGCATGACATGATAGGCAGAGTGTGAAAGCACCAGAGAGGGTACCAAAAAAGAAATCACAAGAACAGTTCCCAAGGTGAGAGACTTCAGTGACAAAAATAAATTCTTGGGAGAAGCCTGGGTTGCTCTTCTAAAAGAGATCTGACAGCAGTGCTCAAAATCATGGGGATTTGAACAATTGAGAGGGAAACTGTTCCTTTAGTGGTAGGGTTGAGAACCAGTTAGATGGCAATACAACCAAAGGCAATATGAGGAAAAGTTATGTTTACACAAGTGTTTGAGATCTATCACGCATTGAGTGTCAGATTTACATCGTTCCATCTGCAAAAAGAACTCTGGTGAGGACAAATGACACTAGCAGCTGCATTTCTTTCAATGGTGGAACGTGCCAGTTCAAGAAAGGCAAAGGTTTGCTACAAGTGCCACAATTAAAGAGGGAGGCGGAAGTCTTCATTTGTTTTTTTTTTGGCTGTAGAGCCTGAGTAGGAGATAAAGACATGGACTTGCCCAACATCTGCACTTGCCTCCCAACAGTATAGACTAAATCCAGAAGAAAGACTAGAACCTGTACAACTACCTACCCGACTCCACTCCAGTGCTTTTGATTCTCCTGAACCAGACACACAAAGCAGTGAGTACTAATGATGCAGAGCGTATACTTAGTTGATGAACATCAAGGCAAGATTCTATTTTATGATATTTTTCAGGCAATTTGCTCACCTTAAAGCATATTTTAGAGGACCTACACCTGGTTAATGGACACCAGGGCATGTCAACACACTGATGGACCTGAATGACACATCTCTGGGGGCCAGGGTTCCTTGGAGATAGCCTGCAGTTTAGCCGAGGGCTACAGGTGACTAATTGTTAGGTGTCTCCTATGGAATGTGACGAAGGCAGATTCAGTCATGGCTTTCAACATGAAACTGAATAATTATCTGTAGACCAAAAATTTGCAGGCCCATAGGGAGAAACAAACATGTGGGTAACTGTGTTGCTCTTGCAGAGAGTTGGCACATACACGGTAAACCAAATGGCCTCCTCACGAACTGTACCCATTCTATGTTGTTAGATTTTTCAGATAATCTATGCACCATAAAATAAGTTTGAGAAAGATCAAAGTACCAAGGTGCATTATGCACTAGTTGTGTGGAAATAAGGCCGGACAGGAAATGCTAAGTGTAATTTCAGAGTTGACAGGGTTGGATTATGAGGACAGACTGAGTAGGCTGGGATTAAACTCATTGGAATTCAGAAGCATGAGGGGAGATCTTATAGAAACATATAAGATTATGAAGGGAATAGAAAAGGTGGAGGCAGGGAGGTTGTTTCCACTAGTAGGTGAAACTTGGACGAGGGGGCATAGCCTCAAAATAAAGGGAAGTAGATGCAGGACTGAGGTCAAGAGGAACTTCTTCACCCAAAGGGTTGCAAATCTGTGGAATTCCCTGCCCAGTGAAGCGGTTGAAGCTGCCTCGCTGAATGTGTTTAAGGCAAAGCTAGATAAATTTTTGAACAGTAAAGGACTTAAGGGTTATGGTGTGCGGGCAGGTAAATAGAACTGAGTCTCAAAGAGATCAGTCATGATCTTATTGAATGGCGGGCGAGGCTCGAGGGGCCGGATGGCCAACCCTTGCTCTTAATTCTTATGTTATGTTCTTATGCAACTAGAAATACTACAAGAAAGAAATATACTGGTAAATGGACATCAGCTCCAAATGCAAGTATATGCCGTTTCCCTTAGTTTTGAGATATTTGTTTACAAGTTACATCAGTGTATGTTCCGTGTGCAGTTTAAATGCTACATGGGTCCACCCTCCAAACCGTAAGAAAGTGACCGCCCGATCTACCGCATCCAAAAGTCTCCTGGCCGCTCGAGTTTACCCAGAAATAAAAGAGGCCTAGCAAATCCTCCAAATCCTAAACGAAATCGCACTTTCATACAAACTACGCCCACAAACTGTTCCCTTTATCCCGGCTCTTGCTGCCTCACAGGCCCCAGTGCAATGGAACCCCCACTGCATAACAACTCATTTCCTCTGAGTCACAAAAGCCGTATTTCTCCAATCCCACTCAATCTTTTTATTAACTCTCTCTAACATTAATAATTTCAAACGAACAGCCTTGGTGTTTTAAATAATAAGATCCGGCTTTTACCTGAGTGAGTGTAAAATGCCCCGCCATGCTGTTTCCTACACTTTAGCCCATCATGCACTGAACCAAAGTTCGTGAACTTTAACATCTCAAACAAAACCTGGCACTGGATTTCGAGGTGGAATAAATTTTCTGCGAAGTTGATCTCTCTGTGTGACTGTGTGTAAACTCACATCTCTCCGCGTCCCAAAACCAATCTCAAACCCATGCCAGTCACTGAAGAGCAAGTGCGACCAATTGCTGACCTGGTGATCATTTATCTTTGAATCTTTCTGAAATAACTCCGGAGAGGCCGGCATCCCGTCACCGAGTCACCCTTTATTTACACAAGCCTATTATTTGGCACTAGTTCAATCCACAGAGCCAGTCTCAGAGTGAGCAGAACTGATGACATTATTACCACTACATCCCTCCCCTGTAAATTCTGGGACATAGGCCTGTTTTTCCCTTGTAGCCTCTCGGTGCATTTTTACACTGGGTCCGGTTCCTCCATCGTGGCCTCCGATACGGGCTACACGTACCAGACCATAGCGTGTCTCTTGTGCCCAAAGCGTCTTGAAAGAAATTTATCCTTTTTTTCAGGCAGTAAAGGTGTTGACGCTGCAACATCTGCTGTGTCCATCTCCGACTCCGAGGTTTCTTCACTGCTGGATGCAGGAGGAAGAACCCACTAGCTTCAACAGCCTTTCTGGTTATCTGAGGGGCCGGCTATGTTTTGCCCCTGCCCTTTTTGTGAGTTTGCATCTTTCATGTGGTCCATATGTTCAGGACCACCTCACCTATCCAAACTTTGGATATCATAGGACATGACTTTGTGTGGACCATGTCTCTTACCCATGCAGGGCCATTTCTGTGGTTTCGGTACCAAACTTCATCCCCTGAAGTAAACTTAACAGAGTCTTGTGTCTGGCCTTGGTGTTCTTGATGCCGTTTTATGCTTCCCCCCCCCCCCCCCCCCCCAGCTCCAGGAAGATCAGATTTAACCTGGTGTGGATGTTTTCTCCCTGTTAGCAACTCTGTGGATATTGGCCTATGAGTTCTGTTACTCAGTTCAGAACGAGTGGGGCGCTTTTGCTATCTCAAATCTACATACTGGCGGCATCTACAATGGCTTACTGGCCTCAGTCTGAAGAAAATGTTAGCTGTTTGGTCGAGGTTTGCTGTGGGCTGACCTGGAGTCCCCCTCTTCAGAATATTTCCTGAGTGAGGCTATACAGTTGTCTTCATTCAAGTGGTGTCCCCCAAACTCATTCAGCCTGGGAATAATGTCCACTTCTATTTGCATTTCTTGAAATTCGAAGCTCCACTTGCTGCATTTTCTAATGACAAATCCAGTTGTGGTTCCTGTTTGAAGTCATTTGCGTTCGGCTAGTCGATGCTTTTGCATGGTTACATCATTAATCCTACATACCAAACGGCCTCTTAGTATCTCATTAAGGGTTAGACCAATGTTACATCCATCTGCCAGTTATCTTACCCTTGTCACAAATCCCAATGTGGACTCGCCCAGTTCTTGAACTGCCAAATAAAACCGATTATGTCTTGGAATTAGAGGTAGCTTGGGATGTCAAATATTTCTTAACTAAATCCATCAATTCTTGAAAAGTTTTACTATCTGGTGCCTCAGGGAAAGTTAGGGTCCTAATAATCGAAAAAGCTGCAGGTACATTAGCTGTCAGGAGCATTACTCATGGCTTTTCATCTGCCCCAGTGTCATTTGCCTGGAAAAAATAGCACATTCTTTCCACATGCTAGGCCCAGTCTCCAACAGCAGGTTCGAACGAGTCAAGCTTCCCAAATAACAGCATGATGCCAGGAATGCTTACCCCAACTCAAAGACTACTGTTGTGAGCAAATTTCTTCAGGCGCATATTTCCTTCTTTCATCACCACTGAAATAACTCCCGAAAGGCCAGAACGCTGTCATCAAGTCACCATTCATTTACATGTGCATAGTTCTTGACACTGACCCGGCATCCTCAGAGCCATCTGTGAGAATGAACAGAATCTCTGGCACTCCAATTTACATCTGTCAGCCAGAACTCCCTGATTAGACCAGGTTAACAACCCTAATCAGGGAACTCATATTCTACGCCTGGCTGACCAAGTTACAATCACTACATTTTTGTTGTGCGCAATTTGTATCTCCAGTATCCAAGGGTTGTCCAGCAACAATGCTCAAAGTCAGGAATGTCATCAAATAAAAATTGCAGGGGGTCAATTTCAACTCAACTCAAGATGTTTTGACTCCTTACAGGGCAACGCAGCTGGCTGTATCAGCTTCTCATTAATGTCTTAAACACTCACTTCCTCACCATTGTACAGTCCTTGCAGTGTGTATCAGCTGCAGTGTAGCAACATAACATGATTTATTTTAACATCAGTTTCCAAACTCAGGCCCTCCTGAAAGGACTAGGGCATTGGGCACTTGGTTGGAAACATCAGCACTTGCTGGTGAAGATCCACTCAATTTCACACATTAATCTTGACTGAGCTAAATTCCATTCATCCGGTGGGTTAAACTCCTATAGAAAACACCAGAAGCTGGAAATGATGGTACTGGTCCAATTGAAGTTTAATATTGGGGTATACAAGATGTGTCCAGACGAATACTGTCATTTCCAAGTTTTACGAGCTTTTTCCTTCTGTAACTTAAAAGCATTGTAAGAGTAGTTTCATCACTTGGATTAAGTCAGAAGTCACATGACACCAGGTTATATGCCAACAGGTTTATTTGAAATCATAAGCTTTTGGCACGCTGTTTCTTCATCAGTTAAGTCGGAGCGTTGCTCCTTCACCTGACGCAAAAGCAATGCTCCAAAAGCTTGTGAATTCAAGTAAGCCTGTTGGGGTGGGCAAGACTTCCAACATTGCCCACCCCAGTCCAACATCGGCATCTCCACATCAAGAACAAAGAAAATTACAGCACAGGAACAGGCCAAATGGTCCTCCAAGCCTGCGCCGATCCAGATCCTCTATCTAAAACTGTTGCCTCTTTTCCAAGGATCTGCATCCCTCTGCTCCCTGCCCATTCGTGTATCTGTCTAGATACATCTTAAATGATGCTATCGTGCCCGCCTCCACCACCTCCGCTGGCAACGCGTTCCAGGCAACCACCACCCTCTGCGTAAAGAACTTTCCACACATATCTCCCTTAAACTTATCCCCTCTCACCTTGAAATCGTGACCCCGAGTAATTGAGTCCCCCGCTTTGGGAAAAAGCTTCTTGCTATCCACCCTGTGCATACTTCTCATGATTTTGCAGACCTCAATCAGGTCCCCCCTCAACCTCCGTCTTTCTAATGTAAATAATCCTAATCTACTCAACCTCTCTTCATAGCTCGCGCCCTCCATACCAGGCAACATCCTGGTGAACCTCCTCTGCACCCTCTCCAAAGCATCCACATCCTTTTGGTAATGTGGCGACCAGAACTGTATGCAGTATTCCAAATGTGGTCGAACCAAAGTCCTATACAACTGTAACATGACCTGCCAACTCTTGTACTCAATACCCTGTCCGATGAATGAAAGCATGCCGTATGCCTTCTTGACCGCTCTATCAACCTGCGTTGCCACCTTCAGCATACAATGGACCTGAACACCCAGATCTCTCTGTGCATCAATTTTCCCCAGGGCTTTTCCATTTACCGTACAGTTCGCTCTTGAATTGGATCTTCCAAAATGCATCACCTCTCATTTGGCTGGATTGAACTCCATCTGCCATTTCTCTGCCCAACTGTCCAATCTATCTATATTCTGCTGCATTCTCCGACAGTCCCCTTCACTATCTGCTACTCCACCAATCTTAGTGTCATCTGCAAACTTGCTAATCAGACCATCTATACCTTCCTCTAGATCATTTATGTATATGACAAACAACAGTGGTCCCAACACAGATCCCTGTGGAACACCGCTGGTCACAGTTCTCCATTTTGAGAAACTCCCTTCCATTGCAACTCTCTGTCTCCTGTTGCCCAGCCAGTTCTCTATCCATCTAGCTGGTACACCCTGGACCCCATGCGACTTCACGTTCTCCATCAGCCTATTATGGGGAACCTTATCAAATGCCTGACTGACGTCCATCTATATTACATCTACAGCCCTTCCCTCATCTATCAACTTTGTCACTTCCTCAAAGAATTCTGTCAAGTCGGTAAGACATGAATGGCTAGCACTTAGATTAAAGCAGTTTAAGAAGGTCATTCAACACAACTTTCTCAAGAGAAAACAACGATACCCACATCCCATGCATAATCAAATAAATCCAAGGATTTCCACTGTACCAGCTTGATACTGGTTGCGCCCTGTTGGTCAATGAAGTTGGAGATCAATGAATTCACTTTCAAATGCTCTATCCTTGCAACTGAACCACTACCTTTGGATATTGTTGATTCAATTCAACACAGCCCCTTAGCTTACTTACCAACCATATCTATTCAGCACAACCTGACATTCATAGTTTCACCACACATGTGCATACATACACACCTGGTAATGCTGCAAGTCCCAGAACCATATCTTACAGTTTGCAGATGATGTAAGCTTCAACTGTGACAGATACATCAACCAGTAGTTTTCTCCACATTCATTCATGTAATTTCTTCTCTCTTGCAGGATAAGATATTAATGGAAGGTGTCATCAACAATGCTGTAAAACAGCAATTACTTAACAATAGTTTGACAATTGGTGTTCAGTGTGGGTTCTGCCAGGGCCACTGAGTTCCTGACCTCATTACAGTGTTAGTTCAAACATGGACAAAGGAGTTGAATTCTAGAGGTGAAGTGAGATTGACTGACACCAGTATCAAGAATGCATTTTGAATGAATGTGCCATCTGGAAGCCCGAGCAAAACTCGACTCAGTGGGAAGTCTCTGCTAGTTGGAATCATATGTGGCACAAGGGAGATGGTTGAGGTAGTTGGAGGTCAGCTCCAGGGCATCTCTGCAGTGTTATCTGCTAGGCCAAGCCATTTTCAGCTGTTTTATCAATTATCTTTCATCCATCATAAAGTCAGAAATGGGGATGTTCAATAATTATTGCACAATGTTCAGTACAATTTATAACTCCTCAGACATTCTACCACTGACACTCAGTAACATCCACATGTACCATCTTCAAGGCACTTTACAGAAATTCACCAGGCTCCTTACACAGCACCTTTCTAACTCATGACAACTACCATCTAGGAGGACAAGTGTGGCAGATAAACCACTAAGTTTCTCTTCAAACCCTCACCGGCTGACTTGGTAAGATACCACCATTCCCTCAGTTTTGCTGCATCAAAATCTTGGAACTCTCTCCTTAACAGAATTGTGAGTGCCCTTACACCAAATGGATTGCAATGGTTCAAGAAGACAACTTACCACCACCACCTTCTCAAGGGTATCTAGGGATGGACAACAAATTAGGGTCCAGTCACCACCATTCACAAACCATGAGTCAATTTTAAAAAATCAGAGATAGCAGCAACTAACCAGAAGGACATAGGCTGGGCTCACCATAATTAGAATGACTTGCTGAGTCTGACATCAAGGCCGGAAACCACAAAAGATGATTACATATCCTTGACTATTCCACTGTTTTAAATCCGACTCTCCATCATGTCACAATCTCTCTTGATATACAAGCTACAAATGGCCTGAGCGTGTATTTATCTGCTCCCCCTTGCCATCTCTCACAATCACAATCCTACTCTTGTGGCTTCCCTGTATCATATGCCAATCACCCTTACTGCACAGAGGTCAATTTCTACAGAAAGTTTATTTCACCTGCAAATTCAGTGTCAATACCAACTATCCCTTCAAATCTCTTCCAACCATCCCACAGTAGTAGACATTCCACTCAGCAGTTTAGAGTCTCAAGTGTAGCCACTTCAGGTCACTGATCTTTTGGTCTTAATATTCTTGAATTTTGGAATGTTTTTTCTAAAATGTGCTCTCTCACGCTGTTTCTTTTGAACTGGTTCATCATATTGTTCGGAGTCTTTCGCTTAACAATAGATTCAAAATCAGTCAGCCAGCATACAAAACTTCCATTGTACTTTGAGAGTTATCTACAGAAAGCATGTTCTTAACCAATGTCCTGCAAAAGACTAGAGCCACAATTACAAACTTCCACACCTATAATGAGCTTCTTGGCAACCCTTTTATCCATTGTTTCATCTCACAGTCAACATGGTCACATTTTCACTCACTGGAAGCCACTTTTACCAGCAATCATCTCCCAGAGAAAACTATTTCCCCAAAACACAATCGTTTTCATAATATGTCAAGGCAGGTCTAATTATATCCCAACAAGGGTTCACCTCTAATGCTCAGTCCTGCAATCTTGATTTTTTTCCGCCCACCTCAATAGTGGTGCCTACTTTTGGTACAACTGAGGTACTAGCCTTCTGTTGGGCCAGCAGCACTCAGGGGTAGCAGATTGTCAGACCAAAATGAACTATTTCATCCAATGAACTTCTAAAAATCTGTGCAATGATCACAAATTAATACTAATTTACATCCAGATCAAAACTGTGAACTTTGACACTGCACATTGATAAAGATTTAGACCATATGGTTTGCCCACAAATGTTACTGTGCAATACATATTTTTAAAAATGATAACTTTCATCTTTAAAACACATTTATTTATGAAGGTACAATGCAATTGTTGGAGATATCCTTTTGGAACACAATGAACATTCTAAATGTAGACAAATTGTCTCATTGAACATTCAACATGGTTTAAATTTTTACAATTCATATTTATGTGTATCCATCTCCATGCCTCCATTTTTTCCCTCTTTTTCTTCTTCCTCCACTTCAGCCTTTTCCTCTTTCTGTGCCTTCATTTCTTTTTCCTGATGTTGTCTCATTTCCTTCTCAGCAACCTATTATCAAAGAACTAAATCTATTACCTTGTGAAACATCTTGCACTATAATCATTTGGTGGTACAAATCTTGAGCATTGCTGAAAAAAAGACACATTTCATTGAAGCTTTTCGTCTGGCCCTCATTCGGGGAACACCCGAACTTATGAGAGAAGACTGTTAATTGATTAACATGTGGACTCTGATTGGTAGTCACTGCCATGGAGAATGCACCACTTAATGATGATTGACAGTTATCTGTTGCACTTTATTCAAACCTCAAACCGAGCAGACTGACTGATTCATCAAGGTATCGCCCTAAGAAATTAACCAGTGAACGGCTGTTAACTACTTTGCTGAGTTTAAACAGATGTAGTTCATGTATATATTCTTTCTGTCTGCAAACAACAGGACCTAATGACAGTATTAATGACGCACAAAAACAAGGAAGAAGAGTAGGCCACTCAGTCTTTTGAGCCTGTTCTGCCATTCAATAAGACTGTGGCTGATCTGATTTTAACCTCAGTTCTACATTCTTGCGTATCAAGAATCTATTAACTTCTGCCTTTAAAAATATTTAAAGACTCTACATCCATTGCTTTTTGAACAAGCAAATTCCAAAGATTCCCAAACCTCAGAAAAAGGTATTTGTCATCATTGTTTTAAATGGGTGACCCCTTATTTTTAAAGTATGACCACTTGTTCTAGATTCTCCCACAAAAGAAAGCATCCTGTCAAGATCCACCCAGTCAACTTCCCTCAGGAACTTATATGTTTCAATTACATCACCTTTGACTCTTCTAAATTCCGGAGGATATAGGCCTCTTCTGTCTCGCCTTTGCTCATAAGGCAATTTGCTTATTCCAGCTATTAGTCTAATAAACCTTCTCTGAATTGCTTCCAACACATTAACCTCTGGACACAGTACTCTACATGTGATCTCATTAATGCCCTATACAACCGAAATATAACCTTCCTACACTTGCATACAATTCCGCTCACAATAAACTATAATATTCTTTTACTTTTCCTGATTACTTTGCTGTATCTGCATACAAAGCTTCCGTGATTCATGCACTCGGATACCCACATCTCTCTACATCTCAGAGCTCTGCAACCTCTCACCATTTAGATAATATGTTTTTTTATTCTTTCTGTGAAAATGGACCATTTCATACCTTCTCACATTGCACTTCATTCGCCAGATTTTTGTCCACTTACTGAACCTATTTATTTTTTTTGTTACTCATGCACTTTTCACAACACACTTTCCTACCTACCTTTGTGTCATCAGCAAATGTAGCCTCCATACCTTCAATCCCTTCATCCAAATCATTTATATAAATTGTAAAGTGTTGGATTCCTTGAACCACCTGATGTAGTACTCCAAATAAAATCTGAAAGGACTGCGGTTGCTGTAAATCAGGAACAAAAACAGAAGTTGCTGGAAAAGCTCAACAGGTCTGGCAGCATCTGTGAAGAAAAATTCAGAGTTAACGCTGAGGAAGAGTAACCGGACCCAAAATGTTAACTCTGATTTTTTTCTTCATAGATGCTGCCAGACCTGCTGAGCTTTACCTGCAATTTCTGTATCTGTTCCATGTAGTACACCACTCATTACATCCTGCTACCCTGACAAAGGCCCATTTATTCAAACTTTATTCTTCACATTAGTCAGCCAATATTCTATCCATGCCAACATATCACTCCCTACACCATGAATATTTTACTTTCCCAGTAGTTTTTGATTTGGCGCCTTATCAAATGACTCCTGGAAATCTAATTACAGTAGATCCACTTGTTCCCTCTTATCTACATCATAAGTTATTTCTTCATTAATTATAAATAATTTCCCTTTAACAAAACCATGTTGGCTCTGCCTGATTACCTTGAGCTTATTCAAGTGCCCTGTTATAGCATCGTTAATAAAAGCTTCTGACATTTTCCCTCTGAGGATGTTAAGCTAACTGCCCTGTAGTTTCATGCTTTTCGCCTCCCACCCTTTTTGAATAAATGAGTTACATTAGCTATTTTCCAATCCAAAAAGTTTTGGAAAATTAAAACCAATGCATCAACTATTTCACTGGCTACTTCTTTTAGGATCCTAGGATGAAATCCATCAGGACCTTGGGACTCATCAACTTGAAGTTCCAATAATTTACTCAGTACTACTTCCCTGATAAAGTAATTTTCCAGAGTTCCTCCCTCCCTTTCAATTCCTGATTTACAGCTATATCCAGGATACAACTTGTATCCTATCTAGGAAAGATCAACGCAATAATAAATAGTTATTTATTAATGTGACCTGTTCTGTCATTCAACAAAATCATGGCTGATCTGACTGCAATCTCAATTCACATTCCTGCCTACCCCCAAAGCTGAAGGTGGCAAAATTGGGGCAGCATTGTGGATCAGGAGTTAGCACTGCTGCCTCACAGTGCCAGGGTCCTAGGTACAATTCCAACCTGGGGTGGCTGTCTGTGTAGAGTTTGCACATTCCTCCTGTGTCTGTGTAGTTTTCTTTCCATTGTCCAAAGATGTGCAGGCTCGGTAAATGAGGGGATAGGATGGGGTCTGAGTGGGATGCTCTTTGGAGGGCTGAAGCAGACTAAATGGGCTCTTTTCCACACTGTCGGGATTATATAAATGCATTATTATTTTTGATGGCAAAGTATTTTTAGAAATAAAATTAATCATCTACCTTAGTTATTCCCCATGTTTGGTTACCATATTCCTCGGCATATTTTGCATCATTTGTAATAAGGAAGTTGTCAAAGATTGTCCCAGATTTCACCTATGGCAGACAAAAGATTAGGAAATGTATAATCTATGATTTCATTTGTTCACTTCAATAAAATATCAAAACTTTGAATATTAACAAACATACCTGCCACAGATCAAGACCAAGAATACCAATGTTGTCGTATTGGTACATGTTGGTATCTGGTTTGTATTCGGGATTATCAATTTCTGGATGGACCCAATTTCCTTTGAAGTTGGGGTTGTTCATCTGATGAGATTTCCATTCACCCTGAGTACAGGAATTTTTAAAGAGTCTTTTAATTTTCATTTGGTCATTAAGCCATTTAAAGCAGGTACAAGTTGAAGCGAAACAATATTTTTCCAATTAATGCATTGTTCCATTTAAGTCATAACAAAACTATGAGGATGAGTGGACCCAGGATCTTTGAACACAGCTGTGGAGTGAATGTAAATGGAAAAGGAGAAACGGACAAATACCAGGCTTCTCATACAAAAATTAAAATGACATTAGACGCAGCTAAATCATCCTGCAGTTGGAACATGTATCCCTGATGGATTTACAGAAAATAACAAAAACCAGACTGCTTGAATTGGCAAATAAATAGAGTTGAGTCTGCTTGCCAAAGCTCAGAATGCAGAAATAATTGAAATATGGCAAATCATTTGGGACTAATGGAAATGTGGGAGGGATGAGTACACCAATGGTGAATCATGAGTTCGTAAGGATTCAATTACAGTTAAAGTAGTTTGAACACAAGAAGGAGAGAAAGCAGCTCAAAATTGAGAGTTCTGGAATTGAAAAGAATAGAAAAGGAAATGGAACTTATAAGACTTGAGCTTGAAGAAAGAAAACAAGAACTTCAGAGAGAAGAGCGATAGACAGTAGTTAGCAAACTCAAACAAGAATCATAAAGGGAAAAAGAGAAATAATATAGGAAATTTCAGTTTAAAATTGTGTAGTTAGAAAAGGGATTTCAGATGCTGACAAAGACCCCGATGAGGAAAATCTAAGTCATAGTCTGAAGTCCAGTAAGAAATGTTTAAGTGTGTATAGGTTGTACCAAAATTTGAAAAAATAGATGTGATAGCACTCTTTATGTTATTTGAATAAATAGCAAAATGAATGAAGTGGACTAAGGAAAAGTGTATATTGCCATGCAAAGTATGTTGATAGGTACGATAAAAGAAACATATGCATTACTGTCATAGGAGTATTTTAAAGATTTGATGACATAAGAAAATCTATTCTGGCTGTGTGAGTTGGTTCCTGAAACGTCCACGCAAATGTTCAGAAATTTAAAGAAGCAGCTTTGGCAAACATATATTAAACTTCATAAGGTAAGGCAAGGTATTTTGACAAGTGGATATAGATGTAAGGAAAACATACCACGTATAAAGTCCCAGAGAAATTATTCTCCTGGAAGAGTTAAAAAACTCACTACCTTTTATAACAAGAAAACATGTTGAAGACCTCAGGGTTACAACTGCTAAACATACAGCAGAAATGCTATCAATCATGAGCTGATCCATAAAACTAAACCTTTTTTTCCGTCACCCTCATAACTCAAAAAGGATAGAGCGGAGGCAGAGTAAAAGAAAGGCAACTAGTTAATTTAAAAACAACAGAGCTGTGAATGCCCAAATCCTCTCCTCAGACAAGAAAGGAAGGTGGTGAAAGTGGAGGTGAAAATTGAAGACTTAAATGTGTTATATGTTATTTACCACAAGCTACCTTTAATTTGGCTACTTATTAAGACGTATCACAGACAATCAGATACTGAAACAATTACTAAACTTCATTGCATGTAGCGTCCAAAATAAGACCACTCAAGTAAGCAGGTTAAGCCTCATGACTCAACTTACTTATTATCCAATTAATGGTGGAATTTAGCTATGATTCCAACCAACAGCATCCGTCTCTGGATGTCCAGGGTTCGATCCTTGTGCAATATTGTTCTTCAAAGTTCTGCTACTGAAGAATCCTAAAGTTTAATTCTTATAAGAATTTTTCTTGTTGAGGTTTTGATGCAACATTATTGATAATCCTTTAGAGCTGCTCACCTCCAATACTGATGACACTTCCGGAGTCCTCAAGTCACTAACTTGCATTCTTATTAGGAGTAGCTTCCCGATTCCTTATTACAATCAGTTTTAACTCTGTTCAAAACACAACTTTCCTGCAACTAGCCTCTTTACTTTGCGACATTCCTTCAGCAGGCAATCTTAACTGCCTATTTGTCACTTAATTTGCCTATTTATCTGGCAGCAGGTTATCAAGCAATCTCTTTCGCAGAAAACAGCTTATTTATTATGCTTTGACTCCTTCTTCCTGGGGTAATTAGTATGTTGTTTTTATTTCCTTTATAACAGTTTCTCCTTGTTCATTATTGAAATTTTTAAGTTTACACTGTCACAGTCCATCTTCTTTGTTCATTACATTAAATATGATGAACAAATACTAATATAACCAGCCATTTTCTGCCACATTGTTTCATATGCAAATTGAGTTGCTACACCATGTACAATTGAAACAAAATGCATCATTTCATTATGCATTACAGGGAGTTGACAACCAAGAATCAATAAATGAATTACAGAATAATGCTCAGTAAATAAATCACAAAGCAAACTGGAGTAATAAGCATGCTAATAAACACAATAGCTATAACTGTGAAATAACACGATACTACACCCACTGAAGTTTTAAGATTATCATGAACCACTTTTTTCTGTTTCTTTTATTAACTTGTTAATCACATCTGCATGTGATTCTAAGATTTTTAGCATAAGAAAAGCAGTGTAGTTAGTGGTGTCCCCTGCTTCACTACCAAGTTTAGTATCATTCACTACACCTAAGTTGCATTTAACTTGAGAAATTTATTGATTTAATAATCACTTATAGCACTGACGTCTGGGCAATTAACTGTCAAAACTCCTGCACTGTAAATGCCTGCAGCATCTCCTATCAGTCTTCTGCACTTCCTTCTTTTCCTCGCAATTTTATAACCCTCTTATTAAACAACGCCTTGACCTGTTCCTTATAGATGGTAGGTAAAGGTTTTGGACATCACAATGGTAATGGAATGCCTGAGTGATTCAGAATTACCAGCACCAATTCATGATGAACATTTTCATATTTTATTTGCATGTGTTTCGCATAACTATCCCTCCTCTGGGCCCGTTTTGTTGTATAGGACACTCTATGTTAGTACAAATGGATATTCCACGCGATCATTGCACCAAAAATTAATACATAATTTGTAGACAGAGACTGTCGGCCTGCACAAAATAGAGTTAGTTTATTTGTAAATTAACACATAGTCATCATAGTAACCTGCACACAAACGGGAAGTGTTCCCGGTGGATCAATTAAATATATAGACTTCTGCATCCCCGACCACAGAGATGGCGACCATATTATTTTCATAATCCTTATGGAGCCACAGAAGGCTTATTGTTACACTATACAAAACGTGCCCACTTCCGCTGAATGCTGCTGACTCCATACTTCATGCGCAAAAGCTAGCAATATAATTCCAATAATCACTTCATCGTTTATCTAAAGATCAACAAGAAAATAAATAATAGTTTATTAGTTTACACAGATAAATTTCTGAATTCCCCAACAATGTAGTCCATTACATCTCTTCTAACCAAGCGTTCATTTGGCCTGTTTCTGTTTCCACTGAGGTGAAATCTTGATTTTATGTTTTTTTTCTTACTATATATGGTTTCCTTAGGTGTTACCGACTGCTGACACTGGGATTGACATGGTTGAGATGACAGTAATTGCTGTTTGGTTTAACTGATTATTGATGTTCAGGTGGTGGTGTGGGGTGTTATCGGGAGATATTGATTTTGTAGTAGTTGGAATTCTGAGATTAGCTGAGGCCTCCGGTCCCACAAAATGAAGTCCTCCACCAGCCTCCTGCTATTGAGGTAAATTTACAGTGTAATTTTCCATGCTGTCAAGGAGCATTTGGTGTTGATAATTCTCATTGTTTTGATCCCCAAATGCTTTTAACTGATTCAAGTGGTAGCATCCCATTTTATCAGTAGCCAATAAAAGTTTGTACTACAAATGAGCTTATTTTGTTAATTATTGAATGGGCTTTCAAATATTTTGGTGACAAGAATGTGCCAGGTTGGAAGTCACGCAGCACTATTTTCATTCCCACTGCTTATTCCATGGGTCAGGCTTTGGCATCAAAGTATGCCTTACTTTGTTCCAGTTTCTTCTCCATTTTCACTGGGGCTGGTAGACTAGCGGCCTGTACTTTCTGTATTAAGGTTTTCACGGCTCTCTCGTGAGTAAGAGCTTGAACTTCTATTTCAGCTTGATTTACTTTTACTGCACTCAGTCTCAGTCACTGCCAGGGTTGCCAATGCTTGCTCTCTCGGGCCGCTTGCTTCGCTAACTCATCTGCACGGATGTTTCCTTCTGGAGACGATCTATAATGGGCTTTAACTTCAATGATCTCAAATTCTCTATCCCTTGCTTGCTTTAAATATGTACTTCAGTATTGGTGCTGAAGATGCTGACACTCAGATGCTTGCATACTGAGCAGAATAAGATCAGCCAAGCTATTACATACATGCTGTCGGAGTAAAGGTCTGATGGGGTCAGGAATTGTTCAAAATGACTCACTGTAGAGATTAGCGCAGCTAATTCTGCTGCTTATGCACTCATACGGTTTGATAATTATAAAAAAGAGAGCATCACGTGTTTCCCCTATTGGAGTTTCCACATAAATGCCACATCCTGTCTTCCTGTTACCATCTTCCGCCATGGAGGAACCATCGATAATGATTTTAAATTAGTCATCCATATCGTCTGCCCTACTCATTGTCTTTGGAACAAATGGTCCTTTGGAGTCATTTGTTTCAACTGCAGCACAAACATGCAATTGACCCTGATACAGCAAATTGACTGCTAATTTTTTTACTTTCCAACTGTAATATGCAAACCTTGAAACGTAAGTGTCCTTTCAATTGTTCTGTTCTAAAATTGCCATCCTTAAGGCAGTAACTGGATAAGCCTATGTTGTGTTAGGATGGTAAGAGGATTAAGGCCAATTCTGTATGCAAAATATTGTACTACCCAGAAAACAGCAAGCAAATATTTTTAACAAAATAAGAAATCTTGTTCTAATGAAGTTGATAGCCTGGAGGCGTAAGAGACAGGACCTAACCGAAACGTCAAGTTTTCCTGCTCCTATGATGCTGCTTGGCCTGCTGTGTTCATCCAGCCCCACGCCTTGTTATCTCACCTAAACAATGATGTCTATTTCATAACAGTACGGCTGCTAATCTCGCGTCGGTGTCCGCTACTTCTAGCGCAAAGCATAAGTCTATGTCTGGAAACTTGCTGGAGTTTGAACGAATGCTTGCTTCAAATTACTGACTGCTGTGTGTGTTGGCTGTGGGCTTTGACGTTTCGGGCCTAGACCCTTCTTCAGAAATGGGGGAAGGGAAGGGGGTTCTGAAATAAATAGGGAGAAAGGGGGAGGCGGATAGAAGATGCTGTATGCATTCCTACAGAAGGCTATTTTTCAACAGATCTGACAACGGAGCTGCTTCAGTAGCAAAGCCTTCAATGTGATTGCTACAGTAACCCACCAATCCTAAGAATAACTTTAAGGAGCTCACATCATTAAGTAAAGGCAGATTACAAATACATCGATCTGTTTCCCGTCTATCTTCAATTTACGGGATACCATCAATGTACCCAAATTAGAGTCACTGTCCTTCTTGATCTGCACTTTTGTTGGGTAAAGTTTTAGTGCTAGATCTTTGAGGAGAGTTAAATTAAAGGTTCATGTAGCAAAATCAGGTGTTTGGTTTTAGTCTCCGTCCGTAGCATCAAATCATCTGCATACTGTACAAAGCGGTTGAGTTTGGAAAAATGTACTCATCTCTTTGCTAATCTTTGATGGAATATGGACAGGGAATTATGGAATCCTTGTGGCAAACAGGTCCAAGTGTACTGTTATCCTTGAAAGGTAAACACAAATTTACACTGACATTCTCACTTTAAAACAATGGACCAAAATCCAGAACGAATATCCGGGTCTGAGAAATACTTTGCCCGAGGTATCCGTTTCATCACAATCTCGGGACTGGTGGCTGCAGTGGGTGTTATGCAAGGAATGGTTTTAGTTAACTACAGTCAAATGTCAGTTTCCAGGAGCCACCTGGCTTCTGAACTGGCCAAATAGGAATTGTTAGTCGAGGCCAACGGGCACAAAATTCAGTGCTCAAGCAAACCATCGATTACTTTGATTACCTCCCCTTCTGCTTGTTTCAGAAAAGAATATGTCTCTGTGGTTTAGGGTCTGGGCCATTTATCACTACTTCTCCTGTCATAGGTCCACAACCATATTTGTGGGTAGCAAACACTTTCTTACGTTGGACAATAAGACTCTGAGCAGCTTGGTCATCATTCAGCTCCGAGGGGTCGACCGATATTTCTGCCAGTGTATAGATTCAGTGGTTGTATTCACCAGTAGGAGCCTCAAGGGCTCTCTGTCCCCGTGACCAGGCCATCTGCCAAATGCAATAGTTTCCAGTTCAAAGGCTCGAACACATTTGCTCATAAAATCTAAATACAAAGTATGTTAAGCTTCCTAGTCTAGTTCTACCAGAATGATTGGTTGTTCACATTGTATATTCTGTTAAGGACTGTTTGGGGCCCTCCCATATCCCATAGGAATTCAACATGCTCACCTCCTAGCTATCCCTCAACAAGAGGTCTTCCCACACTATCCCATTTGACACTACAGACCCATTGCAGAGATGCCTGACACTGTCAATTACGGCACTCACTCCCCTGCTCTGTGATCAGAAGGATGCGAGTGGTTCTCCCAGTGGCCTGTCTGATAACCACGAGGAGAGACAATCTTTTGGCAAAATGTCCTCTTCCCTTACAACTAAAACACAATGGCAACGTTCTGCTCCTTCCACTAGGGAGAAGCAAAGATGAGTTACCTCTGTCCTGACCAGAATCAAGTCCTTCATACATCCAGACAGGTGCATGCTTCTGAGGTCTTTGTGTTTTAGCAAGGTTCATTTTCTCAGTTTTTTTGTGCACCTTTGTGTATGTGCTGTCCTTGCGGTTGAGGGCTTCACAGGTTTACCTAGATGCCTCAGTGGAATGTTGCATTAGGGTTTGCAACCAAACACTGCATTGTCTATCATCAAGACTGTTTCTTCACTGGGTTACAAAAATAGATTTAAACTGGGCCCATAAACAGGAGGCAAATGCATTTGGTGTTCTCCTCTTCTTTGTCTACAGTTACTCAGTCTGTCTAGGGACTCCCTTCTATTATATTGTCTTCCCTATAACTACTAGAGATCCCTCCAGCAACACTTCATGGATCGGAAAGGATATTTTATATTGAATTGTGTAAATATGCAAGGAAAAGCATTACCTCCTCTGTTTCATCAAGACCATATAACCTTCTCTGATGGTGATTGGCAGCAAACAGGTGATAAGGGTCATCACCTGGTGAAAAGGTAGGTGTTTCTCTAGCATTAACCCATAATTATGTTAAGGAATAAGGGGTATCATACTGCATGTTCCCATGTTAACTGACCCCAGTTCTGAGGAAGGTTCACTTGACTTGAAATGTTAACTTTGCTTTCTCTCCACAGGTGCTATCAGACCTGCTGAGCTTTTCCAGCAATTTCTGTTTTTGTTTCTGATTTACAGCATCCACAGTTCTTTCAATTTTTATTTAATATTCTGCACTTGTTGCTCAAGCTGTGCTTGATGCAGTACTTTAAATGCCGTCTGGAGATCTTCACATTCACTTTCAAGTTCCTGAGTCTTAATTTCTGACTCCTAAACCTGGCACTGTGCCTTTTTGGCATTTTTGCTCAGTGTTGCAAATTGAATTTGATCATTTGAGAAGTAAATTATCTCCTGATTGGTCATTACCAGGGATTTAACCTTTCCTTTTAATTTGGTGTTTTCCATTGGAAAACTGCCCTTCGCTGACTGGCAAACTCTAGGGCATCAAGTTTGCGTTTCAGCTCTGCATTTTCTAACTTCACCTCATTTATCTCAGCATTTCTCTATTTTAACGCTCATGCTTCTGCATAAAGATAATAAATTCCCATCAGCCTGTCCTCTTTGGGAGCATGCTTTCTCAAGGACTTTTTAACTGACTCTAACAAATGGTTCAGTGTACCAGGACATGTAACATCACAAGCTTCACAATACTTCATCCACTTAGGCAATTTCTTATTCAAATATTCCTTAACCAATTTCACTCATTCAGACTGATTGTCTGCCATGATTTCACAACAAAGTTTCAATGCCAAACTAATAATACAAAAATATAAATGGTGTAATTAAATCTGAAATGCTGTTGGTTTCATTGCCTGTGTCCTCATCCACTACAGGGGAGGTGATGGCTTAGTGGTATTATCGCGAGACTGTTAATCCAGAGAGAGACCCAAATAATGTTTTGGGAATGTGGGTTTGAATCCCGCTATGGCAGATGGTGGAATTTGAATTCAATAAATGTCAGGAATTAAGAGTCTAATGACGACCATGAATCCACTGTTGATTGTTGGGGAAAAACCCATCCGGTTCACTAATGTCCTTTAGGGAAGGAAACGGCCATCCTTACCTGGTCTAGACGACATGTGACTCCAGACCCACAGCAATGTGGTTGACTCTTAACTGCCCTCTGGGCAATTAGGGATGGGCAATAAATGCTGCCTAGCCAGCAACACCCTCATCCCATGAATGAATAAAAGGGGACTTGAATCCTGGCTGTCACATGGGGCAGCTGCCCTCTTACTCCAGATTCAGGCTGGATTTTTGAGAATACAAAGCTGGTGGGTTCAACCTCTAAGCAACCTAGGGTCACCCAGGGATGCTAACTGTGCATTAATCACCAAAAGCTACCTTTAATTCAGCTACCTATTAAGAAATCTCACAGAAACTGAAATACTGAAACAACTACTTAAACTTTATTGCATGGTAGCAACCAAAATAAGACCCTTCAAGTAACCTTACAATTCAACTTAGCTATTGCCTGAACAATGGTGGAATCCAGCTACAATTTCAACCAATAGTGTTTGACTCTGGATGTCCAGAGTTCAATCCTTGTGCAGTGTTGTTTCTTCAAAGTTCTGCTACTCAAGAATTCTGAAGACGAATTTCTATCTTATGAAGTTTCTGATGTGAATTTTTGATGATCCTTTAGTTCCATTCATCCACAACATTCACCATTCTTTTCAAGTCTGTAGTTTACCTTCTCATTAGGAGTAGCTTTCCTGTTCCGTATACCATTTGGTTTTAACTGTCTATTCAAAAGAGAACATTCCTGCAAATAACCCCTTTACCTCAGGACATTCCTTCTGCAGACAACTGTAATTGCCCTTTTGTAATGAGATGGCAGGTTAACAAGCAGTGTTACCTCCTCTTTCCCAAAAAACAGCTTGTTCATGTTGCTTTGACTCCTCGTTCCCAGGGATGATTAATTAGTTTGCTGCTTTAATTCATTTATAACAGTTTCTCTTTGTCCCTTTCATCTCAGGAAACAGTTGACTCCAGAAAGAGTTGTTGCTGATTCTTTCAATCCCTGAACAGTTATTGAAGTTTTGAAGTTTACAGAATCATAAGTGTTTCCATTGTAATGTTAGGACTAACTGGGGTAGCATGCTGGAAATCAAGCCTTGCTATTCCCAGAATTATTACAAAAGTTAAAGATTTTTTAAAGTATTCCAAGTTCCCCAATCTATCTAACTTTCAGAGCCAGGTTGAAAAAAAGCATGGACAGGGTATCTGTACTTAACAAGAATTAATATTTATTATAAACAATTAGTGCCTAGCTACAGATAAACAATTATAAACCGTCATTATATAATACCACCAATGATACCTCAAATGCTTATATAAATTCCCCTTTACACAGACAGACAGACAAACAAACAGGGTAAAAATAGCTTATGGCAGAGGGGACAAACTGAAAAGACAGTTCAGTAATCTTTATTCTCAGGTTCTATTGTTGCGATGATCCTTACAATTCTATTGTTGGCCAGCACATTACTTCTGTTTTCTTTCTCTGGATGCTTCCACTGGTTGGTAAGAGACACAAAGTGACTGGTTCATTTATTAAGTGTCTCAGACTTATCAGTTAAAAGTCACAGCTTACAACAACTGTTGAAGGAAAAATACACTGGTTTTACAGTGATTTTAATTGCAGATAACAAAAAGACTACTCCGAGGCAGGGGAAGAACTGAACACTTCTCTCTTCCTTGTAACTAGTTACCAGTTCCAACTGTTCAGTTACTGTACAATCACACACCCATTGGCAGGCTAAAGGTTCTGTCATCGATAACTGGTCACTAGTTCACGGATCAATCAATTTCTTGTTGCCAAAAAAAGCTGCACCCAAACACCCTCTTGTCTCCAAGTATGCTGCCACTCAAACATCTGTTGCTGCTTTTTCAAACAATTGTTTAAATAATGCTTGACATGGGTGCCAGGTTACTTTCTTTAAAAAACATGCAGCTATCCTTTCAAACACTGGTCTGAAAACAACGTTCTCATTTCAGTGCACAGTTTTTAAAAATATACAGAAATAAAGACACAGTCCTTGCAGAAACAATGTGAGAAACCATGCGACTTATTGGGGTTTGTAAGAATGAGTTCAAAAAACTCACATGGTCAATAACACAAATCAAATTGTAGCCATATGAAACTAGACGTAAACATTGCTTTGAGTGCAGAAAAGATGAATAAGGTAACAGAGAGATATAAAATGTTTTTGTCAAAAAGATAACCCCCTTTTCTTCAATGATGCAGCTAAACCTATACTATATTAAGAGACACAGGAGCTGCACAAACTCTTTTGCTGGAGAAGGACACAGTTTTCCTTCCTCACAGTGCAATGAAATCCAAAGTATTAATAGATGAGATAAATGGAGAATACACACGAGATCGATTGTACAAAGTGCATTTGGAAGATTTTTAAAATCTGTTCACAGGATGTGGGCATCGCTGGACTGGCCAGTGTTTATTGCCCATCCCTAATTGTCCTAGTTGTCCCTAAGAGTCAATCACATTGCCGTGCTTCTGGAATTACACGTAGACCAGACCAGGTAAGAGTTCCTGCCGTAAAGGACATTGAGTGTGACTTGTCCAGAACAGTGGTAATAGAAGTTGTTAAGAAATGACATGTGGATGAAGTTGGCTTACTCCTGACAATGATTTGGCTGGATTGAATGTTATAACTGCACCACAGTAAGTCCAAATGAGGTTAAAGAGACAGAGTAGTTACAGGAACAAGTTCCAGTTATTTTTCCATTGTGTGTTGTGTCTAGAGTAATGGGTAAACAAAGTCCATTATCCGAGAACGAAGTACTACCCAAAGTAGAAGTTACAGTCGCCAAAACTTTAAGAATGGGGATGATTCAGATGTTTCAGATTAACATGCCTTCTTCAGCTGAGGCTCAGAAAACTGATTTAGAAATAAGCAAGTTAATACAGGCAGCACACACTGAAGCTGAGGCTGAAGGAAACTGAATGTTGTTATATTAAAAACAAAGTTCTGATGAGGAAGTGGGGCACCTTCTTTGATCTGCAGATGAGTAATGCACAGTTGTTCATCAGCAAGTGGTATTGCCTAAATATTGTAAGGACTGCCTTGGCAGGATATGTAGGAACACAGAAAACTCAAGCATCGATAAACAGGCATTTAACTTGACCAAGACTTCATCAGGATTTAGTGTACTTCTGTAAAGCATGCCGTACATGTCAATGTGGGATTGCCTTGACATGTTATCAAACTGGCACCTTTAAAATCCATACCAGTTTGTAAAGAACCATTCAGTTGAGTGCTAGTAGATTGTGTAAGACCATTAGAGAAAACTAAAGTGAGATAGTGGTGTGTCCTTACTGTCATGGATATAGCTTGACTTGACTTCCAGAAACTATTCTTTTAAGGACAATTACAGCTGTATAGCTGTATCAGCTTAGTTTTTTTTCACTTAAGAGTACCAATTGAAATAAAAACAGAACAAGGTTCTAATTTTGTCTAGAGTCAATAAATGTGGAGCTGGAATAGCACAGCAGGTCAGACAGCATCCGAGGAGCAGGGATGTCAACATTTCGGGCCAAAATCCTTCATCAGGACGGGGGAGGTGGAGGAAAGCCCATATGTAAATGGGGAGTTGGCTTGGGCAGTGGGGGACAGGGGGGTAGGGGGAGTGGGGCTGGAGGGACCGTAGATGGGTTGGAGACAGGTGGATGCAGGTAGGGGTTATTCTAGTTGGTAAGTGGGAAGGGTGGAGCGGATAGGTGAGTTGGAAGATGGACAGGTTAGGTGTGGAGAGATTTTGAAGCTGGTGAAGTCAATATTCAGACTATTGGGCTGTAAGCCCCCAAGGTGATATATCAGGTGTTGTTCCTCCAGTTTACGTTTGGCCTCACTCTGACAGTGGAAGAAACCAAGGATGGACATGTCACCAGAGGATTGGGAGGGGAAATTAAAGTGGATGGCAACTGGAAGGACAGGTTGGTTGGTGAGTGCAGACCGCAGGTGCTTTGTGAACCAGTCCCTGAGTCTGCGTTTGGTCTCTGTGATATATAGGAGATCACATCAGGAGCAACGGATACAGCAGATGAGGTTAGACGAAGTGCAGGTGAACCTTTGCCAGATTTGGAAAGATTGTTTGGGGCCCTGGATGGAGGTGAGAAGGGAGGTGTAGGGGGAGGTGTAGCACCTCCTGTGGTTGCAGGGAAAGATATTGGGTGTGGTGGGGTTGGTGGGGAGTGTGGAGCTGAGAAGGGAGTCGCGGAGTGTACGGTCCCTGCAGAAGGTGGACAGGGGTGGGGAAGGAAATATCTTTTTGGTGGTGGGGTCTGATTGTAGGTGGTGGAAATGTCAAAGGATAATGCATTGTATTCAGAGGTTGGTGAGGTGGTATTTGAGGACCAAGGGGATTCTATCCTTAATATCGTTGGGGGGAGAGGGTTTGAGTGCAGAAGCCCAGGAAATGGGTGAGATGCGGTTGAGGGTATCCTTAATAACAGAGGAGGAGAAACGACGATCCCTAAAGTAGGAGATGTCTGGGAAGTCCGCCAGTAAAATACCTCATCCTGGGAGCAGATGCGGTGCAGGTGGAGGAATTGAGTATGGGATAGCATTTTTGAGGAGGGTAGATGAAAGGAAGTGTAGTCGAGATAACCGTGGGAGTCAATGGGTTTGAAACGGATGTCAGTGGTGATTTGGTTATAAGAGATGTAGACGGAGAGGTCCAGGAAGAGGAGGGAGGCATCAGAATTGGTCCATGTGAATTTGAGGGCACGGTTGAAGGTGTTGGTGAAAATGATGAACTGTTCGAGCTCCTTGTGGGAGCACGAGGCAGCACCGATATAGTCATCAATGTAGTGGTGAAAGAGGTGAGCGATGGTGCCGGTGAAGTTGTTGAAGAGGGACTGTTCCATGAATCCTACAAAGTGGCAGGCATAGCTTGGGCCCATGCGGGTGCCCATGGCCACTCCTTTGGTTTGTAGGAAGTGGGAGCAATCAAAGGAAAAGTTGTTGAGAGTGAGGACAAGTTCAGCCAAGTGAATGAGATGTTGTGGGGGTACTGGTTGGGCCTATGGGAGAGGAAGAAGCGTAGGGCTTTTAGGCCATTCTCGTGGGGGCTACAGGTGTACAGGGACTGAACATCCACGGTCAAGATGAGGTGTTGGGGGCCGGGAAATTGAAAGTTTTGGAAAAGGTGGAGGGCGTGGGTTGTATCCCAAATGTAGGTGGTGAGTTCCTGGTCCAAAGGGGAAATAACAGAGTCCAGGTAGGAACAGTTGAGCTCAGTGGGACAGTTGCCGGCAGAGATAATGGGTCAACCGGGGCAGTCAGTTTATGGATTTTGGGTAGAAGATGGTTCCCAACCTCTCACCACCTGTTTCTATCAGGTTGGAGGCTGCCGATCGGAGATCTCCCTAGCTGATGAGGTTGTTGATGGTCTGGGAGATGATGACTTGGTGATCAGAGGTGAGGTCATGATCGAGGGGATGGTAGGAGGAGGTGTCAGAGAGTTGTCATCTGGCCTCAGCGATGTAGAGATCAGTTTGCCATACTACCATCATAGCCCCTTGTTAGCAGGTTGAATGGTGAGGTTGTGGTTGAAGCAAAGGGAGAAGAGGGCTGTGCATTCCGATGGGGAGAGGTTGGAGTAAGTGAGAAGGGTGGAGAGATTCAGGCGGCAGCTGGAGGTGAAGAGGTTGAGGGAGGGTAGGATGCCGGGAAGGGGTGTCCAGGAAGATGGAGTTTGCTGGAGGTGGGAGGAGGGGTCATCAGACAGTGAGTTGGATTCTTATTCAAAGAAACAGGAACAGAGGTGGAAGCGGTGGAAAAAGAGCTCAACATCGAGGTGTGCGCAGAATTCATTCATGTGTGGGCGCAGGGGAATGAAGGCGAGTCCTTTTTTGAGGACTGACCGTTCAGCCTCAGTCTAATTAGACTTTGTCTGATTTTTTTCAGGACGTAACAAGCAAGTTGCTTATAAAGTAGTTGAAGTCTACTGTCTATTAAATGCAAACACGGGGAGCTTTGGAGAAATACTATCAGATTCTCAAAACAATGATTATGGCATATATCTCAAATACCCATAGGATTGGACAAAGCATTAGATTTGTTACAATTTGCTTTCAGATTTCCCAAATAAATCCATTAGATTTGGTCCATCAAAACTGTTTAATGGCCATGAGATAAAATGTTCATTAAAATTTACTAAAAAGATGTGTTAAAGGCATAAAGACAAATCCTTGATGTTTGCAAATGTGCTCATATATCTTCAGCAATTCACAGGAGTATGCAAAATTGCACAGGAGCATTTTAAAATCTCAGGAAAAGATGAAAGAATGGGCAGACAAACATGATACAGCCAGATCATTTCAAACAAGAGATTTAATGTGAGTGCCATTACCTTTAAAATGTGAACTTCTGAAAGTAAGATTCAGTGGTCCATGCAAGGTAGTTAGGAGTGTTAGCCAACTGACTTATCTGATAGGTTCTCCAGATTGCAGGTAAAAGAACTTGAAAAGTACAAGTTGCCTACAGAAAGCGTTTCGTCAATTATTCTTTATGAAGCAAAGTTGTCAAAACTTAAAATTCGATCAAGTGAACATTTCCGTCATAAGCTGCAGGTTTCAATTTCTTTTCAAGAGTTATTGGCTTCATCAGGGATCTTAACACCACTGTATGTTTATTGTCTGGAATAGTTTAACAATAACTTATTTCTGTTCAATGTTTCATTTGTTGAAGGAACACACATCTTAAACTGAAAAACAAGTTGGTAAAAACATAATAATTTGAAGTATAGGATAACATGAAATAAATCTACAACATGAAAAATAAAGAAATACAATGTTTTTGAAATTCACCTTGTATTCTGGATTCTGAATCATAGGAGGTTCCCATTCTCCATCCATCTCATCATCCCAGTCAGTTGGTTTCTTGGCATTAGGATCTGGAATGGTTTCTGGCTTGTCCCAGTCCTCAATTTGTTTACAGGTGGTTGGAGGGAGAGGAAAATTGGAAAGAAAGAAAAAAAATTATCTTTGTGAAAGTGTTTCCAGAGTCCAAGACATGGCCACTAATTGTGAGGCAAAGGTAACTGAGATGCAAAAGAGGTCGGAGTTAGAGGAACAGAGATCTCAGATAATTGTTAAGCTGGAAGAGTTACAGAAAGCAACTGGGAAACGTGAAAACAAGAATGAATGTTTTTAAATCAAAGTAGTGCCAGATATAATACTTAGGAATAGAAATATAGGAGCAGGAGGAGGCCATTCGGCCCTTCGAGCCTGCTCTACTATTCTTCGCAATCATGGCTGATTGTCCACCTCAATAGCCTAATCATGCTTTCTCCCCATAACCTTTGATCCCATTCACTCCAAGTGCTATATCTAGTTGCCTCTTGAATACATTCAATGTTTTGGCATCAATTACTTCCTGTGGTAATGAATTCCACAGGGTCACCAATTTTTGGGTGAAGAAGTAGCTCCTCATCTCCCTCCTAAATCGTCTACCCCGGATCCTCATACTGTGACCTTAGTTGCGGACACACCCACCATCAGGAGCATCCTCCCTGCATCTACCCTGTCTAGTCCTGTTAGAATTTTATAAGTCTCTGAGATCACCCCCTCATTTGTCTGAAATCACAGAGGTACTCTTAGAAAAGACCAAAGAAATATTGAGGTTGGTTGGCTCGCCGAGCTGGTTTCTTGTTTCGCAGATGTTTCGTTACCATGCTGGGTAACATCCTCAGTGCAGCCTCCGAAGAAGCGTCGGTGTGTTCTCCTGCCTGGCTTTTAAACTCTGGGGTCCGTTGAGATGGATTGCCTCATTTTCCGGTTTTCCTTTGTAGTGGAACGTATATGGGGTCGAGTTCAATACGTTTATTAATAGCATGCTTCGTGGAGTGCCAGGCTTCTAGGAATTCTCGTGCCTGTCTCTGCCTAGCTTGCCCCAGGATTTTGGTGTTGTCCCAGTCGAACGGGGTCAGAAGATGCCTACATGAACAACATCAGAAAGACATGACACGCCCCGACACACTCATCACACTACCCTACATCAGGAACACATCGGAACTCACCACAAGACTCCTACGACCGCTGGGCATCAGAGTGGCACACAAGCCCACGTCAACCTTACGACAACTGCTCACCCGAACTAAAGGCCCCACTCCCCGGCCATGGACAGGACCGATATCATCTACAAGATCCCCTGCAGAGACAGTGAGAAACACTACATCGGACAAACAGGAAGGAAACTAACAACAAGGGTACATGAACATCAACTGACTGCAAGAAAAATGACCAGTACTCACTCATCTCAATCCACATGGACAAGGAGAACCACTGTTTTGACTGGGACAACACCAAAATCCTGGGACAAGCTAGGCAGAGACAGGCACGAGAATTCCGAGAAGTCTGGCACTCCACGAAGCATGCTATTAATAAACGTATTGAACTTGACCCCATATACATTCCACTACTAAGGAAAACTGGAAGTGAGGCAACCCATCTCAACGGACCCCAGAGTTTAAAAACCAGGCGGGAGAACACACCGACACTTCATCGGAGGCTGCACTGAGGATGTTACCCAGCCTGGGAACGAAACGTCTGCGAAACAAGAAACCAGCTCGGCGAGCCAACCAACCTCAATAACCACAACCTGAGCTACAAATCTACTCCAAAGCCTTAGAGACCAAAGAAGTATTTCACGAAAGTTTAGTCTCAGAAAACAGACTGGCTTGGAGGCTTCTTTAAGTTATACAGTGCTTATTCAGATACAGAATCCAGCATTTCTAACCTCCGCTTAGAGAGACCGTACCGCAATTACCAGCTACAGCAATCAATAGTTGAGTGACCTACTCACTAGAACCCTGTTAGATATATGCACTTTAATTTTCAAAACTTACCACAAAGATACTTTTAAATTATTTAAATTGTTCAGAATTGGTGATACACACTTACTTTTGGTTTCACGTCATCTGGATCATTAATCTTCTCTCGACCATCCCAATCTTCTGGTTTCTTAGCATTTGGATCCTTTATTGTTTTTGGAGGTAGTAGGTCCCAGTCATCTTCCAAAGTCCCAAATTCAACTTTTTCATTATCAATCTTCACTTCATACGTGTTATTAGAATGAACTATTAGGGTGTAGAGATGAGTGTATTCATCGTCCTATGAGCAAAATGTTACTTCAATTCAAACAAAATCATGACTTCTTCAACAATCAAACTTCACTTCCTTAAATGTAAAAATCAGGTTCTTTTATACATTCAAATTACCAGCTATGAATTCTGTGTTGAGGTCCAACAAAATACTTACAGCTAGTGGAGGTTGATCGCTCTCCTCATGGTTTGGCCCATATGAGCTAATGACACCGTCCTGTTGTATAGAACTAAATACCCTATTGCCGAGTATAAAGATAGTTGGAGATAGCACGAACTGCAGAAGCTGGAGTCAGAGTCAATACAGTGTGGAGCTGGAGGAACACAGCAGGTCAGGCAGCATCAGAGGAGCAGGAAAGTCGATGTTTTGGGTTTACATCCTTCATCAGGACTGGGGAGGGGAAAGGGAGCTTGGAAATAAATGGGGGGGTATGACTGGGAGAAGGTAGGAGGGATGGTGATAGGTGGATGCAGGTAGGGGGTTGTGGAGATAGTTGATGGGAAGGGTGGGGCGGATAGGTGAGAAAGATGGACAGGTTGTATCAGGTCAAGGAGGCGGGGATGAGAGGGAGGGGTGGACATGGGATGATGCCGGGGGTGGGAGATTTTGAAACTGGTGAATTCTATCTTGTGGCCATCAGGCTGTAAACTCCTGAGGTGGTATATGGGGTGTTGTTCTTCCAGTTTACATGCGGCGTCATTGTGACACTGGAGTAGGCCCAGCATGGACACTTCACTGAGGGAACGGGAGGGGGAGTTAAAATGGTTTGCAACCAGAAGGGGCTGTTGATTATAGTGCACAGAGCGCAGAATCTCTGCGAATCGGTCACTGAGTCTGTGCTCGCGCTTGTCCTTGGGGAGGGCATCTGTGATGTCCATCTTGGAACGCTCCATCTTGGGAGTAGATGTGGTGGAGGTGGAGGAATTAGGAGTATGGGATCACATTCTTGCAGGTGGGTGGGTGAGAGGAAGTGTAGTCAAGGTAGCTATGGGAGTCGGTAGGTTTGAAATAGATGTCGGTGCTGAGATGGTTACCGGAGATGGAGATGGAGAGGTCCAGGAAGGGGAGGGAGGTGTCAGAGATGGTCCAGGTGAATTTGAGGTTGGGATGAAAGGTGTTAATAAAGATGATGAACTGTTCAAGATCCTCATGGGAGCACGAGGCAGCACCGATACAGTCATTGGTGTAGCAGAGGAAGAAGTGAGGGACGGCGCCGGTGTAGTTGTTGAAGAGGGGCTGTTCCATGTATCCTACGAAGAGACAGACATAGCTCGGACCTATGCGGTTGCCCATAGCCACCACTTTAGTTTACAGGAAGTGGGAGGAGTAAGGACAAGTTCCCTTAAGCGGATGAGTACGTCGGTGGAGGGGGACTGGTTGCGCCTGCGGGAGAGGAAGAAGAGATAAGAGATCGTGCCAATGTAACTGCAGAAGAGGGACTGTTCCACATATTCTACGAAGAGGCAGGCATAGCTACATATCCTACGAGATACTTGGTTTTGGCTATGAAAAGAATCTGTTAATCATCATACAAGTCCTTCCACTTCTTCATACTGCTTGCCAAAGCAAATGCAAACATAACTGGAATGTATACAGATTTCTATTTCATCTTGAAAATGCAAGTTAAAAACTTTTCGGTAGAAATCAATTGTGACTTTATTGACATGCTCAAAAGGAACGTATCTGAAAATGACCTAACAGAACCAATCAAACTTTGATTAGCCAGAGAGTCAATTTTAAGCAAAGCTCCAAGAAAGAATGCAAGTTTAGAATCTTAGACTTCATTAAATGGCAAATGGGCAGGGACTTGGCTCAAATTTATTTTGCATAGAACCCTTTAACCAACAGAGTTTAGTTCATCCAATTGGTTTGGTTTAGATTCTAACTTAGATGTGGAACACAATACGCTAATAACTGGCTCCGACTTATGACATGAAAACCGTAAAAATGCTAGTTGCAAACATAAGCATGGAAATACATTACAAGAAAAAAAATCCTAACATACCAATCTATTCTAGCAGCAAATTACTTACCAAATACAGAAACAACAAAAATACTAAAACTTGAGAACATAAGCTAAGTTTATTCTGGTCAACAAAAAAATCCTAGCCACCATTCCTCTTCTTAGTTTAATTTCCTATCAAATAGTGTGAGAAATGTGCTTCAATATATATACAATGTGTACAACTGATGTGTCAATGGAGGGAGCTGCAAGGATCAACATGGAGTTACTCACCATCTTCCTTTAAAAAAGTCCCATTTCAACGTCAGTTTAGCAGACACTTTTTATTAACAGGTTAAATTACTAAGCAAGTCCCTAAGAATGACTTTGGCTTAATCAAAATGCAGGTTATACAAAATACGTTCCTGGCAACCTATTTTCTCCTCATTTTTCTGGATCTGCTTTTCTCCCATGTGGCACAGATTAACTGGACAGAGACAATTCCCAGCAAGAGAGTCTAGGGGTTATCTGAAAGTCCAGCTTGCTACTTGCTCCTGCAGGCTCCATCTTAGCTAGCAGTGATCGCCTACACCGTTTTTCCATGGAGGTTGGTATTAGACATGCACCAGCCCCACCACATTATCATGGCACATCACCCACACACTTAGAATAAAGTTCTCCATTTCACTTGTGTAGTTGGAGTGCACTGTCACCTTGCATTATGATTTGGTTGCCAAGCCTCTTTGCATGCAGGAAGAGGCAGAAAAGTCATGGAGAAGAGCACAGTGCACCTCAGGACTTTTGGCGGTCACTCATTTGTGCCGATTTGGATGCTGACAGTATTTCTCT
The DNA here is from genome assembly GCA_024137785.1 of Ginglymostoma cirratum. Classification (NCBI taxonomy): domain Eukaryota; kingdom Metazoa; phylum Chordata; class Chondrichthyes; order Orectolobiformes; family Ginglymostomatidae; genus Ginglymostoma; species Ginglymostoma cirratum. The sequence continues at coordinate 645,476 of JAHRHZ010000038.1, forward strand.
TTTCCTTTATTGCTGCTTTATTAAAAAGATCAGCCTCACAGTATTTCTGTCTTACCTTCCCTTTGAGGGCAGACACAAAGCCAGGCAGGCAATCATCTTGGCCAGCAATAATCAGACGAAGGATGGACTGTTGCTGTATGGCACCGTGTTATGTCAAAGTTAGACCCGCAACACATGCCAACATTTTCTGCTCCTACATCTTGTGGTCACCCAAATTGCAAGTGCGTAATCGAAGTGGAACATGGTTGTCACAACATGAGGGATCTGTGGCTTCTTTTTCAGAGATGGAGGAAAAGATGATTTGCACTGCATATGCTTCAATCAAATGGCCATGTCTCAAAGTCTAAGGGGAGTAGTTTTCAGTCATGTCAAGGTGGACTGCGGTCAGTGAGCGGTTAATGGTACAGTTATCAAGGGTGCCAGTTCGAAACCTGTCAAGAGGCTTGGAAACTGTCAGCTGCTTGGGGTGTCCAGGCTCAAGGGGCCTGTACTGTACAGTCTGGGGAATGGACCATGGTCAGTCCTGCAAATCTAGTTCAATTGATCAGGGGATTGGTGGTAAGTCATTGAGGGAGCTGCACAGAATTCAGAGATCTGGTCACTCATCTGTCAGTGCTTTCTGTCCAAATTGCCCTGGCAGGTGAGGTACAGTCTGAAGGTAAAGGGGGTTATCAGCAGCCACTGCTGTGGTGGGGACACTGGGGAAGTCTATTGTGAGGATTAGAGACAGAATACTGGGATGCAGAACAACTCAACGCGTAAGGATCAGCAATCATAGGGCATGGAAGCGGAGGGGATACCAAGGAGTAGAGTTGTAATTGACAGGCACCATTTTGATGGAGCAAACAGTGCATCACAATGTTTGGCATAACTAAGCTATGTGCCTGAGGGTCAGCAGGTAAAGTGAACAGTTGGGCAGTTCAACCAGAAGAATTGGGTGGAAATGTCACCTCACATCAGGTGAGGGGAAAGGTTCAGAAGGAGAATCCTTCATGGTAACCTCAGCCAGTGCAGAAATTGAGCCCATGCAGCGTGGCATCATTTATGCAGTGCAAACCAGCCATCCAGTCAACAGACCTAAACTGAGCTAACTGAGCTTTTGGTGGGAAAAATAGAGGTGAATACTATTTAAATAGAAAAAGACTGCAGAAAGCAACAGTACAGTGGGATTTGGAGTCCTTGTGAATGAATTACAAAAAGCTAACACCAAGTTCAGCAGACAAGCGGGAAAGCAAATGGAATGTTAGCCTTTATTTCAAACAGAATGGAATATAAATGTATGGAGGTCTTGCTAAAACTATACAAGGCATCGGTCAGACCACAGGAATATGGTGAAGAGCAGTGGACTCCTAATACAAAGAAAGATATACTGGCATTAGAGGCAGTCCAGAGAAGGTTCATTAGGTTGATACCAGGTATGGAAGGACTGTCTTATGAGGAGAAGTTGAGTAGGTTGGCTCTACACTGATTGGAATGAGACCCGACCTTATTGAAATAGATAAGATTCTTAGGGGACTTGAAGGGGTAGATTTGGAGAGCTTGTTTCCCCTTGTAGGAAAGTCTAAGACCAGTACGCATAATCTCAGAATAAGGGGTGACATATTTAAGGTAGAAATAAGGAGGGATTTCTTCTCAGAAGGTAGTGAATCAGAGAAATTCTTTACCGCAAAGGGTTGTCAAGGATGGGTCCTTAAGCATGTTCAAGGCTGAGATACTCAGATTTTTAATCAGGGGTTATGGGAAAAAGGCAGGAAAATAAAACTGAGGATTATTAGATCAGCCACGATCTTGAATGGCAGAGCAGACTTGATGGAATAGCTTATTTGTGCTCCTACATTTTGTGGTTCTGTGGTCACCCAAATTGCCAGTGTGCAATCAAGGCGGGAAATGATTGTCACCACATGAGGGATCTGTGGCTTCTTCAGACGTGGAGGAAAAGATGATGTATTGAGGGGCTGGTCTCTTCAGACAGAGACCATGTGGATGCAGTTGGTGCTTGCAGGAGACAAGAGAGGGAAGGCATTATAAAAATGAGGGAGAAGCTTGGCATGTTTACAACACGTTCACAGTAGTGGCAATGGTGTAGCAGTGCAGCACTGGACAATAAATCTTACTTGACAGCTGGGACATGGATGTCTTGGTGTGGACATAAAAACAGTCTCTGTTCTCTCTCAGTCAGGCAAGAATTCTCTCCTAATGGAGATGGAGGGGGAGAGACAAATCTTGGACACCCACTACCGAGCTTAGCTCTCCCTGGCCTTACTGGGGGCTAGATTCTCTGGAAATGAATCTAAAGAAGGGATTGAGTGAGATGAAAGTGGCTGGCACAGCTGTTAGTTTTGCTGCAAGTGGGGGACACTGATGAGGTCTCCCAAGTGAGGGAATAGGTTTCTTTTAACATTCATTTGTGGCTTGTGGGAAATGCTGGCTCGCCAGCATTTATTGCCCATTCCGAGTTGCCCCTGAGAAAGTGATGGTGCGCCACCCTCTTCAACTGCTGCAGTTGACCGACTATGGGTTGACCTACAACACCATTAGCAAGGGAATTCCAGGATTTTGACCCAACGACAGCTAAGGAATGGTGCTATATTTCCACATCAGGGTGGTGAGTGACTTGGACGAGAAATTGAACGTGGTGATCTTCCGATGTATCTGCTACCCTTGTCCTTCTAGATAGAAGTGGTCATGAACTTGAAAGATGCTGTCTGAGGGGATCTTTGATGAATTTCTGCCGTGCATCTTCTCGATAGTACCCACTGCTGCCAATAGCATCGGTGGTGGAGGGACTGAATGCTTGTGAATGTGATACCAATCAAGTGAGCTGCTTTGTCCTGGATGGTGTCAAGCTTCTCGAGTGTTGCTGGAACTGTACTCATCCAAGCAAGTGGGGACTATTCCATCACACTCCTGATTTGTGCCTTGTAGATGGTGGACAGGCTTTGGGCAGTTAGGAAGTGAGTTACTCACTGCCGCATTTCTAACCTTTGATCGCCTCTTGCAGTCAGTGTTAATGGGGTCAGTCCATCTGAGTTTCTGGTTAATGATAACACCTCCGGCTATTGACAGTGGAGGATTCAGTGATGGTAAAACCATTGAATGTCAAGGGGCAGTGAATAGCTTGTCTCTTATTGGCGATGTTCATAGCCTGGCATTCATGTTGCATGAATATTACTTGCCACTTGTCAGCCCAAGCCTGGATATTGTCCAGATCTTGTTGCATTGCAACATGGACTGCTTCAGCATCTGAGGAGTTGCTGAACATCGGTGAACATCCCCACTTCTAACCTTATGATAGAGGGAAGGTCATTGATAAAGAAGCTGAAGATGGTTGGGCCTAGGACACTATCTTGAGGAACTCCTGCAGAGATATCCTGGAGCTGAAATGACTGACCTCCAACAACCATGACCATCTTCCTATGAGCCAGGTATGACTCCAACCACCGGAAGGTTTGCCTCCTGATGCCCTTTGATTCCCATTTTGCTAGGATTCCTTACTGTCACACTTGGTTGAATGCAGCCTTGATGTCAAAGGCTGTCACTGTCATTGAGAGGGAATAAGGGGAAATGCTGCTGCTTATGTTAATGAGATTGGTAGACCACCATCCTTGGCTGGACGAGGCTTCATGAGCAGAGTGAGAATGATGTGAGATAATTGAGAGAAGACGGTGGCACTTACCCTTGTGGAGCACAGAAGGTCATTAAATTTCTTCCAGTGTGGCTGGACATTTCTCAAGGAGGTGGTTATCATACTCAGGTGATAACTTCAGACAGAGCAGCAGGATTCGGTATCGTGGTCTCCTCTAATGGTCCTGAGGACAGAAGATGTCCTCCTGTCCAGAACCTCATCCACAAGGGTGTCTAGGTCCCTGTCGATGAAGTGGACTGCCAACATTCTTTTCTAAGTCATCCTCCAGTGCAGCAATACACTGTGAATGGCAGTTGGGACTACATCAGGAATGCTGGCCTCAGTAGCATAAAAACGTTTACAGTCAGCCAAAAATCATTAACATAACTCAGTTCCTTTGAACAAGTTTACATAGTAGTCCTGACAGGTTGCTGAGGCCAATGCTGCTGCACTGTAAGATGCTAAAGGTGCTTTTTGTTTGAATGTCCATATGTTCTTCCTCAGCATAATGTTGTGGTTCTCAGTGATCTCCATCATCATCCTATATTCGCACAGCATCTTCTAGTTGTCTGGACAGTGCCAGTTTGATGCCCCGGATATGAACTGCATAGGAACATGGAGGAGCCATCCTATGACCCTCAACGACCCAAGTGGTAAAAGGTTACACATCACAGTTACACTGGACAGCGTGACAATGCCCTCTGACCTTCACATTTGGACAACAGATAGCATCCTTGCCCCTCTCTTATCTGCACAACATTTCATAGAACATGGGAAGTTGAGGCCTTCCTATGTCTTTATCGCATCATTTTGGCATTATAGCTGGAGGTTCTGCAGTAGGGGTCATCTCCATATGATTTGAGGTTGATACATGTCTTGGGCTTCCAAATGTCTGTGTTGGTCATCAACTCGTGTGAATGCTCTTAGTCCACTAGCCACAGAGACCATAGCAGGTTCTGTGCCTGGATCCACTAAGGACAGATAAAATGAGCTTATTGTTGGCAAAGAGAGAAACAAAGCAGCCACTGTGTAATGTGATCATTCAGTGGTTACAGTACACCTAACATTTGAATCAGCATCCTTGGAACACTTGGACATGGAGGCCCCCAACAAGGATGCTTCTATAAGGACATTTGCACATTATTGTCCTGATTCAAATGTCTGTTCCTCAAACCTTTTGGTGCATGTGCAGTAATGAGGAACAATCCCCCACACTCAGTCCTCATGGTACTCAAGAAAGGCAGCATTGCTATAGGATGATGTTATGACCATTTTAAAATTCAAAGTGTAAAGTGTAGAGTTTCAGCACCATATGCAGGTGCTTGCTACTTAGGAAAACAGGATGAATCCTTCCAAGGTGCAAGGCATTGCTTTCACCTCACAGCCATTAATGGGATTGATCTGTGGTGTTGAATAGTGTGGTGAATAGTGCAAAAGCCAAGATTTTTAGTTGACACACTAATTCAAAGTGCAAAAGTCCACATCCAGCATTTTGTGAAAACTGATGACTTTAACCTGTACTGTCTCATTGTCTGTTTAAGGCATCACACAAAAATGAAGCCCCTCCCTCACAGAATCAGACACTTTCTCTGGCCACTCCAGGTCTGATAGTCATTTTCATCTCCATTGTGCACTTGTTGTTTATAGCATGATGGAAGGAAACTATAGCTGTACTTCACAGGCTCACAGGAACAGCCTCTCAGTCTAGCTGAACACACAAATTCTTACATTCTCTTCTTCCTTGCCCTCTCTGTCAATTCCATTGGCTTTGATCTTCCCCATATTCCCATCCAACCCATTTATTTAACTGTTCACCTCCTTTCTTTACCCAGATATCATGATGCATTGACACCCATCAAAGCCAGGATTGTGGTGACCATCAGAGACATCCTCCTCGCTCCCCCTCACACAATATACTGTGCTGTCCCAACTCTATGGCTGCTCACCCATTTATGTTAGGTTTCCACCGACACAATTATTATCCCAGCACGTGCCTCCCAACCCCACCGTTGACTTCCTTACATTCCCCACTGCCACCGCGGCCCCAATAACATGTCTTGACTTTCACTGGATGGACCGCAGAACTGATTGCAGCACAGCTACCTGACTAACTTGACAAGACAGCCCTGAGTGATGAATGACTAGTCTCCTGTCTGATAGCTAATGGCTAATGTTGTTCCATTGTTTAAGAAAGGCAGCAAAGACAAGCCAGGGAACTACAGGCCAGTGAGCCTGACATCAGTGGTAGGCAAGTTAATGAAGAGGACACTGAGGGACAGGATCAACCAAGATTTGGATAGGCAAGGTTTGATTAGGGATAATCAGCATGGATTTGCGTGCGGGAAGTCATGTCTGTCAAACCTTTTACAGTTTTTCAAGGAGGTAACCAAGAGGATAGATGAGGGTAGGGTAGTGGATATTGTCTATGTGGACTTTAGTAAGACCTCTGACAAGGTCCTTCACAGCAGGCTAATCATGAAGGTTAAGTCACAGAAACATAAAAGATAGGAGCGGGAGGAGGCCATTCGGCCCTTCAATCCTACTCTGCCATTCTTCATGATCATGGTTGATTGTCCAACTCAGTAGCATAATCCTGCTTTCTCCCCATAACCTTTGATCCCATTCACCCCATATATCTAGTTGCCTCTTGAATACATTCAGTGTTGGCATCAACTACCTCCTGTGGTAATGAATTCCACAGGCTCACCACTCTTTGGCTGAGGAAATATCTCCTCATTTCCGTCCTAAATCGTATATCCTGAATTCCGGTCACACCCACCATCGGGAACATCCTCCCTGCATCAACCTGTCCAGTCCTGTTAGAATTTTATTAGTCTCTATGAGATCCTCCCTCATTTGTCTGAACTCTAGCAAAATCATCTTAACCTAGTCAAATTTCACCTCATATACCAGACCCGCCATCCCCGAAACAGCCTGGTAAACCTTCGTTGCACTCCCTCAAGCGCAAGAGCATCCTTCCTCAGAAAAGGAGACCAAAACTGCACACAATATTCCAAGTGTGTTCTCACCAAGGCCCTGTACAACTGCAACAACACACCCCTGCTCCTGTACTCAAAACCTCTCGCAATGAAGGCCAACATACCATTTGCCTTCTTTACTGTCTGCTGTACCTGCTTACCTTCTGCGACTGGTGCACAAGGACGCCCAGGTCCTGCTGCACATTCCCCTCTCCCAATTTACAGCCATGGGATCCAGGGAAAGCTAGTTAATTGGACTCAAAATTGGCTCAGTGGTAGGAAGCAGAGGGTGATGGTTGAAGGTTCTTTCTCAGACTGGAGGCCTGTAACGAGTGATGTGCCACATGGGTCGGTGCTGGGACCTTTGTTATTTGTTATTTACATAAGTGATCTGGATGTGAATGTACAAAGCATAATTAGTAAGTTTGTGGATGATAAAAAATTAGGAGATATCATTACTAGTGAGGAAGGTTATCAAAAATTACAGAGGGATCTTGATCAGATGAGAAAGTAGGCTAAGGATTGGCAAATACAATTCAATACAGATCAGTACGAGGTGTTGCACTTTGGAAAATCAAACCAAGGTAGGAATTGCACAGTAAATGGCAAGGTCCTGAGGAGTGTTGTGGAACAGAGGGACCTAGGAGTACTAGCACATAGTTCATTGAAAGCAGCATCTCGGGTAGACAGGGTGGTGAAGGAGGCATTTAACATGATGGCCATCATCGGTCGAGGCATTGAGTATAGGAATTGGGATGTTATGTTACAGTTGGATAACTCATTAGTGAATTGTCTACGGTTTTTGTCTTTCCTATAACAGGGTGACCTAGTTAAACTGGAAAGTGTGCAAAGAAGATTTAAGAGGAAGTTGCCAGGACTAGTAGGCCTGAGTAATCGGGAGAGGTTGGCCAGGATAGGACTTTATTCCTTTGTCCCTGTGCAGTGGCACAACCAAGAAAGGGGTCAAGGCACTCCAAGATGCAGCATTTGAAGTGGCAAACTGTATTGTAAGTGAATCAGAGATGTGACTTGATGATCCAATGAGGCCCATCCTTGGCTAATGCCAATTCCTTCGATGAGGGTGTAGGCAGTCGCTGCCCATGTACCTTAACCTGAGATGTTGGTATCTGCTGTCCAAGATGGAGGCACAGGGAAGCAAGCAGCAACCTGGAACTGCCACGTACTTATTCTGTTTTTCATGTTGGGATTTGTTGTTATGTAGTTTCTAGTTAGCTGATCAAGAATAGGAAATTGGATATAGATGAGGTGAAATTTGGTACAAATAGCATGCAAATGTGTGCTAAAAAGATTCTTGCAGCGCTCTAATGAGATTCTCATTTCACAATTCAAAACTTTGTTCCATATCTGGACTTTTTTGACATCAAGAATCTAATTTCTTCTGATTTCACCATATTTTCCCAACTGACCATCCATTACCCATGTCATTCAGAGGCTGGGAAGATTCTGCTCAGTGTTTCAATTATAGAAGATGTTTAGCTACATTGCATACTAGGTTCAAAGTATTTAACGTAATTGATTTTCTTCATTAGAGGCACATAACCACCCTGCAATAGCCTGGCAAATGGCAGGACAGAAATGTTCTTGCAGATATAATCTTGACACTTTATCAATAAAATGTTACTGTGCCAAGCAACTCTATTTCTTACAACAGAGTATTGTGATCATGAACAAAACATCTTGTCCAGAAACAAATATTATGACTCAACTTCCATTTGAGGTGTGACATTTAAAATTGTTATTTACATTTTAAGCAAAAATGAGGTATGCAAATGAAAGTCCATTCTTGGCATATCTTTATCCTACAACACGAAAGATTCTCAGTGTATAATTCTAACAAGTAGTTAAACAAACATATTAAATTGTTTAATAGCACACTAATCCAAGGCTTAAATAACATGCATCACCAAGTGTGTAAAGTATAGTTGGAATGAAATTTGCCTCGGTAGTAACAAATGGTAGTCCTTTTACATTCCATCGGACTTTTTTTTTACAGTGAATTCAATGAAAAGGAATATGGCAAGTTGATAAATGGGTTGACAATTCATTATCATACATTTTATGTTGTCTTGAAGGCGGATTTCTCCAACATATTATTGGAACTTTTTGAGGATGAACTAGTTGGGTTGACAAAGGAGAATCGGGAAATGCAGAATACCTGGATTTCCAAAAGACATGCAATAAGGTGTTTTAAATAGGTGAGATAAAGCACATGGAATTGGGGGCAAGGTATTGACATGGATAGGGGATTGGTTAAGATGGGGGCAAAGAGTGGGCATGGACGGGGAATTTTGACATGGGCAAACTCTGACAAGTAGACTGCCATGAGGGTTAACTTTGGGACCTCAGATATTTATAATTTATACTGATGTCTTGGCTGAAGAGCCAACGAGTAATCTATCTATGGTTACCGATGAAACCAAAGCTATGTGGAAAGATAAGTTGTGGGAAGGATATGTAGAAACTGCAAACATATTACATAGATCTCGACAACATATATAGGTAAGTGAGTAGATAATAGGATCACAGGTAGAATATATTGCGGGCAGCTGTAAAGCTTTTCACTTTGGTCAGAACAACAGAAAAGAAGAATATTTTTGATAAGTGTGAAATTTTGAAATGGTGTTATTCAGAGAGACGTAATAAATTCATAAACAGAACGCAGAAAATTAGCATAAAGGTACAGCGTGCAATTAGGAAGGCAAATGGCATGCTGGACTTCATTGCAAAGGAAATAGAGTACAGGAATAAAGAAGACTTGCTCCAGTTGTACAACTTGTGATCCCACATCTGGAGTATTACGCAGTTTTGGTCTCTATATTTAAGAAAGAACATACCTGCTTTCGAGGTGGTACATTGAAGATTTTACTAAATTTATTCTTCGAATGAAAGGTTTTCTGATGATGAAAGACTAAATAAATGGGGCCTATATTCTCTGCAGTTTAAAAGTATGGGAGACAATCTTACTAAAACATTAAAGATTCTGAAAGGGCTGACAGTGTAGATGCTGAGAGATTATCTTTTCTAGTCAGGGAATCGAAAGCACAAGGATACAGTCATAGCATATGGGGCCAATCATGGGTAAGAGCAAAATTTTTCACTTAAAGGCTTGTGAATGTGTGGAACTCTCTACCTGAGAGGGTTATGGATCTTCCATCATTGAAGACATTGAAGGCTAATAGTTTCTCAAGGAATCAAGGGATCAAGGGACAGAAGAGCAGGCAAAAAAGTGGAGTTGAAACACAAAACAGTCATAATCTGTGAATGGTGTGCAAATATGACAGGCGGCATGCTTCACCCCTGTTTCCATTTCTTATATTCCTGTGCTCTTGTACTTGTTCAACTTATCTACTAGAGATTAAAAGTATGTTGTCAAGCTCGTGTTTGATGTTGTTTGAAAAAAAATTACCTTGCATCTAATATCTTTTTTAATCAAATGGTTTTTTCCTTTGTAGCTGAAGATCACGTGAACTTTTTTCATTTCTGGTCCACAAATATCGGGACCTGAGGAATGTAATGACATTAAAATTTACTATCAAACTCTGAAGGAAGTTATAACTTGGAGGTATGGTTATCTATTTCATCGCTTTAAATAGTATTATTATCTCTAACAAAGTTGTGAAAAAGGATCAACTGAAAAGTGTGCTCTATTAGCAATTTTCAAAAGACTGGGCATCAAACCTGAATTCCCAAGATACTTTACATGGACCATAGTGCTGCAACTAATTCCATATTATATTTATGGTATTATTTTGTCCCAAGACATGTGCTTAGTATTTTTTTCATAATGATTTTAATTGCACTAGAATAAGTTATATTGAAAAGCTTTCACAAATGCAATTACTTAATGAGCGTTAGTCATGATTACTGAATGCATATGTGCCCTTAATAATTAGATGGAATCAGATATGAGCCTTAGTCTTGTATTAGGCTCGAATTGCTTTATTTCAGATAGTTAAGCATTGTAAGATAGAATTGGAGCCTGTTATATACATATGTATAAGTTTTTATTTATGGAGAAACACAATGCAAACAAGCATGTATCTTGAAACACAACTACCATAGTTTCAGTCTGTTCCTACATATCGCAAAAGTGAATTTCCAAGTTAATACCCACGACCTGAATGCAATCAAATTCTCAGTCAATTATGTGGACATTCACATTCTGGCACATGGTTGTGACTAGCAGAAAATTTCAGCACCAATTAATGTTGGGACTTCAGAATACGGCACTATGGGAAATTACAGCACCAAGTGCAGAGATGCCATCTCTACAAATATCTTTACAAAACTAAATTGTCCCAGATTTTCTAATGTTAGATTAATACTAAATTGAAGGTAGCGAAAAATATAAGCGTTAGTAGTTTTACAAACTGTTCCTAAAATAAACAATCTTATTCCTTTCCTTTGATCTTCCTTAAAAACGGAATGTTCCAATGAAGGGTGTACGATCAATTTTCATAGTTGCACTCATGTTTGACAGGCTAAAGATATTTTCAGTGACATAGTAAATGGTGCCATTTTGCAATGGTGCCAGTATGAATTGATTTGTGGTCACTACTTACCGAACATTATATAATAAGGAGAATTTCCAGACATATCTTCTTGGTCAAGATTAGCAGGAAAAAGCTTAATATATCCCCCACCACAGTCAATATTTTGTTCATGTTTTACAGTGTATTGTATGACTAATGTTTGTCCTTCATTGTTAAATTCTTCAAATTTGATTGATCTTGCATAGAATTTGGCATCCTGACTTGTTTGGATTCCTGTGAGAAGAAGTAAATTTTCAGATAGTATGAACAGCAGATCGAAAATTTAATACAAGGACGCATAAGTGAAATAGCCACTCAGACAACTACTGCACTTGACATTCTCACTGAAAAAATTAAGATTTTTTAAAATTGATGGGTGTTACCATTCTAAAATTGAATATTACAAATCTGATTGCTTTCCAGGTGTCAGGGAAAGGAATATTTCAGAATTTCAGAAAAGCTGGAAAAGTTTTCAGAAAGAACAGAAGAACAGCCCATGTGATCCAAGTTGGATCCAAAGGTATGGAAAAGGCATTACCGTGTCTGCCTGGGTTTCCTCTGGGTGCTCCGATTTCCTCCCACAGTCCAAAGATGTGCAGGTTAGGTTGATTGGCCATGCTAGATTGCCCGTAGTGTTCAGGGAGATGTAGGTGAGGTGGGTTATAGAGGGATGGGTCTAGGTGAGATGCTCTGAGGTTCGGTGTGGACTTTTTGGGCTAAAGGGCCTGTTTCCACACTGAAGGGATTCTGTGATTCTATGGTATTTTGCAAAATGAATTTAGAAATGTGCTCTAGAACAGATAATTGCATTGGAAGCAGCTCACAGAAGGTTAACTACATTAATTCCAAAGATGAAAAGCTTTTCTGATGAGAAGAGATTGAGTAGGTTAAGCCTGTACTCACTTGAGTTCAGGAGAATGAGAAGAGATCTAACTGAGGTATATAAATGCTAAAGGGGGTTGACAAAGTAGACGTAGAATGAATGTTTCCCCTTGTGGGGCAATCTGGAATGAGAGATCATATTTTTAGAGTAAGAGGTACTAGATTTAAGACAGAGGTGAAGAGGAATTACTTCTCTCAAAGGATCGTGTATCTATGGAATTCACTGCTCCACAGTGCAGCAGACACTGGGACACTGAGTAAATTTAAGGAGGAGTTAGACGTATTTTTGCTTAGAAGTGGGTGACAGGGTTATGGGGATGGGCAGGAAAGTAGAATTGAGGTTGAGATGAGATCAGCCATGATTATACTAAATGGTGGAGCAGGCTCAAGGGGCTGAATTACTTTTCTTCTCTGAGTTCTTATGTTCTAGAAGAGGGGAGAATAGAAGACTTAGAACTGACCATGTGGCTAAAGAAGTGATACCAGGAAAATAATTTCCATAAGGTGTTACACTGGCACTTGTTCTGGGGAACAAAGATACACTACATCCGAATTGAAAGTAAGCTAATGAACTGAAAAAAAACCTAAATAGGGGAGAGAAGAGGTATTTAAACTAGGAAAGAAAAGGCAGGATAAATAAAAGCAATTAGAAAGTGAAAGTAGATCGTGTGGAAGTAGATTAAATTTACATTAAAACAAAAATTAATAATAAATAAAATGAATAAACGAAGTACAAGAGGAAGAAAGGAAAAATTCAAATTGACCAGGTTCATGATTCAGGAAGTAAGCTTGATGGAAGTATAATGGGAAAAGCAGCAAACTTAAATACAAACAAGAATAAGTGGTTTATAATATTTTTAGGAAAGTGAATACATTAAAAAAATTTTTAAAAAACTATTAATATGAGAAGGAGAGCTATGACAGATCAATCTGGGTACAGAACAAAGATTTCGTGAAGGATTGTTGTAGAAGTAAGTTTGTACTAGAAAACTTAGCTCTTTGTGGGTGGGGAGAGGAAAATGACAGAGGAAACCTGGAGGGAGGTCAGGAAGCTGAGTTAATGTAATTTGTTTCTGCTTATTCTGTTTTCACTGTTTACCTTTGTCCTTCTCAGAATCACCATAGAATTTTCCAGCATGGAGTATGAATTTACCATAGTCAGACCTGTGTTTTGATTCTATCCATCTGTTTTCCCAAGCATCTGTTCAGAAAATAATAGAAATTAATCTCAAAGCTCTTTTAAAATTATACATATGTTATTACTTGATTGAGATAAAATATCTGAAACCAGATCAGAGCTGCAACATGTTAAAGTGAAACACTATAATACACTTACATTTCTGATCTTTCAAAATTATAAATGATCTGTTGTCCATAATAATTTGTAAGGCTTTGAATGGGCAAATATATAAAACACTCTGCTAAACAAAGATACTGGTTACAGGGCAACGACATTGCATTTGTAAGGAATAAGCTGCTTTGATGAGATGTCATGCCTTCAACTCTTTCAAGAGAGGTTACATGACCTAATTCTTTCAAAAGTGAGATAACGAGACTTCAGAGACAGTACGTTCCTGTTATGAGTGAAGGGCAAGGCTGATAAGAGTAGACAACACTGGATGACTGGCAATATTGAGGTTCTGGTCGAGAAAAAAGGAGTCATATGTCAGGTATGGACAATGGGATCAAGTGAATCCCTTGAGGAGTATGGGGGGCTAGGCGCATATTTAAGAAGGAAATCAGGAGGGCAAATAGGGGAAAACAGATGGCTTTGGCAGATAAGGTTAAGGAGAATCCAAAGAGATTCTACAAGTACATAAGGGCAAAAGAGCAACCAGGGAGAGAATAGGGCTCCTTAAAGATCAATGAGGCCACCTACGTGTGGGACTACAGGAGGTGGTGAAACAAATATTTTGTGTCAGTATTTACTGTGGAGAAAGACATGGAAGCGAGGGAACTTGGAGAAATAAACAGTGATGTCTTGAAAACAGTCCACATTACAGAAGATGTGCTGCAGGTTTTAAAACTCATAAAGGTTGTTAGATCCCTGGGACCTAAGTGTATCCTAGGACACTGTGGGAAGCGAAGGAAGAATTTGTGAGGCCCTTAGCAGAGATATTTAAATCATCTACAGCCACGGGTGAGGTGGCAAAACCCTGGAGGGTGACTAATGTTGTGCCTTTATTTGGGAAAGGCTGCAAAGATGAGCCTGGGAATTCTAGATCGGTGAGTCCAACATCACTGGTGAGTAAGTTGCTGGAGAGAATTTACATGCATTTGGAGAGGTAGGAATGATTAGGGATAGAGAACATGGCTTTGTATGTGGGAAATGGTGTCTCACACATTTGATAAGAGTTTTTTGAGGTCGTGACTAAGAAGATAAACAAAGGTAGAGTGGTCGATGTTGACTACATGGATTTTAGCGAGGCTTCTGACAAGGTTCCGCATAGTGGACAGGTGAGTAAAGTTAGATCACATGGATCCAGGGAGAGCTAGCTGATTGGATACAAAATTGGCTTGACAGTAGGGACAGGAGGTCATGGTAGAGGGTTGTTTCTCAGACTGAAGGCCTGTGACCAGCACTGTTCTGCAGGTATCGGATGGATCTACCGTTGTGCATCATTTATATAAACGATTTGGATAAAAGTATAAAAAGCATGATTAGTAAGTTGCAGATGACACCATAATTGGTGGTATAGTCGACAGTGAAAATGGTTATCTAAGAGTACAATGGGATCTTGATCAGCTGGGCCACTGGGCAGAGGAATGGCAGATGGAGTTTGATTTAAATAAAAGTAGGTGTTGCACTTTGATAAGACAAACAAGGGCAGGACTGACATAGTTAATTCTAGGGGCCCTGAATAGTGCTGTTGAGCAGAGAGACCTAGGGGTTCAGCTACATCCTCCGTGAATGTGGTGTTACTGGTTGAGAGGTTGGTTAAGAAGGCATTTGGCACACATGGCCTTCATTAGTCATTGGGATGTCATGTTGCAGCTGTACAGGACTTTGGTGAGGCCACATTTGGAGTGTGCATACAGTTCTGATTGCCCTGCTATAGGAAGGATATGATTCAATTGGAAAGGATGCAGAGAAGATTTACGAGGATGTCAGTGGGACTGGCAGGTTTGAGTTATAAGGAGAGGCTGGCTACACTGGAATTTTTTTCCTTGGAATGTAGACAGTTGAAGGATGACCTTATAGAGGTTTATAAAATCATGAGGGGCATAGCTAAGGTACATTCCCCATAGTAGGGAAGTTCAAAACTTGAGGGCATAGGTTTAAGGAGGAAGTGGTGGGTGCAGGAACAGTTACAATATTTAAAAGACATTTGGTTCAGAGGGAAATGGGCCAAACCCAGGCATGTGGGACTAGTTCAGGTTAGGAAACCTGGTTGGCATGGTGGTTCAGTGGTTAGCACTATTGCCTCACAGAGCTGGGGACCTGGGTTCAATTCCAGCCTGGGGTGACGATCTGTGTGGAGTTTGCACATTCTCCCTGTGTCTGTGTGGCTTTTCTCCTGGTGTTCTGGTTTCCTCCCAGGGTCAAAAGATGTGCAGATTAGGTGGATTTGCCATCCTTAAAAAAAATTGTGTAGGCTAGATGGATTAGCCATGGGAACTGCAGGGTTACAGGTATAGATGGGGTGGGTCTGGCTGTGATGCTCTTTGGAGGGTTTGTGTGGACTTGATGGGCCAAATGGCCTTCTTTAATGCTATCAGGATTCTATGACAATGATGAGTTCAGCTAAAGGGTCTGTTTCTGTGTTTTATGACTTTATGTGGATGAAAAAAATCCTAAATTGGTTGTCAGCAAAATATATCACTCTCAAGATTATGCAGCAAATTTGTCTTAAAAGTCGACCAATATACTTTCTTAGGAGAGCCAATGGATGTGATCTGTTTGGATTTCCAGAAGACCTTTGACAAGGTGCTGCACAGGAGGCTGCTAAATAAGAGTCCACGGTTTTAGAGGCATGGTTATGGCATAGACAGAGAGTCGGCTGACTGGCAGAAGGCAGAGAATGAGGATAGAGGGATCCTTTTCAGGATGGTAGACAGTGACTAGTGGAGTTCCACAGGGGTCAGTTTTTGGCCCACAACTATTCATGTTATACATTAACGATCTGGACGAAGTAACTGAAGGCACTGTCATTAATTTTGCAGATAACACAAAGATAGGTGGAGGGGAAGGTAATGTTGAGGAGGCAGGGAGGCTGCAGAAGGACTTAGACAGGCTAGAAGAATGGGCCAAGTGGCAGGTGGAATGCAATGTGGGAAAGTGTGAGGTTATTCACTTTGATAGGAAGAAGAGAATTTTGCAAGTGGGGAAAGGCTTTGGAACTATGAAACACAAAAGGACTTAGGAGTCCTAGTTCAGTCCTACTTCTCCTAAGGTTAAAATGCAGATTCAGTTGGCTGTTAGGAATGCAAAATGTATTGCTAAAATTCATTTCAAGAGGGTTAGAATACAAGAACAGGGATGCACTATTGAGGCTGTATAAAACTCTAGTCAGAGCACATTTGGAATATCATGAGCAGGTTCTGGCCCTGTACCTATGGAAGGATGTGCTGGCATTGGAAGGGCTCCAGAGGAAGCTAACAAGAATGATCCTGGGGATGAACGGCTTGTCATATGACGACTTTGGGTCTGTACTCAATGGAGTTTAGGAGGAGTGGGAGAACTCATTGAAACTTACAGAATACTGAGAGGTCTGGATAGAGTGGACATGGAGAGGATGCTTCTACTACAGGATTAAGATTAAGAACGTTAGGAACAGCCTCAGAGTGGAGGGACGACCCTTTAGAATTGCGATGAGGAGGAATTTCTTCAGCCAAAGCATAGTGAATCTGTAGAACTCATTGACATAGAAGGTCATGGAGGCCAAGTCATTGAGTGCTTCTAAGACAGAGATAGGTACGTTCATGATTAGTAAGGTTACAAAAAGAAGGCAGAAGAATGCGGTTGAGAAATATACCATCCATGATCGAATGGCAGAACAGACTTGAAGGGCTGAATGGCCTAACACTGCTCCTATACCTTAGGGCCTTATTGTCCAACAGTGACCTTTGATTTTAATCTCTAATAATCTGATGTCATTCTCTTTGAATTATTCATTGATAACTTGAAATATTATCCCTTAAAATTATAGCATTGTTGCTGATTGATAAGCGAAAAATGGAAGAAATTGTACAAGGAGACAGCAAAGGGTGGTGCTGGTTGGGAAGTTCTTTGGTAGAGATATTCAACTAAACCCACTTGTTTGCTTTTAGCCCTTTGAGTACCTATCAAGGTTTTGAGGCGCATAGGCATGACTGCTTCATTATATGCGAAATTCCAAACAGAACTAAATACTGCAATTGCTAAACAAGTCTCCTGAACTCAAACTGGGCATTACTGAGCAAATTATTGCTGTGCAATTACCAGTTGGTAATTAATTACTTTAAACATCACTTTACTGGTGATCAAGAGTAGACAGCTAAGGTAATTGGCTGCTTTGGATTTACCCTGCAACCTAAGGACAGGATATCTTTGGGCAATTTTCCATTGTCGAGTAGCAATATTAACTGCAATCATCAGAATTAGTCTGCAGAACACTTTGCTTTTTTGTACATGCTTTCAGATGTCAGGGTGAGCACTTTGCAGGGTTGATTTGTAATATCAGGTGCCTAGGTCAATGTTAGAACAACACTGGGTTATAGTCCAATAGGTTTATTTGAAATCACAAGCTTTCGGAACACTGCTCTTTCGTCAGGCGAAGTGGTGAAGAAGTAGTGCTCCGAAGGCGTCTATTGGACTACAACTTGGTGTCATGTAGCTCCTGACGTTGTCCACCCCAGTCCAACACTGGCACTTCCATATCTTAGGTCAATGTCGAATGGGTCTTCTATCTTTATTATAATAATACATCTTGCAGAAACTTAATAAAACTGGTGGATTTGCTAAGTCATTTCAGAGGACTGTTAAGTTGAATTGTGTGGATTTGGAATAACACATATAGTTAAGTATGGCTTATTTCCTTACAGAATAACAGCAGTGAATTGAATGTGATTTTACATCATCCTGGCAGTTTCAGGTCTATCATTACCGATATTAGTTACCGAAATATATAATTTTATACTTCTCTAATTTACCAGTCTGCATTTTACGTCATCAATCACTATTTGAAATTTTCATATTACCTGCAAACTTTGAAATGATGCCCTCTTTATCAAAGTCAGGTTGTTACTGTAAACCAAAAAAAGTCCTGATACCAACATCACCATACTCAATGCCAGACTGAAAAACAACTGTTCACCTTACTCTCTGCTTCCTACGCAATGGCCAACTTTGTAACTATGTTACTGGTGTCCCTTTAATCGCATGGTCTTTATGATTATTTGGTACTTTTATCAAACGCTGTCTGAAAGTCAATTCACACGTCGTTTTCAAGAAGATTCCACTTAGAAAGTGGCATCTAGTTATTTCCAAGTCCTCCTGAAGAGTTTTTTTTTCGGGTGGTGGTGGGGAATAACAGGACGAGGAATAATTAATTAGGGTTTTGTCACAAGTTTGCGAACGGCCAGGGAATAACTGAGTCGGTAGTTGGCGGGTACACACTCATCACGAATCTTGCCAGTGAAACAAGCTGTGTATCTCGCCCTCCCGTTGCCTTTGACCTCTTGTCTGAAACACAATCTGCCGCTTACCGCCATCCGCAAAATCTTCCTTCAGATAGATCATCGGCTCTGCCAGCGACTGGGCGGCTAAAGCTGCCAGCAGCAGTGTTGCTACCTTCATGCCGCTAAATTTTATGAGGTGGTTTCGTTGTGTTATTTGTTCCAATGGTTATTCGGAGTCGGTTAACGGATAATGCCGACGTTCTCTCTCTGATAACAACAGAAATTTGCCGTTGTCCAGAAAATAAAATTACTTAATTAATTGCCCAGAGGCTAAATGAACATAAGCCATTTTGCGGACAATATTATCTGACGGCAAGATGGCCAGGAGCCAATGAGGAGGAAGGTGGGCTCTGTGAAGTAATTGCCAGGTTCACAGAGACCGCGAGGAGAGATTTGACCTTGTTTCAAAACTAAAATAATATTTCCTACCCATTATACAAGTAAAAATAAAGACACTATACACGTGTGAAAAAGGTGTGATAGTAAATTGTAAAAGCACAGGAATACATTGCCCCACCCCCAGAATATTTTTTGTTCACTTGTGGGAATGGGCGCCACTGGCTGACCAGCATTCATTGTCCGTCCCCTCGAGAAGGTGGTGGTGAGCTGAATCACTCGGATGCAAATTCAGTTTCATCATTGACACACACGGAGAACCTCAGTTTCCCGAGCTCAACCCTGTGTAGTGCTCTCTGAGGCAGGAAGGGAACTGCTGTGATTGACCATGGCACTACGAGTTACAGTTTCTGATGACCTTATTGAGACCGCAGCGTAAATGCTGAATGGGAATTGTCTGTGATACTCAAGATTGCAAGATAACCTTCCAGCTTTTCTGTATTAGTTACAAATCTTTCCCCAGATTACCAACCGTTAAATTTTTGACAGATCACATTAAAAAGCCTGTACTGGGGAATGTGAACAATCCAAACATTTCTGTTTTTTGTGGCATCGATGAGCAATTGCAGTGTCTGGGTAAACCTGGTGTGTGTACAGAAAAAAAATCTAGCTCGGTGGCAGTACCATAACTGGGTGATAATATTTCACTGTTTGGCTATCTCTAGTGCTTCCACCCCCATTTAAATGTTCTATTACCTCAAGACTCCACAATTTATACCCCTCCAACTTCTCATTTTCAAGCTGTCTCTTGGGAGACATCATCTGAAAGCCCAGAATTGGTTTTAATATTTATCCTGACATTATCTAGTTCTACCTTGTCACCATACCTCCTGACTCCTCCACTGCTGCCAACTTATCAGACTGTTAACTTGATGAGAAGAAATTTCTCCCAATGAGGTATGGAAAGACTGAAGCTCTTGCTTATGGTCCTTCCTGGATACCCACTCCATCTGCTACTCCACACTGTTGCTGGGTCAAAATCCTGGAACTTCCTCTCTAACAGCACTGTGGCTGTACTTACACCCCAAGGACTGCAGCTGCAAAAAGCCAACTCACCACCACCAACTTCTCTGGGGCAATTAGGTATGGATAATAAATTCTGGTCCAACTACACACATCACATGCGTAAACAGAACAAAACTTGGTGTCACCTCACATTTTGCACCATTTCTCATACCTTCTGTATCCATCTCAGTAACACTGTCCCTATCTCAGCTCAACTAGTTCAAAATGCTCATTCTGGTATTTGTTACCCCTAGACTATGTCTTAACTTGCACCAAGTCTCGGCCACCGATCACCACTATTCTCTCTATTCATACTGGATCCCACCAACTAGAAACTACAATTCTGGAGTGTGAATTCTGGAATACTCCCTGTTTGCCTGGAGCTCTAACAAGACTCATTAAGCTCAACAGCATCCAGGAAAAGCAGCCCACTTGATTTGCCCGCTTCACCACCTCCAACATTTACTGTTTTCACTGCCGACACACAGTGGCACTCGTATATATGAAGGTAAAGTCACCCAGAGTCACAGAGGACCATAGGGCTGCTCTCTCATTAGAGAGAGAGAACTGGTGGTGTTTAACTTGAAGGTCACCATGCCTCAGGTGAGGGACAGGTTGAAAAGGAGAATCTTCATGATAACCTCAGCCAGTGTGGGAATTGAACCCATGCTGTTGGCATGAATTAGCAGTGCAAATCTGCAAACCATCTACCAAATGCCCAGCAGCAACTTACTCTCGTTCAACAGCACCTTGCAAACCTGTGACCTGGACATCAAAAAGAACAAAAAAACAGATGTATAGGAAAACCACTGCCTGCAAGTTCCCTTTCAGGCCACACACGATCTTGATTTAGAACGACATCACTCTTCTTTCACTATCACTGGGTCAAAATCCTGTAAATATTTTCCGGATGCACAGTGGCGAAACTTAGACCGCATTGCAGTCTTTCACCGCCATCTTCTCAAGAACAATTCAGGATGGCCAGTAAGTGTTGGCCAGGACAACAATGCCCACATCTTGTGAAGGAATAATGGATAACCAGGTATGAACTCTTCCCAAATGAGGGATATGAGATTGTGCAGCTGTACCAGGAGTGTATGTTTGCCTGTTCCAGAGGCTTAGCTGTTTTTCAGCAGTTGAATGGCTTTCCCAATGTTGCTGTGTACGATGGTGATGAAATCAAAATGGTTGGAATTTTCAGGAATGGAGTTGAGGGCTTTTAAGCCAAAGACAGAGAGTGGAATCTGGTGGTGGTAGCATGGCCTTGTCTACTGGATGAGAGACCTGTGCTACAGCTTCCAATGAACAAATGCTGAAACCTCTGAGAATCAAAGCCACTGGCCGTCATAATCTGGAATTACATGTCCAGGCACAAAAATAGCTCCCAACTGGAATTGCCAGACAATCAAAGGCTGGTATCTCCTGTATTTGGAACTGACACACAGAATGCCGTGACGTCTGCCTGAAGTGCAATTTTGGAAATTCAACAATTCAGGAAAGATAGGTAGATGATTTGTGGAGGGAGCCCGGGAGTAGGGTTACCGGTAGAGAGGGGCACGGAAGTGGAAGCAAGCACGTAGGGGTGAGCATCAGCAGCCCTCTGCCTTATGTCCATATCTTTGATTCAGCATTGAGAGCCTTTGACTGTACACCCCCAATTCTGCTGCTGACAGTCTGTACCTTTTTTGTTTCCAGGAGGACCACTACGAGCAGGCCAACTTGCAGCTGAGTTAATCCCAGTCGTCAGGGGCTGGAACCCTTAAGTGTTTGCTGATTAGTCACTAAAGGATCTCATTTGGAGACAGGCTATGATCGTGAAGTAAGGGCCTTTCTGCCCACAACTTCAGACCTGAAAATTTTGCCCAGAGTCTCAGTTGAAGTTTTCACAACATTGTTCAAGGAGCATTAACTGCCCCCCTATCCATGTTGAGCTCTCATCCATGTTGGCTCTCAGCATAGTGATTGCTTACATGTTTTGGGACCAGAGATTGTCTTGGCAGCACCGAAAAACTATACATCACTGGTGTCACCTGGATCTCCTGCACTCCTCGTATCCACTATCTGAAGTCTGTCTCATGTGTTTTATGCTGTACTGTTACCTTCAGACACCTGCAGTCCCTAAAAGATTTACATTTATGATTGATTAGGCTGTGTATAACTTTATAGTTTTCATTGAACAAATCACAGAGTTTCCTGGTAGAGAAACCAAGAATATCTTCGCAGATTTTAACTTTGGACTTGAGCATTGACCAGGTATTATGGGCACATCGTAGCTCCTGGGGGCTGTCTGTTGAGAGGTTGCCAGTGAAGCACTGACTGACGAGATCACACTTGCTGAGATCTTTGAGGACTCTGATGTTAACTTTCTTGTGACATTATTTCTGTTGTATCATTGCTTGAGGTTGGATGGAAATGGTAGATTAGATCACGCAGTAGTCAATCCATCAGTCATCAGCATCTGTCAGAACTCAAATGATGTGGATATCTCTGTGTCCCTTACTCAAATGATTGTGAAATTGATCGGTTATCAGTGAATGTTGCCATGAGGTCTCGTATTTGACTTGCTAGAGAAACATTGTATTGGTTATAACATGGTCATGTTCTCTACTTCCATCGGGGCACCTTTCTGTGGGAATTTGCTTTCCCTACTCCAAGGTACCTTAGTTCCCAAGATATGATGGTGGTGGGATTTCCAAATCAGTCACTGTCAAGTTGTCTAACTGAGTCCAAACATTCCAGGTCCCAGATTTAATTGACAAGTGTAAGGTGCCTATACATGATACTTTTTACCATGGGGAGATGATTGTATGTTGCTTAAGTGGAGCTGGGCTTTGG
Organism: Ginglymostoma cirratum; assembly: GCA_024137785.1. Lineage (NCBI taxonomy): Eukaryota > Metazoa > Chordata > Chondrichthyes > Orectolobiformes > Ginglymostomatidae > Ginglymostoma > Ginglymostoma cirratum. The sequence continues at coordinate 668,410 of JAHRHZ010000038.1, forward strand.
TCCAATGATATGGGAGTTCCATGATGATTGGAGGCCGGCTGCGCTGTGAAGTTTTGGCATGCTCTTTGAAGAATCATATGTAGGTTTGAGTGTCGTTGCAGGGATAGATTAAATTAACATCCTTCCATCCTCATCCACCCATGCGTTGCTCCTGATCCCCACTACCTGATTCTTCCTTGCAATACTAAGTTGTTAATCACTATTAAATTAATGGAGACAGGTAGTACAGAAAAAAAACCATTCCTTGAAAGCATCAATAAAACAAACGATCTACAGTATTTCCTGCTATGACCTAAAGTCAGGCTTTTAAAAAGATAAAAATTACGAGGATATTGTATTTGCTTTATTTTGATTGTGATGCAAACACTAAGAGCTTTCTCACTCCATTGTGAAAAGTTGAAGATGTTTGGTGATATACATGTGCATTCTGATTACCAAGTGCATTTTTTTCTGAACTCTGGATAAATGTGTGCCTCAAAACTCTCTCCACTGCCTCAATGATTACTAGCTGTTTTTGAATTAAAAGTGTCCTTTACATCTCGCATCTTTCCTATAATTGATGAAGTTTTGGTAAAGTGTTTTCCTCTACTACTTCTGACTGTTCAATTATTTTAATTATCGTCAAATCTGATTTGGGTAGGTGTGCTGTTTTTCCCATTTTTTAATCTTTGGTCTTGATATTATCTTTCCTATCATCCTTGAAGGAAAGCCTTGTTTTATACAAGTTTTTCAGATATTCCCTATCTGTACCTTTTATTCCTAACTTAATTTTTCCTTCATCGAAAGGGAAGACTGGGAATTAGTTTGCTCCATTCTTAAGAAATATGATCTGTTAATCTTCTAAAGACTATTATTCTACATTTGTCTGTTTTTGCTTCTGTCCTTGTTCTGAGAGTTGGACCATGAGCTTCCATTGGATTGGTCCAAACCTATGAGTAAAGTCCTGTCATGTTTTGCTATTACCTTCTTAGGATGCTTAACTAGTAGATTGTCCTGCTCTGACCATCTGCCATCAGATGTATTTGAAAGATTGATAGAAAATCAATTGGTTATAAACACATCTCTCATGACTGCGAGTCCTGGTGCATTACTCAAATTTGGAGCTTCTGGCCTCGTGATACAGACAATACCACTGTGCCATATCTTCCCATTAAACAACATCAGTATTTCAAAATGACTGGAAAATGCTGTTACCTTTCAAATTATGCATCACTTAAACAATTCCAATCTAATCCAAAATCATTTGTAAAATTGTAACATGGCATTGCCAACGGTAATCCTGTTGCTCACTTTGCATCCATTTTGGCTATTAAACAAGCACCAGAGCATTTAGATGACTTTGAACCCATTTGGGCTATTTCATCAGCATCAGAAAATGTGCTGTATACATTTCCCTCCACTTACACTTAGGGGATGCAGAATGAAGGAAGATCCTGTGAGGCAGCATATATGAAACTTATAAACAAGTGACAAACATTCTGGGGTACACTTAACACAATAGTATCAACAAAATAAAGAATATTACAATGTAAAAAGTAAAGTTGCCTCCTAATCAATATATTGAAATACTTTAAAGTTTAAACTAATTACTTTCCCTCTGCCTCCCAATTCCAAAGGCTTGTTTTGCAGGTGGAAGAAAGAAACTGTTATAAGTAAGTTTTCATTAACTACTTGATAGGAAAGAAACTAAAGGTATCACAATGGGTGATAGGAAGGGGAGTAGACTTGAGAAAAAGGACAAATGAAGAAATCAAATGAGAAGAAAATGGCTAATGTGAAACACAAATTAAGTAGATTAAGTAAACTGAATTGTCATGCAAATATTAATGTTGGTTTTGTCATAGAGTCATATGTACAGGACACTGGTGAGGCCTCTTCTGGAGTACTGTGTCCAGTTCTGGATGTCCAGTTATAGGAAGGACATTATTAAGCTGGAGGGGGTTCAGAGGAGATTTACCAGGATGTTGCCGGGTATGGAAGATTTGAGTTCTGAAGAAAGGCTGGTTAGGGTGGGACTTTTTTTCACTTGACATGTCGGATGTTGAGAGGCAACCTTATAGAAGTTTATAAAATCATGAGGGGTATAGATAGAGTTAATGGTAGGTGTCTTTTCCATAGGATGGGGGATTTCCAGACTAGAGGGCACAATTTTAAGGTGAGAGGAGAGAGATTTAAAAAAGACATGCTTTTTTTTTACATACAGAAGGTGGTTTGCATGTGGAATGAACTTCCTGAGGAATGCTGAAAAGACATTTAACTAAGTATATGAATTGGAAAGGTTGAGGAGTTTTGGGCCAGGAGCAGACAGGTGGGACTAGTTTAGTTTGGGATTACATTTAGCATGGACTGGTTGGACCAAAGGGTTTGTTAATTTATTTATAAGTAAGGAAAAGGTAAATTTGCCACAGTCCTACTGGATCAAAGGGTTGCTCTCTCATTAGAAAGAACATGATCAGTGGTGGGTCACCCTGATGACCACCACATCTCAGGTGAGGGGAGAGATTGAGGAGGATAGTCCTTCACAGTAACATCAGCCAGTGTGTATTGGGGCTAAAATATGCATCAAAAGTTTTAATCAATACATGATACTCTGTAATACTTCCTGTATGGTCATCAATATTGAACCTACAGCATATAAAAAAGCGCTGCTCCTTCACATGTAAGCCTGAAGTCATCCTATAACACTGAAACTACCACTTCAGGAGCTCCCACTATTGGCCTCATCATGCGTATCCCACACTATCAATTGGTTGAGATCATGGCAAGGTCTCGACTAGAGCTACCGTCCCTATGTAATATCATGTCTGACTGGCATGGATGACTACTTGTATTTTCCTTCTTACTGTTCAAGCCTTTCAATGCTGTGTTAATTCTCCATGATTTGTGGTTAGGCTTTGAAGCTTTATGAGTTTTTTACCACTGCCTTCAAACCTTCTCCCTTTCCAGTTTTTGTTTTCATGTCTTCAGAGTCCTGCTTTTTACTGAGCTGCACCTTTGAAGTCTTTCAATGTCCTTCATACATTCAGGATCTTTTCAGTTGTGCCCCTTTAACTCTTTTAACTTCAAAACCTGGCTCTGGAGTTTTACCGTGGTTGCTGTACTGCTTTACAGTAATAGTGCTTCTTCCACATTGAGATATTGGTCTGGAATATCTCAGACTGTGGGTGTCTGCACGTACAGGGTTTCATGCTGCTTGCTTATTACTATGGCTCTTCAAATCCTTAAGTACATAACATTTGCATCTCTTTTTACATCTGTACTTCGTAGGTAATCAAACATACTTCCCAGTATAATGTCTAAAACCCCTCTCTTCACAAGCTCATTCTTGACTGGTATCTTCTCAATTACGAATGTCAAAATCATGTGATTGGTGACACCATAATGATTTTGCATAAATGTCATGATAGTGTTATTTTTACCAGTCCAACAGGAAGACTTACTTCTCCAGTTTGAATTAGAAATTTGTTTGTGCTTTCAAAATATGTACATCACCTGCTGCTGAGATTAGATTGGGGCCTCAGGTGAAGGTAGCATTTGTTCTCATTTGCCTTAAATCCCATTGAGAACAAATGCACAGCCAAGTCTTTGAAAAGGATGACTGCTGCAAATTCTGACAGAACAATTTGAGGCACAGTGACAAAAATATGTATCTTTGCAAGAAAGGAAATAAAGGCTGGTGGAGACAAGGGCAGCTTACCAGCACCAATTACAGTTTGGAATCCCAAGTCTGCTGGAAGAGATGACGTTTTTATCTAACTTCACTGCATTTTTCAGGATTTATCTTCTAATCCTCCACTTGATCATGGCTTGCCTAGTGGAATATAAAACGAAATGATTGGCAAATGTATTGTAAATTTCATAACAAGTTTCTTATTTAATAATTTATCACTGACGCAGATGGGGCACCTATTTTTACAAATATATTTTGAAACTTGAAAATATTCAGTTAGCGTGCATGATTTATCACAATTTCTTTTGTTAACTCTTTTAACGATCATTTATCAAGCTACAGTCATGGGGCACAACTCTGGCTTCGAGAAATTGCTGGGAGATGAGGCGAGCACCAACTTTCTGCGCATGCAGCTATAGAATATTTAAGTTAATGTAGCAGTTTAGATTTTGAAATTACAGCATAGTTGAGGTACGAATATTTGTTTTCTGTTTACACTAAAGCACCGATATAGGTAAACCAGCCAATCTAGCCCTCCCCAGGGAGACGGAAGTTTTGTGGCAAAAAAATACTGCGACGCTGAAAACCTGCCACAAAACCCGAAAACAGTGGCAACAGTAGGCAGACTTGGCAGCATCTTTTTTTCACATCAGCGACCTCAATTCTGAATCATCGACCTGAAATAATAAGTTCCGATTTTAAACTCTGTACATATAAATGGATGAGTTGAAATTTCGCTTAACCCGTTCTGTCCTGTCCACTATAGTTTTGTGCAGCTTGTCGACAGTTTAAGGGGTTAAAATGCAAGTGATGGGGTTAATTTTTGAAGTAAGTTGTATCAATAAAAAACGAACAAATATCACAGTCTCTGTAAATGTGCACTGTACAACTGATAAAGGTGTAAGCCTGACCGAATTTAAAAAAAAATCGAGCCATGAGAAATTGAAGTCTCCTCCCCCCCCCACCAGCTCTTTTTCCAATGAGCAACCAGCGCTGACGTAGTGTTGGGTTTGTTTTCATTCCCTGAAGATGGCGTCCATCATGGAAGGGCCGCTCAGTAAGTGGACCAACGTCATGAAAGGGTGGCAGTACCGCTGGTTTGTGCTAGACTACAATGCTGGTTTACTCTCTTACTACACGGTGAGTGGAACTGGAGATACTATAGCGGCCTCGGCTAGTCAACGCGCTGAGTTGTGGGCCACTATGTCTTTAGTCGGGCTGGGTTTTACGTCTTCTCCCCTCCCCCTTCCCGGTGGGTGACAGACAAACTTGATAGCGACTAGAAAAGACCCCGCCCCTCGTGGGACGGGCTCGAGAATATGTGACAGCGGAATTGACCAATGAGATGCAGACCTCCGTGACATGGCACGACAATCGAATGGTATTGCCCAATCAGTGTATGGCAGAAGGTTGAAGGGTCAGTTGTTAGGTAGGTTTTGTTGGTGCGGAGATAACGGTGGCCGTTGAGGAGTAGGTAGTGGCTTTGTAAGATAATAGTAGGCTTCTGCTTTGAGTGTGCGATGTATTATGTGCAGCTTCGGAAAAGCGCAGTCAAACGGGCCGTTTGGTCTCTGATTAATTTCAACTGCTTAGACTCGATTGCACAATTAGCATTTGGTAGAGATAAGCGGAGTATTTATCACAGGGATGCTGGTTCTATCCTAAAACGTTTGCCAAGCCTAATTTTCTTTGTTTAGGACGCATAGCAACTTGGTCGACGCTCTGGCAGTTCTATCTTCCAAAACAAAAACGAGGTTGATCGTTCTTTTATTTGTAAAACATACTCCGTTTGTAATAATTCAGCATCTAATTTCGCAATAATTTGCAAATTGCCGCTTGCGAATCAGATTGAGGAAAAAAATGCACAACGAATGGTGCAAAATCCTCACGTCCTGAAAGGCTAAACAAAGGAATATGCTGCAGATCAGTGCATTGCTTTCGTTCGTTGAAAACACTAAAACGTTATAGGTGTCAAGAATCACTGTCATACTAGTCTTATTTAAAATTACTATTGTATGCTCCACTTATTACTTGTTAGAAATGGTAGTGTCACTTTCTTTCTCAACTTTATGCTCTTTATCCGGTTGAAGACAAGCACAAAGCCTTCCTCAATTTTTGTACTCTTCCCTTAGTGTAATCCTGTGTTATGGACAATATTTATTTTCCTGTCATGATGTATAAGAAATGTCTTGAGATTTGAAGATTATAAAATGTATAAGATATGAAGACTTCACTGTACATTATATGATGCAGCAATTGCAGTTTTGCCTGATTTAGATGTTATCCCATTATTCTCATTTAATGTTCAGTGGCAGTCTCTACAAGTACTGTCAGTTATCCCCCAAGTCCATGCTGATATATACTTGGAAAGAAATGTGTGTGCTGTGGATGTGATGTCTGTTGAGTCAGAAGAAAGGAGAACGTCAGAAACATGTTTGCGTCAGAGAACGTTCCCAAAGTTCGTAAGGCTGGATTTTGAAGAGAGTTGTAGCAAACATTAGTAGTGACATGTGTGGAAACATGAACTAAAGCTGGTTGGATGCATTGGAATTGGAACAGTGTGAATATAGGAGAAGATACTGAGTCTGCCAAACAATGTCAACCCAACTTGCACCTGTAATGATGATTCTCTGATTAACTGAACACAGCTCCCTGATGTAGGTGGTGAATAGTAGCACACAAGCATAATAGGATGTTATCTTGGAGAAGGACATTCCTATCCCTTGTATAGCTGTAATTACAGTATCTCAAACTATATTTGACACACTGAGGAGGTAACCGTTCAGTGGTAAATCCGAAGACTCTGGTAATGTTGTGGGGACTTGGTGCAAATGCCACTGTGGCAGATGGTGGAATTTGAATTCAGTAAAAATCTCTGGAATTAAGAATCTGATGATTAACATGAATCCATTGTCAAATGTTGGAAAAACCTGTCTGGTTCACAAATGTCCTTTAGGGATCTATTTTCCTTATCTGGTCTGGTCTACATGTGACTCTGGCCCACAGCAATGTGGTTGACTCTTAACTGCCCTTTGGGCAATTCGAGATGGGCAATAAATAGTAATTGAATAAAAAAAACTTTGTCTTAGTTCGTTAAAAATATTTCTGCAAGAAAACATGCATTTGCATCAAAATTAACTTGGATGCACTTATTTGATCATGCATAAAGCATGCATACACCCCCAAATCTTTCACCAAAGTTTAGTTAATCATTAAATATTAATTATTGAATCTCAGTGGACCCGATGTACCTTTCAGAGAAATTCAACTATTCACTGAATCAACATTTTGAGATCACACCCTAAAACTCAAACTGAGCTTTTCCACCCTCCCAATGTGAACCATAGCAACCTGATTAAGATAGCTCATGATCAAAAATGAAAGGTCAAAATGGATTTTTTTGCAAATTACTTTGTGAGCGTGGGATGTGTGAAATGCTTAACTTTTCTTTCGTTCAATTATGTTCCTGTCTGTGTAAATATATGCACAGTGTTCAGTAATTGAGTAGTAGCCATGAATGATATATCAGTGAAGATTGATTCTACTGTGTGTGACGTGCCTAGGAGGGCATTTAAAATGGAACTATAGGCTGTGTTGGCGTGGGAATAGCTGTAATGACTATTGCAACAGCTAGAAGTGGATTCACAAGGATGTTCTGGAGAAGATGCAGTGGAAAAAGCAGAATAGCAACTATGTAGAGAGCATTGAGAATCATAGGTTTTACAGTATCTGACGACCATTTGGTACATTATGGCTATGCCAGTTCTCACCTTAAATGAAGCTGCCTATTGTATTGTCTTGATCTTCATAGCTCCCTTAAAAAGAGAGCTTTGAGTGTTCTCCTAAATTATGTTAGATAAATGGCTTTGTTTTTTGACAGTAATTCTAATTATTCGTAATTTTCATATTCTAATAAAACAGAATATTTCCTAATGTTTCTATATAATTAGCATCAAATGTTTGATAGAATTCTACAAAATCTTCATTGGTCTTTTGGTTATAATATTTTTCATACAGCATATCCAGATGTCAAGATTCCAGTTGTGGCCTAACCAGCATCTTGTATGAATTGTTTATCACATTGTACACGATTTAATGCATGTCTTTTTTAAACCCAAAATATCACTTGCATTTTTACTGCTTTTTCTATCTTTTTAGAAGTTCATAGTACTGTATCCTCAACCTTTCTTTCTGTTCCTCCATTTTCTGAAGATGTTGACCATGTAGATTTTGCTTTTTTGGTAACTCTTGTTTGCAAAGTCAGTTTGTCAATTTATTGTTCGAGAATGGATATTTATTTCTAACTTATTCCTGATACCAATATGTTCGAAACATTGAAAATCAGTTCTTTCAGTATTATTCAGCCGACACTACATGCAGCAGTACTTAAATATTTACTTTCTTAGGAAATCAGAAAACCTAGGCATTTACTAAAAGGATAAAGCCACAAGGTTCACTATTTAAACAAAATAGTCTTACACAAAAATCAAAGAACATGAATGCTGATACTGACACTGTCTCAACTGAGAAGTTGCATTAATGCTATCAAAAGTGCAAATAACAATTGCCCTAAATGTGAACTTCCTTCGACAGCTGTTTTATTTGTACCTCTTTTTAAAAACAGACTTGACTCAGGAATTTACGAAGAATTTGAAGATTGACTTCTTTGTCTAAGTACTGTTACAAAGATTTGTATAAAGGTTGTGATTTTCTGTCGTTTCAAATCTCCTCCAACTGTTCCACACTTACGTACTCTGTTCCACTGCACTCGATAAGACACCAGTATGTTAGAAATTAAGCCCTGTTAATTTTTGGAGTCATCACGAAAGTTACCCAATTGACCTGTTGTTTCGACCCTAATAAGAGAAAGCATGTACCAGATTTCTGTACTTAACTTGAACATTACAAATTCATTACAAATAAATAGAATCTAGCTTCAGACAAAAAACTATGGTCTTTGACATATAATTACTGTTAAAATTCAACCCCAGTTATAAACTTCCTTTCCACTACACATACAGACAGGGAAAAATGGCTTTGATGGGCAGAGGAAAAGACTGGGAAGGAATTGTCATGATCCCTGTTGTTAGGAATTGCTGAGATAGTCCTTTTGGCTTGTCGGGATGTGCTGCCCCTTGATTCTCCCTCAGATACTTTGGCTTGCTTGCAAAAGGTGCAATTAAGTGGTCCACACTTAAACAGTAAACCAGAAATTTTCTAAGAACCACAGCTGACAGCAACTGTTGAGGGGAACAATGAATGGGCATTCTTCAGCCTTAAGGTGTTTTCTACTGCAGAGAAAAAAGAGCTCTTGTTCTTGCTTTTTGGGCTGTTCAGCTACCTAGGAGCCAATCACGTAGTTGTTGACAGGCAGAATGGATTTATCATTGATAAGTGGTCACGAATCCAAAGACCAATTTTGCTGGCAAATACATCATTTGTACATTATGCGCTGACTCTAGCTCGTCTGTAACCAAACTTCCACTATGGCTTGAACAAGCAACTGTGTAAACAGCACTTGTGAATAGTGTCAAAATTATTTGCTTTTAAAAAGTACAACTTTTTTTTATTAAAACCATTTTCTCACATTTCAGCCGCCATTCAAAAATAGAGAAAAATGTTAAAGTGTGGTTTTGACTTGCAGTCCCATGCAGATGTTGGTAGTGCCTTGAATGTAGTCACCTTGTGTTGCAGCTCTTCGGGTTTGAATGTTTAGTATTTTTGGAGTATTGTGTTGAGGAACATGCTGTCTTTTTGGCTTTGCTGCCTCAGAAGTATGCAGTAAATGGCAGAACTCTTAACAGTACTGATAAGCAGAGGGATCTGGGTGTATAGTTACATAGCACATAGCACATGATGTTGTGCCGAACTTTTACCCGAAACCTAAGGTCTATCTAACCTCCACCCCTACCTTTTATACTATCATTCATATGCCTATCTAATAGCAATTTAAATGCCCCGAACGAGGCCGACTCCGCTACCCTCTCTGGCAATGCATTCCACGCCACAACCACTCTCTGAGTAAAGAGCCTACCTCTGACGTCTCCCCGATATCTACCTCCACTCACTTTAAAACTATGGCCCCTCATAATAGCTACCTCCACCCTAGGAAAAAGTGTCTGGCTGTCTACTCTACCTAATACCTCTGATCATTTTGTACACCTGTATCAAGTCACCTCTCATCCTTCGTCGTTCTAAAGAGAAAAGGCCGAGCGCACTCAACCTTTCCTCGTAAGACCTTCCCTCCATTCCAGGCAACATCCTGGTAAATCTCCTCTGCACCTTTTTCAAAGCTTCCACATCTTTCCTGTAATGAAGCGTCCAGAACTGGACACAATACTCCAGATGTGGCCAAACCAGCCTTTTGTATAGCCGGAGCATAACTTCACGGCTCTTGAACTCAATCCCTCTACTAATGAAAGCTAACACACCATGCGCCTTCTTAATAACTCTATCCACCTGGGTGGCAGCTTTCAGGGAATTATGCACACGAACCCCAAGATCCCTCTGCTCCTCCACACTGCCAAGAATCTTTCAGTTAACCCTGTATTCTGCTTTCAAGTTCGTCCTTCAAAATGAATCACCTCACACTTTTCAGGGTTAAACTCCATCTGCCACTTCTCAGCCTAGCTTTGCATCCGAGCAATGTCCCTTTGTAACCTCGAACATCCCTCTGCACTGTCCACAACGTGACCCACCTTCGTATCATCCGCGAACTTGCTAATCCACCCTTCCACTCCTTCATTCAAATCATTTACAAAAATCACAAATAGAAGAGGACCCAGAATAGATCCTTGTGGTACACCACCCGTAACTGAGCACCATGATGAATATTTTCCGTCCACTACCGCCCTTTGTCTTCTAAGGGTGAGCCAATTCTGAATCCAATCTGCCACATTTTCCCCCTATTCCATGTCTCCTTGCCTTCTGCATGGCCCTACCATGGGGAACCTTATCAAACACCTTGCTTAAATCTACGTATACCACATCCACTGCTCGGTCACCTCTAAAGAATTCAATAAAGTTTGTGAGACATGACGTACCCCTCACAAATCCATGCTGACTATCACGAATCAAACTGTGTCTTTCCAAGTGATCATAAATCCTGTCTCTCAGAGCCCTTTCCAATAATTTGCCCACCACTGACGTAAGACCAACTGGCCTGTAATTTCCGGGGTTATCCCTGTTCCCTTTTTTGAACAAGGGAATGGCGTTTGCCTCTTTCCAATCTGCCGGCACTATACCTGTCGACAGTGAGGAAGAAAAGATCATCACCAAAGGCCCTCCGATGTTGTCCCTCGCTTCCCATAGAATCCTTGGATAAATCCCATCAGGCCTGGGGGACTTATCTGTCTTCAACTTCCTCAGAATTCCTCGCACATCTTCCTTACTAACATGAACCTCCTCTAGCCTGCCTGCCTGTTTCACAACACCCTCCTCTACAACTAGGTCCCTCTCAGTTGTGAATACTGAAGAAAAGTATTTATAAAGGACCTCTCCTATCTCTTTAGGCTCTGTGCACAAATTCCCTTGACAATCCTTGATCGGCCCTACCCTTTCTTTGGTCATTCTCTTGTTCTGCACATAGGTGTAAAAAGCCTTGGAGTTTTCCTTGATTCTCATCGCCAGGGTTTTCTCATGCCCCCTTATAGCTCTCCTAAGCCCTTTCTTCAGCTCCTTCCTGGCTAACTTGTATCCCTCTAGAGCCTTTTCTGTTCCTCTTTTCCTTAACCTTACATAAGCCTCCTTCTTCCTCTTAACCAGTCGTTCGACCTCTCTCGAGAACCATGGCTCCCTTACTTGAAACATCTTCTCTGCCTGCTAGGGACAAACATATCGAGCACATGCAGTATACATTTCTTAAACAATGTCCACATTTCTGTGGTGGTCTTCCCTGACAGCATCTGTTCCCAATTTATGTTACAAATATAGATCATTTAAAGTGGCAATGCAGGTGGAGAGGGTAGTCAACAAGACATGCTTGCCTTTATCGGTCGGGGCATCGAGCTTTAAAAATTGGCAGGTAATGTTGCAGCTTTATAGAACCTTAGTTAGGCCGCATTTGGAATATTGGGTTCAGTTCTGGTCGCCACACCACCAGAAGGATATGATGGCTTTGGAGAGGGTACAGAAAAAATTTGCCAGGATGTCGCCTGGTATGGAGGGCATTAGTTATGAGGAGAGGTTAGAGAAACTTGGGTTGTTCTCACTGGAACGATGGAGGTTGAGGGGTGACCTGATAGCGGTCTACAAGATTATGAATGGCCTGGACAGTCAGAAGCTGTTTCCCAGGGTGGAAGAGTCAGTAACCAGGGGCCATGGGTTTAAGGTGCGAGGGGCAAGGTGTAAAGGTGATGTACGAGACAGGTTTTTACACAGAGGATGGTCGGTGCCTGGAACTCGCTGCCGGGGGAGGTAGTGGAAGCAGATACTATAGTGACTTTTAAAGGGCATCTTGACAAATAGATAAATAGGATGGGAATAGAGGATACAGTCCCTGGAAGCGTAGGGGGTTTTAGTTGTGACAGGCAGCATGTCAGTGCAGGCTTGGAGGGCCGAAGGGCCTGTTCCTGTGCTAAGTCCAAATCAAAAGTTGTCAAATGACTTGAAACCTTCTGACCAGCACAGAATTTAAACTGAATTTGATTGGAGAGGGATGTTCTCTGAAATCAGCTTGTATTAGACTAAACTGTTTGAAAACAGAGCCACCCATATGGTAATCCACTTACGTCCCTTGGAGTTAGCTTATTGTTTACATTTTTTTCTTAATGCTGTGTACGTCCCAGGGAGCTTGGTCATATGCTCAGTTATGGGAAGCAAGTAGCTTTTTACGAGGAAGTTTTTCCCCTCCAAAATACTTGGTTCATGACTGCACGTTAAAGATTGTCCTTGTATCAAAACCTGACCGTTTCATGGGGAATTAAAAAATGTTGTAGATTTGAGAACAGTATCCAAGGCATTTGTTCAGTATTAATCACAACAGGCGACACAGTGGCTCAGTGGTTAGCACCGCTGCCACACACTGCGAGGGACCCGGGTTCAATTCCAGCCTCGGGTGACTGTCTGAGTGGAGTTTGCGCATTCTCCCTGTGTCTGCGTGGGTTTCCTCCCACAGTCCAAAGATGTGCAGGGTAGGTGGATTGACTATGTTAAATTGCCCATAGTGTTCAGAGATGTTTCAGTGGGTAAGACATGGGGAAATCAGGGGTAGGGGAATGAGTCTGGGTGGAATGCTTTTCAGAGGGCCAGTGTGGATTGTTGGGCCAAATGGCCTGTTTCCAAACTTTAGGGAGTCGATGAGGTAATATTTTGATATTTTTCTTCCCATTCTGCATAACGTTCATATGAGATGATAAATTGGAACTCTCGAAAAGGAGAATTTTAATTGACAAAATGTATAAATGTATTAAAGTTGTATTTTTTTTGTTGAGCAATGTAAGTCCTTTGCTTGACCTTATGCAATAAGAATAAAATTGTCTATAACGTTGCTGTTCTACCCAGGAAAGTTTTTTTAAATTTAGAAATCTGTGTTTAATACAGTTCCATTCTGGACCAACAATCTTCTGCTATTCTGCTGTCATTCACCCTTTGCAAGCTGTATTCATCCAAAACTGCCTGTATTCTGACTTGTATCAAGCCCATTCACCCATTATCATAATACTTGCTGGCTTAGATTGATTTCAGGTCCAGTAACAACTAACTTTTAAAATTCTCTATATTTGTGTTCAGATTCCTCCATAGCTTCACACTTGTCTATCTCTGTGACTTGCACCAGCTCTGCAGCCCTTTGTGAGCTCTTTGTTCTTTCAGTTCTGGTCTATTCTATTGCGTGTTCTAAAATTTCTTTTGCTCCCACCATTTGCAGTTGTCTTTAGTTAGTGAGGCCCTAAATGTTGGAATTTCCTCACAGGGCTTCGATCTCTGTATTGCTTTAAGACATTGCTTAAACCTACCTCTTTATTGAGCTCACCTGTCCTAAAATCTCCTTTATATAGCAGGTGAGGCTGAGGACTCGTCTCTGAAAGCTCCCCTAGATAACAGATTTTCTAATTAATTTCAGGAGCGTCTGTTGTCTGGATACTTCAGCAGTGCAGTGCTTCAAGTTTAATTAAACCACGACTGACAAGGCAGTTCTACATTGATTTCAGAGATCCGATGATCTTGATTGCAGATGTGTGTTTTTTTTGGTCCATGGTTGCTGCAGCACCTCGTGGTGGCTTTGGCGGCAAATGCAGTTAACCAATTTGCATTTATATTGAAAAGAAAAAAAACCTCAAACATTGAATTTTGTGACAGATGTTGAGGTATTTAAGAGGTTAATATGAGTTCTTCAGCCTGAAGTGTGAGCAATAATGACAATTTGAGCAAATGTAGCTGAAAAATCCACTTTTTCATCTAGCATTTTTCTTTTTATAGTGGCTTAGAACAGTTGCCTACAAGAAGTCTGTTTTATTTGTGTTCAAAAGAATTTTCAAGACAATGAAGATGGTACTTATTATAAATTCCCTGGTATAGGGAGCAGGAATGGAAAAATGGTCGAGAAGAGAAAAGATGGTAAATCCCATTTTTAACAGTTAGTAACTTTCTGTACTCTATAAGGTGTGCTGTAAATCTCAGAAAAATCTTTCCAAAAACTGGGATTGATTTGTTTGCTAAGTATAAAATGTGAACTGTTGATGTGTGTGCTTGTATTTTTAACTGTGAAAAAATTTCACTTCATCAGATGCTGTGTGTGGTCTGCTCGGTATGGGTGCATCTTTGCCAATATGATGCACAGATGTTAATATGGTCTGTGTTGCCTGCATGATTCCAAGTGCTGACTTCTAAGGGGAGAATAAACCTGAATGTGTATTTAATAATTTAAAAACTGAGGCTGTCTCCTAAAGTAAGTTTACCGAAACATGTATTTTTAAGCTGAATGGTGGAAGATTGATTTATTCACTAAAATAGGATAAACACACGTTAGCGTCCAAAAACAGGGGTCATCTCATCACTTCGTATGCTGTGATCTGCAAGTATTTCTATTTAAGCAGAATATAAATAAAACATTTTTAAAAAATTCTTGATGTTCTTTTGGGTGGGATGATAGTTGAAAATGTATCTATAAGTGTTTGAAAATCTATACCGTGGGCAACAAGATGTCGGGGGCGGACATAAAATTACGATTTGCAATAGTCATCTTTCCAGTTTAGTCAAACCCTTCAGAAGTCCTTGTCGCCTTTAGACAACTATCTTGATACTCCCTGTTTGGCTTCTGCTATGAGGAATTTATTTCATGAAATGTACTTGTCCAAAGTTTTATCTAGAGCTTTTAATTCTGAATGAAATACATCTTCATTGAGTCCTAATTTCACAAATTAATGATTAGCCAGATGTTTTCTGTCCACCACCTATTTCCAGCTTTTCAGTTTTCCCACTGGCACAGACATTTAAGCAAATTTTACAAGTAAAATTTAGAACAGTGTAAGACAAATCACAATTATCTGTATAGAAGACCTTGTTTAGGACCAACATTGACTGTTGGTGTGTTGAGTTTGGTGGTAGTATGGAAGCCCTGAAAAGTTTTGATCATAATTCAAGGAGATTGATACTGAGCTTAGAAGTCCTTTGGTGGTGCAATATATTTTGACTATTCATTTAAAAAAAAAGGTAAATGGAGAATTTACTGAAAATTAATAAAAGAATGTGACTTTAAATTAGTTTTGTTTGATGGAACCAAGAGAATGCTTTCTGAAAAAGGGTCACTGGACCTGAAATGTTAACTCTGTTGTCTCTCCACAGACCTCCTGAGTTTTTTCCAGCAACTTTTGATTTTTGTTTCTGATTTCCAGCATCCACCGTTGTTTGCGTTTTTTTTTGTTTAGGGGAGTGTGGTTCTTGGAAAGGCCAACATGTGTCGTCCACAACTTGCATGAACATAAAGTTAGATTGGATATTGGACTGCTTGTGTAGTAAGTGCAAGAATTCAAAGGTGTTTGAATGATAGAAGACTTGGAAAAACTAGTCGGTCAGACAGCATTTGTGGAGTGGGGAAAATAACTATATTTTCAGTTCAGTCACCTTTGGAAGGGTGAAGAAAAATATAACATATGATTGATATATTGGCAATGGTTGATATCAAAAAAGTTGGTAGCTATTTGGCAAAGTGCCTAGTGGTCATTGCAAACTGGTTGAACTTTGTATTTTTTTCCCATGACAGAAATTTCTTAGGTTTATGTTTCCTTGAATTGAGCTAGGATTAGTAATATTTTTGCTCAGTTATTAGATTACATAGCTGGTGAGGAAGCTATGTAATGGAATTGTGATGCTAAATCAGGTTATGATTGCTTTGGATATGCCCGATGAACCAACTGATCCCTGTCTGTCGTTTTTGTCTGTTTCAAAAGAAATGTAAAACTGATACTTTTGCTATATATCTTTTGGATGCAATAAGTGAGAATACACAATGTATTTTGACATAAGATTATATTTAGTTAGTGTAATGTACTTTTTGTTTACTTCTGTGTTACTCCTTCAGTTTTGTGATTTCACTTCAGCTCAATTTGTTTTTCTCCAACTTTGTTTTTTTTAATCTCTGTATATTTTTGTACCTTTCATTTCCCCCATTTATTTATATTTTATTTCATTTTTCTGTCACAGCGTTCTAATGAGATTCTAACAAAACAATTGGTGAAACAATAAAATAGTTTGTTTCTAAATATGCTCAAAAAATGTGCAATGCTGCATATTGTCTCTGACAGTCAAGTAATGTTTGCAATTCTTTGGAATTAAACAACTTGTGGGGCTCATGCATTATTATTTTAAAGCACAGCCATGACTATTGTTGAGTAAGAGCTCAAACCAAGCTTTTGGAAAAGCAAACTGAGGAAAGAAGGAAATGCTGCAAATGTTCTCTGAGAGATTGTGGTGCACTATCCTTGCCAGTTTTCAGCATTTGGCATGGTTCTCCACTGGGTTTTCTAGCAATGATTCCGTTGCTTTTCTATTGCTGCTTTTTTTTCTGAAGGCCAATGAAAATGTTTATAGCTGCCTTTTTTTTTCTTGAGGCATAAAATTAAATAAGCAAGCACATTATACTGTACCAAATAAAACTTTGGTTCGGCACCAGCTGGTGTATTATGTGAATATTTCATGAATATTTGTTACTCATTGCTGTGCCAGTTACTCGTGGTCCCACTGGAGCTTTTGAAAGAGGAGGGAGAGAGTATAGTAAATGTGGTGACTTTAAAAGCAAATCATCTGTACTGTAGTGTTATGTTTCTTGAATGCTTGATTAGGCTTTGTCATAGTCCCTGAATGAGAGCACTAACCTAGCATGTTGGAAATATAATCACAGAATTGACCACTTTAATCATGAGCCTTGAATGAGATTTTATTCTCATGTTGCTACTTGAGGCAAATTGAAACCGAGCCAGTGGCAAATAGTTGTAATGCCAAGTATTAAAATGTATTAACTTTTTGCTCACGTGCCATTTCTTCTATCATACTTGATTGAACTAAATTGGAATGAGTATTTTCGTGCGAATGTCAAAAATTGTCAGAAGTACAATGGAAACTGAGAGTACCTGCTGTGACTAATTGGCAAATATTGTCAAGAGGTCATATAAGCTGATATGCATTGTAACGAAGACTGTCAATGGGAATGCAAAGAAAATGAAGCTGCATGGGATTCTCAGCAATCAAGAGTTTGGAAAGGAATGCGAGACTTAACATATGCAAGGTGCATAAATATTTGAGGCTTTGTTTGAGGAAGAAGCGTGTAAAGAGGGACAAAACTAGGAAGCGATATAGATCATTGGGGATAAGAATGATGAATGGACTTAGTCTTGGATAGAATGAAGTTGGTGTAAGATATGAGCAGAATTTTGGATGAGCTGTCATTCATGTAGAATATGAGTCTGGTCAAAAGCTTGTTGGAATAGTTCAAGTATTATGTAAAATCTGGTGGTTGTGGTGATGAAAGTTCTTCAATGAGAAACTTCGATTCTCTTTCTTGCTATACAAGTGCAGTCTGACCTGTGCATTTTCAGCTTTTTCAGTTGTGGAATTTATGTTCAGTTGTGAGGATCCAACAGCACTTTTGTGATTCTGAGCAGGTTAGTATTTATTTTGCTAACTTATGGAACTTATGAACTTGCTAACTTATGGAATAACTCAGGAAAAGGAGAATATTGTAGAGGAGAAGACTGAGATACGGGCTATTAGACTTGAAAGGATTGAAGTTAGTAAAGAGGAGGTGTTATCAATCCTAGAAGGTGTGAAGGTAGATAAATCCCCTGGGCCGGATGGGATTTTTCCGAGGATTCTTTGGGAAGCTAGGGAGGAGATGGCGGAGCCTTTGGCCTTGATCTTTGAGTCGTCATTGTCTACAGGTTTAGTACCAGAGGACTGGAGGATTGCAAATGTTGTGCCCTTGTTCAAGAAGGGCAGTAGAGATGACCCAGGTAATTATAGACCAGTGAGCCTTACATCTGTTGTAGGAAAAGTTTTGGAAAGGATTATAAGAGATAGGATTTATAATCATCTAGCATGCAACAATTTGATTGGAGATAGTCAACATGGATTCGTCAAGGGCAGGTCGTGTCTCACAAACCTCATTGAGTTTTTTAAGAAGGTGACCAAGCACTTGGATGAGGGTAGGGCAGTTGATCTGGTGTACATGGACTTCAGTAAAGCCTTTGATAAGGCTCCACATGGTAGGCTATTGGAGAAAATGCGGAGGCATGGGATTGAGCGAGATTTAGCAGTTTGGATTAGAAACTGGCTTTCTGAAAGAAGGCAAAGAGTGGTGGTTGATGGAAAATATTCAGCCTGGAGTCCGGTTACTAGTGGTGTGCCACAAGGATCTGTTTTGGGACCACTGCTGTTTGTCATTTTTATAAGACCATAAGACATAGGAGTGGAAGTAAGGCCATTCGGCCCATCAAGTCCACTCTGCCATTTAATCATGGCTGATGGGCATCTCAACTCCACTTACCTGCACTCTCCCCGTAGCCCTTGATTCCTTGCGAGATCAAGAATTTATCAATGACTTGGATGCAGACATAGGTGGATGGGTTAGTAAGTTTGCAGATGACACTAAAGTCGCTGGAGTGATGGACAGTGTGGAAGAATGTTGCAAGATGCAGGGAGACTTGGATAAACTGCAGAATTGGGCTGAAAGGTGGCAAATGGAGTTCAATGCAGATAAATGTGAGGTGATGCACTTTGGGAAGAATAATAGGAAGGCAGAATTCTGGGTCAATGGAAAGATTCTTGGTAGTGTGGATGTGCAGAGGGATCTTGGTGTCCAGGTACATAGATCCCTGAAAGTTGCCACCCAGGTTGATAGTGCTGTTAAGAAGGCATACGGTGTGTTAGGTTTCATTGGCAGAGGGATTGAGTTCCGGAGCTGTGATGTCATGCTGCAACTATACAAGACGCTAGTGCGGCCTCACTTGGAATATTGCGTACAGTTCTGGCCGCCCCATTACAGAAAGGATGTGGAAGCATTGGAAAAGGTGCAGAGGAGATTTGCCAGGATGTTGCCTGGTCTGGAGCGAAGGTCTTATGAGGAAAGGCTGAGGGACTTGTTCTCATTGGAGAGAAGAAGGCTAAGAGGGGATTTAATAGAGACATACAAAATGATCAGAGGATTAGATAGGGTGGACAGTGCGAGTCTTTTTCCTAGGATGATGACGTCGGCTAGTACGAGGGGGCATAGCTGTGAATTGAGGGGTGATAGATTTAAGACAGATGTCAGAGGCAGGTTCTTTACTCAGAGAGTGATAAGGGCGTGGAATGCCCTGCCTGCCAATGTAGTTAACTCAGCCACATTAGGGGCATTTAAACAGTCCTTGGATAAGCATATGGATGATGGGATAGTGTAGGGGGATGGGCTTAGATTAGTTCACAGGTCAGCGCAACATCGAGGGCCGAAGGGCCTGTTCTGCGCTGTATTGTTCTATGTTCTATGTTCTGTGGGAAATATAAGGATAAATACATAGGTAATAAACAATCGATTGAAAGCTGTAGTTGCTACCTTTTCAACAGGACAAAACACAATATCAATATTTGTGTAAATGAAAGTGATTACTGCTGCTGTTCATTTAAACAACAGTTAGCTGAAATTAAATATCATCATCCTGAATTAGATTGGAAAGCATATTCGCCTAAAGCTTTCATCACAGCCTTCAGTGAAATTTCCTCAGAGTTAATTGTACATTGGCAACAAGATGAATTCGGAAGCTAATGCTGAAAACTGTTCTGAAAATGAGAATTGTCAAAAAGTGAGTTCCAGTTTGTGAGGCAATTAGAACAGCATTGGGGAAAGTGGAATGCGTACCAATGGGGACAATCTCTACCTGAACTCTGCTGTGTTTCTGTGAACTGTATAACTAGGAAAGTGGTTTTAAAGCTAAATAATGGCAGTAAGAGATTACATTTGGGAAGACATAGTAAATCAAATCATAGACAACCTGGCAAATTAGAATGGTATTAATACTGGAAATTATAAACAACAGGAAGGAATTGAGGGTACATCTTAAAGAGCAAAGCAACAGATAAGACTAGAAGTTAGGAAAAAAATGGAGGGTCAAAATTATCTCCCATATCTCATGTACATTGCATGTGAAACAAAATCGGTGAACTGGGAGTAAAGTAGAAATAAGTACGTACGATTTGGTAGCTGTCATGGAGACTTGGCTGCAGCATGACATGAGTTGTGATCTGAATCTTGGAGCATGCAGACATTTAGGAAGGATAGACCGCTATGAAACAGTGGAGGGAGAATCTGTTAATTAGTAAGGATATTAGCTGAAATAGCATTGATATTTCTCTGGAATTAAGTCTCTATAATGGATGGTGTTGGGAAATAGCTTGAAACTTTATTTTGATGTTTATGTTCAGATCTTTCTAACAATGTATAGCTTAATGATTTTGTGTAATTTATGTTTAAAAAAAACTTCTGAATCATGAATATGTTTCAGTGACTAACTGCCATGTTAACCAACTGCAAAAAATTAAATATATGTTCCGTCAAGTCTGGTTTCGTTCTGGGATCTGCTTTATATTATAAAAATCAATTGCATTCATAACAGTTTTCATACTAGGCTGGAGCTTTTAATGACAGAGCATTAATATTATTATAAGATTTTGGAGTAAGGGAATTACGGTACTTGTTAAAAGGGCAACAAAAATTTTTTTCCTAAAGGATTGGGAAATAGGAAGCCAATTTTCAAGAGAAAAAGATAGAAACTGGAAATAAGGATTGAAGAGACTGCTGAGGGTAGGGGTAAGTTTGGAGTATTATTGTGAACTGAAAGAATTGAAACCATTTGGACCAGAGGTCTGGCGATCTTGAGAGCAGCTGATACAGGCAACCTTACAGGTATAAAACCTTTCGTTAGTGTTACGGACCAGGTCAGGGACTCGCAATATTATAAGAAGGTAGCCTTGACCCTAACTTATTTTTAAAGGCAAATGTGAAGTGTGTGTTCCAGATACAGTGCGACTGGTCAAACGACTTGATGTTAAGCGAAACACAATTTATTTAAACTCCGGAATTAAAATACAACCAAAGAAAGAAGAATTTAGAATAACTTAAGTTTTCTGATAGAGTTAACAGAATAATAGATACAGTACCTATTACTAATTGACTAATATAGTAACATCCCACAAATACACCCCATGACAAAATGGAAAATTCAGATAGACCTTCTCAAATGCAGTTCTCTAATGCAGGAGGGAAAAAAAACAGCAAGAAAATTCTAAGTGAATGTAGCAGCCAGGAGACATTGACTGAAACTTCCAAGTCTGTTAAAACCCCAGTAGCTTTTGATGCTACTGAAAAACTAAAACACAGAAATCCTAATCTGTGAGAGCTGGCCACACCCATTCAGGGTATCTTTTAAAAAAAACCAAGGCCTCCTAACCTGTTTAGTCAAGTGGTCTTAATTATCCAGTTTGGTGTATCTTTTTCAATTTCACTTAAAAGAAACCAGGACGAAACTACCTC
This sequence comes from Ginglymostoma cirratum, assembly GCA_024137785.1. Lineage (NCBI taxonomy): Eukaryota > Metazoa > Chordata > Chondrichthyes > Orectolobiformes > Ginglymostomatidae > Ginglymostoma > Ginglymostoma cirratum. The sequence continues at coordinate 690,075 of JAHRHZ010000038.1, forward strand.
TGAAAGCTATATCATCGTCACAATAGCCATAATGAAGGAGCGACGTGCAGTCTCTTACTCGCCAATATTAGACTTGGTGGAGAAATTGATTCAAAAAACCATACGAATGAAAAGAGAGATGAATATTAAGAAAGAAATATTTGTGTAAGGACCAGTAGGAGAGATAAGATGAAAGGTGCTAATGTTTTACTATAAAATTATGTTTGGTATCTCCAACTGATTCTCATAATAATGAAAGAAAATTGTTTCAGGGTGCTTAAAACGTAATGTACTAGACGTCGTCATTTAGGACGTATAGCAGGAGTGGTAAAATGTCACATCTGGTTGGAGAAGAGTAAACTCTGTATACTGCTTAAAAGTAATGGATGCTGACAGAATGAGAATACTTATGTTTTTCTGTTCATATTTTTAAAAAAAAGCCCCATCTTTACTTCCCTTAATTGCTCCTTCAGCAGGACGCAGTTTCCATAGATTCAACTTGCTGAAAAATTGCTGAAAATAGCAATTTCCATGTTCGTTCGATAGTAGCTGTTCCACTCTCTCTCTTTCACCAGTATGAGTTCATTCAAAAACTTGTTAGAGTATGATTGTTGAAAAGCTTGAAATAATGAGACCAGGGTTCATTGCCCTAATATGGCTTTTACGCACAAGTTCCATTCGCATGCAAAGCAAGTTGGTGAGGCAGAAAGCAGATTTCTCCATCAAGCAATAACAGTAGCTTCTCATGTTGAATTTCATTTTTTCTCAGAAATCTATGCTAAAATGTGCATATATAGGCCTTTGTCCTATTTTCTGTTCAAAATGGCACAGAAGGGCAGATTATTCAACTGTAAATAACTCTTCTGTTTCACTTACCAAGTCAGTCATAGGCCACTGCCAATGTGTTCAGGTTAAAGGAGATAAAAATCATCCTCAACTTAATTTGACAAAGTTCTGGATTTTGGATTTTTAACAAAGCGTTATTTGGAGTTAATGAAGGCGTTTTCCATTTTTATATAGAGTCAACTTGAGCTAAGTTTAGCCTTGGATATTTTATGAACTATAAAACATTGTGATGAAAGATCATCAACCTGAAATGTCACACTTTGTCCATGCAGAGATGCTGTCAAACCATCTGAGTGTTTATGGCCCTTTACGTTTTTATTTCAGACTTACAGCATCAGCAGTATTTTGCTTTTGTATTATTGGTCAGCTGTGCTTGTTCATATCTTTCTGCAATCCTTTTGATGATTGAGTTAAAATTAATTTTAACTCAATGTGGAGTCTCTGTGATTGCTACAGTTGGGCTGATGTCTGAGGTTTTATTTCAGGACTGAATTGTACTTCAGATAAAGGCCCTGGATGCCATTAAGTGGTATTGCTATTTGCACACACATTTTAAATGTAAACTGTAACAAGAGTACAGAAGCTTGCACAACACATTTCTGCCTGCAGCAAGACAGTGCCTATCTCTCGAAAGAGGAACAAGTAGTACAAGTGATAACACAATGTTGATTGAAATCTGCTGAACAGCCAAGGTGTAGGAGACAAAACATTATACTTCTGTGGCTTCAAAGCATGTCTTATTCTTGTTATTTGACACTATTGCAGAAGATCACTATCTTAGTCAGCTGAGTTTGAAACTGTCTCAAAGCTTCCAACTGTTTGTTTTCTCAGTGATGAGATGGAGCCATGTACAGCTTTGCATTTTGACAGTTCTATTGACAGAATCTAAATATTTACGTAATATTATGTGAAAAGAACGAAACAAGTTCATTTTTATGATAGCACTATTCCTAATTCATGATGGCAGGAAGTATTGCAAGACGAAGGCATAATCTCAGTTGGAAGAATTTGGTGATTGGGAGAGGGAGAAAAGAGTCTTTTTAAATTCGTGAATTGCATACCAATCACAGGATACAGGTGTTGCTCACAAGGCCATCAATATTGTCCATTCTTTGCTGCCCTCTAGAAGTTGGTAGCATGATCCATCTTCTTCAGTGATTGCAGATGTTGTCGTGAATGTACTGTCACAATGATGTTGAGGTATTTGAAATTTTGGCCCAGCAATGAGGAAATGCTGAAATGGTAGAGATAATAAATCTGGGAGGTGCTGTTGAAAAACCTCCTTCCTCTCTTTTTCTCTGTTTTTCTCCTCTTCTTCTTTTTCTTTCTCTTTCTTGCTTTCTCTTTTTCTCTCCCCCTCCTTTCCACCACCCCATTCCTTCCTCTCTCTATCACAATGAAATACATGGAAAGGATGCACCATTCTGGTTATCCACGGAAGCCGGGTATAGTATCAAATTCAAAGAAGAGGTTTGCAACGTTGGAAGTGATGTAGTAGGCCAGAAGATTGGAAAAGTTTTAGAAATGAGGAAAAGATAACTATTTTGTTAAAAAAACAGAATTTGCAATATGAGAGAAAACAAGCAAGAAACACAAACAGACTGTATAACAAGCATGGGGCTGGATGAACACAGCAGGCCAAGCAGCATCACAGGAGCAGGAAAACTTGACGTTTCGGGCCCAAACCCTTC